>LR738709.1:375813003-375892250 GCA_902687465.1 Secale cereale | reverse complement strand
GGGGCTGGCGATGACGGAAGAGAGGTGGAGCTCGGCTCTCTGTCGACCTTTGGGGAGGCAGAGAGCGGCGGGGGTTTCTGGAGATTAAAGACGCAATGAAGGCAATGGGGGGAAACTGCCCCTGCTTCCTCTGCTTTTAAGGGGGAAGTGGGGGACGTTCCGCATTTTTTCCATTAAACAAACAGGCCACGATCTCTCCCACGACGCCGCAATCAACGCGTGCCGTTAGGGAGGGATGCGGCGGATACGGGGTGGGGTGCGGCGCGCTGTGGGCCGCTTGTGCCCGTGCACTGTTTTGGGCTTGGCCCAACAACGTCCGGCACCGTGTGTGGCCCAGGCCCGGGGGCTCCTGTCGGTGTACTAAAGTAGGGGTACCTTAGTATCCCGACTTGTGCACGGGCAGTAGCAGCACCCCGCGGCTGGGCTTGTCACGCGCCCGCCAAGGCCCGCTCTGGATCCTTTCTAACCATTCAAGAACAAAGTATACAAGTCAGAAGAACAAGGCCCCGACAAGAGGAGCTTGCCGGGAAGGCTGCTCCAAGCTCAAGACCACCCTATTTTCACGAGACCCTGGCAAGAGGAGCTTGCCAGGAAGACCGAAGAACAGCATTTCAGAAGACATATTGTGGCGCATCATGCGCCCCGGCAGGACCCGGAAAGCGACAAGCTTCTGGGCCCGGCAAGATAGCAACCCCGGCAAGGTGCTTGCCGGGGGGAGCTTTCACTGTGTGCCCGCGCTCCAGCTCATCTGTCCACGCGTCGCCCCGGGGCCCTTCCAGGGGAACGTGGCAGATGGCTGTGCAGCCTGGGGTACACGGTGGCGAGCCACGGTGACGAGGCCACCATCGTGGCGAACGGAGACGCCCGGGCGGACGCTTTTGGGGTGACGGCGACGGGCATTCAATGCCCTTGTCCCCCACCGTCAGGGTTAGGTATAGACCACTATGCATACACTGTTCATGCACTGTTCCATCTACCACCAATTTTACGCTTTTACCCTCATCTACGTTGACACCTGTCGGAGACCCCTTTGAGCTATAAAAGGAGGCCCATGCACAACGTAGAGGGGGTTCAGAAACTTGACCACTCTCACGCTCGGTGTAGCTAGCCTCCAGCACTGTAGATCTTCTTGCTCCCGAGCTCAAGAACTCAATACAACCAAGGCAGGAGTAGGGTTTTACGCATCCGTGCGGCCCGAACCTGGGTAAACTGCCCGCGTGTGCTCCTCGACCCGCTCTTTGTGCTCCCTCCGCTCCCTCACCATACCGAAAAGGGGCTCCGGTCTCATAGGTGTTCATGGGGCGACCAGTTTCCCCGACACAGGGGCACCTTCAAGGTTTAAGTGATGACTAGATACAATGATTTCAAAATAAACGATATCACAATCATGCAAAAGACAATGCTACTTTGGGACAATGCACATTACACTCAGAATGACAATCATGCTCTCAGTAGTTGGTGCTTTAAAAAGAAGGTGGAGACTCAACATAAAAGTAAAAGAATGGTTAAGTGCTAGAGTTTTTTTATTTTGAAAACATGGAAGCAATTTTGTCAACGGTAGTAGTACTTCATATGTGTCATGTATAAGACATCCTATAAGTTGCAAGCCTCATGCATCGAATACCAATAGTGCTCGCACCTTGTCCTAATTAGCTCGGATTTCCATGGGTTATCATTGCATTACATATGTTTCAACCAAGTGTCACAAAGGGGTACCTTTATGCCACCTGTACAAAGGTCCAAGGAGATAAATCGCATTTGATTTCTCGTTTTTGATAGATCTCAACTTGAGGACATCCATACCGGGACAACATAGAAAATAGATGATGGACTCCTCTTTAATGCATAAGCATATTCTCATAAGAGATTGAGGATCAACGTCCAAGCTAAAACTTCCACCATGATAAATGGCTTTGGTTGGCGGCCCAATGTTCTTCTCTAACAATATGCATATTCATACAACCCACGGCAAATCACCCTTACTTCAGACAACACGAACATGCATAGCAACTCACATGATATTCAACAAAAGTGTGACAGTTGATGGCGTCCCCAGAAACATGGTTACCGCTCAGCAAGCAACTTATAAGAAATAAGATACATAAGCAACATATTCTTTACCACAATAGTTTTTAAGCTACTTTCCCATGAGCTATATATTGCAAAGTTAGTTCGCTTAGTACAGGTGGAGGTTAGCAAAAGACTGGGAGCGACCAACTAAGAGAGCAATGACGGTCATAATCATGCAGAGCGACAAAGCAACATTGAATCAGGCATGATAGTTATATCGCTACTCAGAAATAAAAGATCATCAAGGCTTGACAGACTTTCTTTACAGTCTTAAATATGCGTGAGCATACGCCAAGTCAATCAAAATAAATTCTCGAAGGAAGATATTACTAAACCATACCACATCATAGGCAAACAAATCATGTTGGTACTCCAATAACACATTGGGAACTCCCCAGCTATTTGAGATTAACCATAAGAAAACCTGAACTACTAAGCACCATCATGCACGTAGCATCTTTATCATAGACACATTAACCAATGCAACGGAAGCAAACTCTCTTAATAAGGTGAGCATGATAATTAAAAAGAGTTCAAGCAACCAACTAAACAAAAGCTCTTTGAAAAGATAAGCATGAATACTAAGAGCAAAGCATGATAGTAGCTATTAAAAGACAAAGAACACACACAGCGAAGATAGACATGAAAATTCTATGTTATGTTCTAGGTAGAAGTGGAGCGTGTTTCTCTCCCACATAAAGAATGCTGAGTTCCGACTCATTATGAAAAATTAAAAAGAAAACTAAAAGCAAGACGCTCCAAGCATAGCACATAACACATGAAGTGATAAAAATATAGCGGAACGAAAGACGAACTGATAATGTTGATGGAGAAGGGGATGCACGGGGGCATCCCCAAGCTTAGACGGTTGAGTCTCCTTGAATATTTCTTGGGGGTGCACGGGGGCATCCCCAAGCTTGAGCACTTGACACTCCTGAATCTTTTTTATCATCTTCCCTCGCACACTTGAAAACTCCCTTCATACATAACTCATCATAATCTGATTAGCGAGGTTAGTACCCTTAATAAAATAATTGCACCTTGCTGGAAATAAAGATATTCTTGATGTTCTACTGTTTCTCAAGATTGCCAAAAGGTTTTTGCAAAGAAAAGCAAGTTCTTGATTTGCAAAATGAAGGAAAGGCAAAACAGGACAGAATCTGTGAAAAACAGAACAGCAGGTAGTAATTGATTTGTTCGGGATACTTCTGCAACTCAAATAAAAAAACTCAGAACAGACGCACGAAAGACAATTATATAGAGAACGCTGTCGAAAAAATTCAGACCAAAAAGATGATCTGGTGATTTTATACGAATTTTTCTATCCAAGGACAGAATCTGTTTCCTGGACAGCACCTCACAACTTTTGAACTTTCTAGCAATCAGAGGCTACACTTGGCACAAATATGAAAAGAAAAGATACAATGATGATGCTACTGTAGTAAACAACATCAAGACCACTAAAACTGAAAGAACAAACTGAAAGCAAAGGTAACAAGGGTTGTCTCCCTAGAGCTCTTTCTTTATAGCCATAAAGATAGGCTTAAGACTTTAATGATGCTCTCGTAGGAATAAGAGTTGAAGAACAAAAGAGAGCAGCAAGAAGCAAATACCAAACACATTTAAGCCTAACATGCTTCCTATGCATGGGAATATTGCAAGAAAATAAATTATTGAAGCATAAAGCAACTAGCATAGGAAGGCAAAACAAGCATAACTTCAAAACCTTCAACATAAAGAGAGGGAACTTAATATTATTGAAATATCTATAAGCATATGTTCCCTTCTCATAATAATTTTCAGTGGGATCACGAATAAACTCAACAATATAAGCATCACATAAAGCATTGTTACCATGATCCACATGCAAAAAGGTACTCTTACTCTCCACATAAGCATCATGAAGAGGATAAAACTTAGTATAAAAGAGAGACATAAGCTCTTGCCAATCAAGCAAGTGCGAGTTATCGAGAAGCTTATACCAATCTGAAGCTTTGTCTATTAGTGATACGGCGAACAATTTCCTCATGACAAACTCCCTTGATACACCTGCAAGCTTAAATAATGAACATAATCGTGACTGATATAGCAAGTGTTCACCGGGATGTCTGTCTCCTGCATAACGATTAGCCAAAACATAATCGATAATACCAGCTGGTATTTTATAGGGCACAATTTCAGTAGGGGGAGGAGCAACCACCACAGGTGTGGGGCGTCTTCCCGCAAGAAACGATCCAATAGCAAGGTTGTCCATAAGCATAACTAGTGAAAGACATATAGAAAACTGAAACGTAAACTAACAAGACTAAAAAGCAAAGGTAAAAGATAGCATGCAACTCCCCTATCCTGAAGAGTGGAGTCCCCGGCAACGGCGCCAGAAAATACTCCTTGATGGGCCTCTAACCCCTCGTTGGTTACCCCAAGTGGAAGGTGAAAGATGCAGTGTTGTGGAAGTGTTTTCCCTTAGCAAAGATGCCAAGGATCGAATCCCTAGAGACTCCTAGGTTCAACAAGTAGGTGTCAACTGCTAACGACGCGGATTAGCAATCAACGTGGACCTGCACACAGATACAAATAACTTTGCTCCCAACGAGTACAGAGAGGTTGTCAATCTCTCCGGCCTTGTAGTTCACAAAGGATTAAAAGCAAATGATAATAGTGATAGATAGTGTTTGCAATTGTAAGTAATAACGAAAAGTAAATAGCGGATGTGATCAATGATGGTAATATGGACCGGAGTTTCATGATGTTCACTAGTGATGTCTCTCTCCCAAAAGACGATAAAACAGCTATGTGAGGTAAACAAATTACAGCTGGGCAATTGACAGGACCACGAACACAAACCAATGCTGACTACATTGCAAGAAAGGTTGAGGTTCAAAGCATGGGCGGTACGCCAAAGTAAGTAGACCGAAATCCATCAATATCTACTACTAATCATCCACCTTGAGATATCTATCCAGAACATCTCGCTGGTATTAAGTTGCGAGTCCCACCCATAGTGTAAACTCAATGCAACAGACAACTGCATTAAAAGAACTTTGCGTAAAGTAAACAATCCTTGCACCCGCGGGCACAAACACCGTTGTTTTCCCCCTTGTGGCAACAACACATCCCCTAGACTCATGTTTCTGTCACTCAAGCTAGTCATCGAGGGGCATGAACCCACAATCGAGCATAACGTTCCCTCTTGGAGTCACTACGTATTACTCGGCCAAAGCAATAAATAACAACGGAGAACATGCAAGAATTACTTATGAACATAAATATAAAAGAGGTAGATCAAATATATTACTCAAGATCAATCTGAACATAATCTCATAATCCATCGGATCCCAGCAAACTCAACATAGCAACAGCATAAGGATTACATATGTGCCTCGATCATGTAGGGCAGCTCGCGAGGACTAATTAGTGAAGCACAAGAACGGGAGGATAACATCACATTGCTACTGGTCATGGACTCCTGGTCCAAGGGAGACTACTCACGGGTCACCCGGGAGGCGTCCATGGTGGTGGAGAAGCTCCCGGTGGTGATCCTCCCCTCCGGCAGGGTGCCGGGAAGAGTTCTCTGGTGCTCCCGATCTTGGAAGCGGCGGCGGCGGCGGAACAGAGATGGGATCGCGAAAAGAGTTCCTCTTCTGAGGGTTTCGGAGGATGCTTTAAATATATGCCAAAGGGGGGCATCGGGGAAGCTTCGGGGGGCCCAGGCGCCCCCCCGGCGCGGCCCAGGGGGGGGGGGGGGGCGCCGCCAGGGCGCCTGGAGCCCTGGTGCCCCCCCCCCGGCTGTCCTTCGGACGCACGATAGTTTCCAAAACGCTGATTTTTTATATAATTTTTCTGGATTTTTCCTGGCAGTTCTCGTAACGTGAAAACCTGAAATACAAAAACAGCCGAAAACAGAAACTGGCACTGGGGTGCACTGGATTAGTAAGTTAGTCCAAATATGATCAAAAGTGTATGTAAGTGTATAAATATCATAGCAATATCACCCAAAAGTGGCATGGAGCAAGCAGAAATTATAGATAGGTTTTGGACGTATCACACTATTAAGAAACCTATGGGAAGGATTAATGATGTTCTTATTGTTGCCAATAGGAATTATGTGCACGTAGATTTCATTGTTCTTGATATAGGTTGCAATCCTTCAGGTCCTATTATTCTTGGTAGACCTTTTCTTAGGACGATTGGTGCAATTATTGATATGAAGGAAGGAAATATTAGATTCCAATTTCCGTTAAGGAAAGACATGGAACACTTTCCTAGAAAGAAAATCAAATTACCATATGAATCTATCATGAGAGCCACTTATGGATTGCCTTCCAAAGATGGCAATACCTAGATTTATCTTGTATCGTGCCTAGCTAGGGGCCTAAAACGATAGCGCTTGTTGGGAGGCAACCCAATTTTTTGTTTTTTGTTTTTGTTGCTGTTAGGGAATAAATATTGCATCTAGCCTCTGTTTAGATGTGGTTTCATGTTTTGTTTAGTGTTTGTGCCAAGTAGAACCTTTGGGAAGATGTGTGTGAAGTTTATGTGATCTTGCTGTGAAAAACAGAATCGTTAGCGCTCGCTAAAGTGGTCCTCAGATTTTACTGGAGCGTGCTATTTAGTTGATTCTTTTTGCAGATGATTAGTAGACAATCCTCACATTTACCAATTTAGTTTGAAGTTTTTGGAGTTCCAGAAGCAGGCGAAACCTGCAGATTACTACAGACTGTTCTATTTTAGACAGATTCTGTTTTTCGTGTGTTGTTTGCTTATTTCAATGCATCTATGAGTAATATTTGGAGGTATGAACCATAGAGAAGTTGTAATAAAGTAGGTTTAACACCAATATAAACAAAGAATGAATTCATTACAGTACCTTTGAGTAGTGGTTTGCTTTCTTATACTAACGGAGCTCACGAGAATTTTTGTCTAAGTTTTGTGTTGTGAAGTTTTCAAGTTTTGAGTATTGCTTTGATGGACTATGGAACAAAGGGAAGCAAAGGCCTAAGCTTGGGGATTCCCATGGAAACCCAATTAAAATTCAAGGATAATCAAAAGCCTAAGCTTGGGGATGCCCCGGGAAGGCATCCCCTCTTTCGTCTTCATCCATCGGTAACTATACCTGGAGCTATATTTTTATTCACCACATGATATGTGTTTTGCTTGGAGCGTCTTGTATAATTTGAGTCTTTGTTTGTTAGTTTTCCACAATCATCCTTTCTGGACACACCTATTTGAGAGAGTTAAATATGGCCTAGGAATTGCTAGAACACTCTATGTGCTTCACTTATATCTTTTGAGTTCAATAGTTTTTGCTCTAGTGCTTCACTTACATCTTTTAGAGCATGGTGATGGTTATATTTTGTAGAAATTGTTGAACTCTCATGCTTCACTTATATCCTTTTGTGAGTCTATTAAAACAGCATGGTAATGTGTTTAGGCTAAAAAACTAGTCTTCACATGATAGACATCCAATGTCAATGTAGTAAATTTTTTTCACACTAAGTGCATTGAATAGAATGAGATGTTGGATGCTTGATAATTGTTTTGAGATATGAGGATAGTGATATTAGAGTCATGCTAGTGGAGTTATTATGAAATTGAGAAATACCTGTGTTAAGGTTAGTGATTCCCGTAGCATGCACGTATGGTGAACCGCTATGTGACGAAGTTAGAGCATGAGGTATTTGTAAAGTGCCAACCTTTGTGTGGAGGTCAGGGGCGCGCGATGGTTAACTCCTACCAACCTCCCCCCTAGGAGCATGCGTTGATTGCTTTGTTTCGATGAATCGTAGATTTTTGCAATAAGTATATGAGTTCTTATGACTAATGTTGAGTCCATAGATTATACGCACACTGACCCTTCCACCATTGCTAGCCTCTCTTGTACCGCGCAACTTTCGCCGGTACCATAAACCCACTATATATCCTTCCTCAAAACAGCCACCATATTATTCCTCAAAACAACCACCATACCTACCTATCATGGCATTTCCATAGCCATTCCGAGATATATTGCCATGCAACTTTCCATCGTTCCGTTCATATGTCACACATCATATTGTCATATTGCCATGCATGATCATGTAGTTGACATCGTATTTGTGGCAAGGCCACCATGCATAAATTTTCATACATGTCACTCTTGTTTCATTGCACATACCGGTACACCACCGGAGGCATTCATATAGAGTCATACTTTGTTGTAGTATCGAGTTGAAATGAAAGTGTGATGATCATCATTATTAGAGCATTGTCCCATGGGAGGAAAGGCTAAATCTATAAAGCCCCTCCGCAAAAAAAAGAAAAAAAGGCCAAAGAAAAAGAAAGGCCCAAAAAAAGGGAAAAGAAAATAAAAAAGGGACAATTGCTACTATCTTTTTTCCACACTTGTGCTGCAAAGTAGCACCATGTTCTTCATTTTAGAGAGTCTCATGTTTAGTCACTTTCATATACTAGTGGGAATTTTCATTATAGAACTTGGCTTGTATATTCCAACGATGGGCTTCCTCAAATGCCCTAGGTCTTCGTGAGCAAGCAAGTTGTCTTTTGTTGAGTTTTCATACATTCTTAGCTCTAGTGCATCCGTTGCATGGCAATCCCTACTCACTCACATTGATATCTATTGATGGGCATCTCCATAGCCCGTTGATACGCCTAGTCGATGTGAGACTATCTCCCTCCTTTTTGTCTTCTCCACACCCACCTCTATTCCACCCATAGTGCTATGTCCATGGCTCACGCTCATGTATTGCGTGAAAGTTGAAAGGTTTGAAAAGATAGAGTATGAAAACAAGTGCTTGGCTGAAATCGGGGTTGTGCATGATATGAATATTTTGCGTGATGAAGAGGGAGCATAGCCATACTATATGATTTTGTAGGGATAACTTTCTTTAGCCATAGTATTTTAAGAAGACATGATTGCTTTGCAAGTATGCTTGAAGTATTATTATTTTGTCTTGAATTTCTTTAGCCATAATATTAGTCTCTTCTTGGACAGCGGAGACTTTCTCAATAAACGCATCAATATTGTAGTTATATTCATAATTCAAATAGCAATATTTCAATATAGCAAGATTTCCAGGCCTAGAAACATCATCATCGAAAGCATCATTCTTTTTAAACAGAGATTCAATTTCATAAGCACCCTTAAAAGCAACGAATTCTTCTATTTGTTCCACATCATAATAATCATATATACCATTAGCATAAGAAGCTAAGGTTTCATTATCATCAAATTTGCATGAAAAGGGAAGGTGTGGAGCCTTCATCCTAGAGCAACAAGTATAATCATATCTCAAGCATAGTTGCCGAGCATACTAATGCAACAAATGAATTTAATCCCATAATAGTTTCCTTTTTTGTGTCAAGCGATAATCCCTGAAGTATTCACGTTGATCCAACGTTACTCCCATTACATAGTTTACAGGGTTCTTCTCAGGATTATCAAAGTAGTACATAATATCTTTGACATAATGAGCATCGAGGGTTTTAGGAGGTTTCCCATCTCCATGAGTAGCAAGTACACCTAAGTTTTTTGGTATTTCGTGTTCCATATCCATAACTAAAGAGAGAGAACAACTTAGAACAACAAATAAAATCTACTTAGTGATAAAGCAAACAAGCACACACGAGAATATCCACCCCACGCTATTGCTCCCCGGCAACGACGCCAGAAAAAGGTCTTGATAACCCACAAGTGTAGGGGATCAGTTGTAGCCTCTTTTGATAAGTAAGAGTGTCGAACCCAACGAGGATCTAAAGGCAGAACAAATATTCCCTCAAGTTCTATCGACCATCGATACAACTCTATGCACGCTTGATGTTTACTTTACCTAGAACAAGTATGAAACTAGAAGTACTTTGTAGTTTTTTGTGGGATAGGTTTGCAAGAAAATAAAGAGCACATAAATATAAACAAGGGACTGTTAAGATAAAGAAGCAATAAAGTTAATATAGCGAGTGTGGAAAAGTGGTGGTAGGAGTTGCGAAATTGCCCCTAAGCAATTGACTACGTTACTAGACCGATAGCAAGTTTTATGTGGGAGAGGCCACTGCTAGCATGTCATCCCTTACTTGGAATTCTATGCACTTATGATTGGAACTATTAGCAAGCATCCGCAACTACTAACGTTCATTAAGGTAAAACCCAACCATAGCATTAAGATATATTGGCCCCCCTTCAATCCCGTATGCATCAATTTCTACACTAGGTTGAAGCTTCTGTCAATCTTGCCCTCCAATACGTAGTCCTATCAACATACAACTAACCCTATGGTGAGATCCACGCGCGCGCTCATATGATGGGCACCAAAGGACATCAACATAACCACAAGCAATTTAATTCAATCATAGCAATTCACCAATCACTGATCGGACAGCGATAATCTACTCAGACATCATAGGATGGCAACACATCATTGGATAATAATATGAAGCATAAAGCACCATGTTCAAGTAGAGGGTACATCGGGTTGCGGGATAGTGCATCGCTGTAGATAGATGGGGGAAGGTGATGGAGATGTTGGTGAAGATGACGGAGGTGTTGGTGTAGATCGCCGTCACACGATGATGGCCCCGGTGGCACTCCGGTGCCACTGGAAGCGAGGGGGAGAGAGCCCCCCTCCTTATTCTTCTTCCTTGACCTTCTCCGTAGGTGGGAGAAGGGTTTCCCCTCTGGTCCATGGCCTCCATGGCGGCGGAGGGGCGAGAGCCCCTCCGAGATTGGATCTGTCTCTATGTCTCTCTTTGTTTCTGCGTTCTCAGATTCTATCCCTTCACCGTTTCTTATATTCCCGGAGATCCGTAACTCCGATTGGGCTGATTTTTTGACACGATTTTTATCCGGATATTAGCTTTCTTGCGGCGAAAGAAGGGCATCAACCGCCTTACGAAGTGGCCACGAGGGCCCAGGGCACGCCTGCCCCTGGTGGGCGCGCCCCCCTACCTCGTGGCCCACTCGGGCACCATCTCATGTTGGTTTCGCTTCCCAAAATTCACATATATCCCAAAAAAAATCTCCATCCATTTTTATTCCGTTTGGACTCCGTTTGATATGGATATTCTGCGAAACAAAAAACATGCAACAAACAGGAACTGGCACTGGGCATTGGATCAATATGTTAGTCCCAAAAAATAGTATAAAAAGTTGCCAAAAGTATATGAAAGTTGTAGAATATTGGCATGAAACAATAAAAAATTATAGATACGACGGAGACGTATCAGTATTCCAGAACTGCAACGATACAATTGTGACGACAACACCTCAGAGCTCAACTCCCCGGTACACTGCCACAACCCCTAAATGACATGAGGCACCAAGAACAATGTTCTCATCACAAAGATATCGAAACGGTCCCAACAATACCTGCGTGATCCTAAAAAAATTGTGGAAAAGAGGGTAGGAAGTCAAAACTTCTACATCAGGAGTCCTCACGAGAGCGACAAAGGGGATAAGGAGAAAAAGAATTCCTACTCTCCGATATATATAATCCTAAGACTCAGTTTTTAATAAATTCTAGACTAAACATCGACATCGGTTCGATCAAGCTGAGGCTCCTAAGTCGGGGAAGGTGCCTAAAGGTGCCTTCCGCCCCCTCCTCCTATCAAGCCGTCAAGCAATGCAATTGTGAAGCATAATCCCAAGTTTGCAAGAGGGAATCCGATGAACTCAGCTCAAGCAGAAGATTCCTCTCAAGTGATCATGGGTACACTTCCAGTTAACTCTATTCCTGCAAAAGTTTTATTCGATTCAGGTGCATCGCATTGCTTCATCTCAAAACCTTTCCTGTCCAAGCATGAGTTGCCTATAGAAATTTTGCAAGATCCTTTTCGTGTGGTTTCTCTGGGAATGAGAATGAGCTCTCATATTGTAGTTCCAGACATTAGTATCAAGATGGGCAATTATAAATTTCGGGCTTCTCCTATTGCTCTCGGTAATTCGGACATTGATCTCATTCTTGGAATGGATTAACTCTCTAAGCATGATGCTCTTCTTGATTGTTGATACGTCTCCAACGTATCTATAATTTTTGATTGTTCCATGCTATTATTTATGAAGTCTTGGATGTTTAATGGGATTTATCATTCACTTTTATATCATTTTTGGGACTAACCTACTAATCCAAAGGCCCAGTCTAGATTGCTGTTTTTTGCCTATTTCAGGGTTTGCAGAAAAGGAATATCAAACGGAGTCCAAACGGAATGAAACCTTCGCGAGAGATATTTTTGGAGGAAATCACGCTCGGGAAACGTCAGGACCAAGTCAGGGGGCAAAGAGCCAGCCCTCGAGGGTGGGGGGCGCGCCCCCCTTCCCAGGGCGCGCCCCCCTGCCTCAAGGCTGGCCCACACGGCCCCCGGTGCCCTCCTTCTTCCTATATATACCTACGTAGCCCAGAAACTCCAGACGTAGAGAGAAAACCCTAATTCCACCGCCGTAGCTTTTGTTCCCGTGGAGATCCCATCTTGGAGCCTGTTCCGGGAGGGGGATCCATCACGGAGGTCTTCATCATCATCATCATCGCCCTCACCATGAGTTGTGAGTAGTTTACCACAGACCTTCGGGTCCATAGCTAGTATCTAGATGGCTTCTTCTCTCTCTCCGGATCTCAATACAAAGTTCTCCTCGGTCTTCGAGGAGATCTATTCGATGTAATCTCTTTTTGCGGTGTGTTTGTCGAGATCCGATGAATTGTGAGTTTATGATCAAGGTTATGTATGAAAGATATTTGGTTCTTCTCTGAACTTTTTATGTGTGCTCATAATATCCTTGCAAGTCTCTTCGAATTATTGGTTTGGTTTGGCCTACTAGATCTATAGTTCTTGCAATGGGAGAAGTGCTTGGCTTTGGGTTCAATCTTGCGGTGTCCTTTCCCAGTGACAGTAGGGGCAGCAAGGCACGTATTGTATTGTTGCCATCGAGGATAAAAAGATGGGGTTTTCATCATATTGCTTGAGTTTATCCCTCTACATCATGTCATCTTTCTTAAGGCATTACTCTGTTCGTATGAACTCAATACACTAGATGCATGCTGGATAGCGGTCGATGTGTGGAGTAGTAGTAGTAGATGCAGAATCGTTTCAGTCTACTTGTCTCGGGCGTGATGCCTATATACAATGATCATGCCTAGATAGTCTCATAATTATTCGATTTTCTATCAATTGCTCGACAGTAATTTGTTTACCCGCCGTAGAATACCGCTATCATGAGAGAAGCCACTAGAGAAAACTATGGCCCCCGGGTCTATTCTCAACATATCAATCTACATCTACTTTAATTTTCTTGCTTTTATTTTCTATTTTATTAAACTAAAAATACCAAAAATATAATTATCATCTCTATCAGATCTCACTTTCGTAAGTGACCGTAAAGGGATTGACAACCCCTTATCGCGTTCGCTGCGAAGTTCTTATTTGCTTGTGCAGGTGCGAGGGACTCGCGCGTGGTCTCCTACTGGATTGATACCTTGGTTCTCAAAAACTGAGGGAAATACTTACGCTACTGTGCTGCATCTCCCTTTCCTCTTCGAGGGAATACAACACAAGCTCAAGAAGTAGCAATTGTGCAAACAAGGAGGTCAATCTAGCTCATCCTTCCGAAGACGTGATTATCTTCGCAGCTCGAGATAACACAATCCGGCTATTCTCTCTCAATGACAAGGGCGTGATTAATGCCATATCCCAGATTCTGGTGGTTTTGAATACGAAGATGTATTTCCTGAAGAATTGCTAGGAATGCCTCCCAACCGTCCAGTTGAATTCGTCATTGAACTTGAACCTAGTACGGAGCTAGCCTGTCGGCGTCCATACAAACTTTCTTCTAAAGAGTTGAAGGAATTGAAGAAGCAACTCGATGAGCAGGAACGCTTTGGTTTGATCAGACCAAGTTCTTCTCCTTGGGGATGCAGTGTTCTTTTTGTCAAGAAGAAGGATGACACGGAACGGCTTTGCGTTGATTACTGTCCATTGAACAAGAAGACAATTAAGAATAAGTACCCTCTCCGCAATATCAATGAATTGTTCGAGCAGCTCAAAGGAGCAAAGGTTTTCTCAAAGCTTGATCGCCGAATGGGCTACCATCAAATTCGTATCCGTGAGGAAGATATTCCCAAGACCGCATTCAGGACAAGTTATGCCTCCTACGAGTACACAGTCATGTCCTTTGGGCTTGCAAATGCACCTCCTACCTTCTCCCGGATGATGCATTTCATGTTCAACCCCTACACCAATGAGTTTGTCCTTGTCTATCTTGATGATATTTTGGTATTCTCCCGGACAAAAGAAGACCACGCCAAGCACCTCCGTTTGGTTCTTGAAAGGCTCAGAGAGCACCGCTTTTATGCGAAATTCTCAAAGTGCGAATTCTGGCTTGATGAAGTTCTCTATCTGGGTCACATTATCTCTGCCAATGGCATTTCAGTTAACCCCGAGAAGGTTGAAGCTATTGTTAAGTGGGAACCTCCTCAAAATGTCAAGCAACTTCGAAGCTTCCTGGGGCTTGCAAGCTATTGCAGAAAGTTCGTCGAGAACTTCTCCAAGATTGCCAAGCCTCTGTCCAACCTGTTGCAAAAGAATGTCAAGTATTCTTGGACTCCTTAGTGTGATGTGGCTCTCAATACACTCAAAGAGAAGCTTGTCTCAGCTCTAGTTCTGAATCCTCCTGATGAATCCAAACCATACCAAGTGTTTTGCGATGCCTCTTTGCAAGGTCTGGGTGGTGTCCTTATGCAAGAGAAGAAGATAGTGGCATACACTTCTCGGCAGCTCAAGACAAACGAGAAGAACTACCCCACTCACGATCTTGAGTTGGCGGCAGTTGTCCACGCCTTGATAACATGGAGACACCTCTTGTTGGGCAGACAGATTGACATCTTCACCGATCACAAGAGTTTGAAGTATATATTCACATAACCAAACCTCAACCTCCATCAGACTCGTTGGGTCAAAATGGTTCAAGAGTACAATCCAGGCATTGAGTACACTCCTGGCAAGGCCAATGTGATTGCAGACGCCTTGAGCAGAAAGGCTTATTGCAACAGTCTCATCCTCAAACCGTTCCAACCGGATCTTTGTGAAGCTTTCCGAAAACTCAACCTTCAAGTTGTCCCGCAAGGATTTCTTGCCAACCTTCAAGTCGCTCCTACCTTGGAAGATCAAATCCGTGAAGCTCAACTTCTTGATGCTATGTTGAAAAAAGTGAATCATGGTATTGCCAAAGGTACTCCAAAGTACAAGTGCTACCGCATTGATGACAAGGACACCTTATTCTTTGAGGACCGGATTGTGGTTCCAAAAGGTGACCTACGGAAGGTAATAATGAACGAGGCTCATAATTCCCTTCTCTTGATACATCCATGCAGCTCCAAGATGTATCATGACCTCAAGCAATCTTATTGGTGGACTCACATGAAAAGAGAAATTGCTCAATTCGTGAACGAGTGTGATGTCTGCCGTAGAGTCAAAGCAGAGCATCAACGTTCAGCTGGACTTCTCCAACCTTTGCCTATTCCCGAGTGGAAATTCGATCATATTGAGATGGTTTTCGTCACCGTCTTCCCCAAGTCCAAGTGAGGGAACGACGCTATCTTTGTGGTTATTGATAAGCTCACAAAAGTGGCTCATTTTCTTCCAGTCAAGGAATCCATCAATGCAGCCCAACTAACAGAGGTGTACACCTCCAGAATTGTCTCTTTGCATGCTGTCCCTCAATTAATCTCCTTAGATCGTGGAAGCTTGTTCACTTCCAAATTCTGGGATTCCTTCCAGTCAGCTATGGGTACCAAGATTCGCTTCAACACAGCTTTCCATCCTCTCACAAGTGGTCAAGTCAAGAGGGTGAACCAAATTCTTGAAGATATGCTCAGGGCATGTGTCATCTCCTTCGGTATGAAATGGGAAGATTGTCTTCCATTTTCCGAGTTCTCCTACAACAACTGCTTCCAAGCAAGTTCAGGCAAAGCACCATTTGAAATTCTGTATGGCAGAAAGTGCCGTACCCCTCTCAACTGGTCCGAAACTGGTGAACGTCAATTCCTTGGAAATGATTTGATCTCAGAGGCCAAAGAAATGTTCAAAGTCATACATGAGAATCTCAAGGCCGCGCAATCGCGCCAAAAGAGCTACTATAACGACAAGCATCATGACTTGGCTTTTGACATTGGAGATCATGTATATATCCGTGTTTCTCCTATGAAGGGCACTCAGAGGTTCAGTATCAAGGGCAATCTAGCTCCAAGATACGTGGGTCCTTTCAAGATTGTTGCGAAAAGGGGTGACCTCACCTACCAACTCGAGCTTCCTCCAAACTTCTCCAATGTGCACGACGTGTTCCACGTGTCACAACTCCGCAAGTGCTTCAAGATGCCCGAGCGCACCGCCGCCTTTGAAGAAATTGATCTTCCAGCCGACTTGTCTTATCATGAGCATCCCATTGCTATACTTGAAGAGACCGAGCGCAAGACTCGCAACAAATCAATCAAGTTCTTGAAAGTGAAGTGGTCACACCATACCGATCGAGAAGCTACGTGGGAACGCGAGGATCACCTCCGTTCCGAGTATCCGAAGTTCTTTCAGTCCTAGATCTCGGGACGAGATATTTTCTGAAATCGGGGTTGTGCATGATATGAATATTTTGTGTGATGAAGAGGGAGCATAGCCAGACTATATGATTTTGTAGGGATAACTTTCTTTAGCCATAGTATTTTGAGAAGACACAATTGCTTTGATAGTATGCTTGAAGTATTATTATTTCTTATGTCAATATAGACTTTTGTCTTGAATCTTTCAGATCTGAACATTCATGCCACAATAAAAAGAATTACATTGAAATTTATGTTGGTTAGCATTCCACATCAAAAATTCTGTTTTTATCATTTACCTACTCGAGGACGAGCAGGAATTAAGCTTGGGGATGCTGATACGTCTCCAACGTATCTATAATTTTTGATTGTTCCATGCTATTATATTATCCTTCTAGGATGTTTTATGGGCTTTATTATACACTTTTATATTATTTTTGGGACTAACCTATTAACCCAGAGCCCAGTGCCAGTTTGTGTTTTTCTCCTGTTTTAGGGTTTTACAGAAAAGGAATATCAAACGGAGCCCGACCTGAAAATCAACGGAGGCTGTTTTTGGATCTAAAGAAGCCCAGGAAGTGCCGGAGGGGGACGAGAGGACCCACGGGCTGCCCACGAGGGTGGGGGGCGCGTGCCCCCCTCGTGGACAGCCCGTATTCCCCCTTTGCTTGGCCCCGACTCCAACACCTCCTATATATACTGAAACCTCCAGAAAGAAACCTAGATCGGGAGTTCCCCCGTCGAAAGCCTCTGTAGCCACCAAAAACCAATCTAGACCCGTTCTGGCACCCTGTCGGAGGGGGGAACCCTCACCGGTGGCCATCTTCATCATCCCGGCGCTCTCCATGACGAGGAGGGAGTAGTGCACCCTCGAGGCTGAGGGTATGTACCATTAGCTCTGTGTTTGATCTCTCTCTCTCTCGTGTTCTTGAGATGGCACGATCTTGATGTATCGCGAGCTTTGCTATTATAGTTGGATCTTATGATGCTTCTCCCCCTCTACTCTCTTGTAATGGATTGAGTTTTCCCTTTGAAGTTATCTTATCGGATTGTGTCTTTAAGGATTTGAGAACACTTGATGTATGTCTTGCATGTGCTTATCTGTGGTGACAATGGGATATCACGTGATCTACTTGATGTATGTTTTGGTGATCAACTTGCGGGTTCCGTGACCTTGGGAATCTATGCATAGGGGTTGGCACACGTTTTCATCTTGACTTTCTGGTAGAAACTTTAGGGCACTCTTTGAAGTTCTATGTGTTGGTTGAATAGATGTTTCCGAGATTGTGTGATGCATATCGTATAATCATGCCCACGGATACTTGAGGTGACAATGGAGTATCTAGGTGACATTAGGGTTTTGGTTGATTTGTGTCTTAAGGTGTTATTCTAGTACGAACTCTATGATAGATTGAACGTTACTACGGACTCTTGAATAGATCGATTCGAAAGAATAGCTTTGAGGTGGTTTCGTACCCTACCATAATCTCTTCGTTTGTTCTCCGCTATTAGTGACTTTGGAGTGACTCTTTGTTGCATGTTGAGGGCTAGTAATATGATCCAATTATGTTATCCTTGTTGAGAGAACTTGCACTAGTGAAAGTATGAACCCTAGGCCTTGTTTCCTATCATTGCAACACCGTTTATGCTCACCTTTACCACTTGCTACCTTGCTGTTTTTGCATTTTCAGTTTACAAAAACCTATATCTACCATCCATATTGCACTTGTATCACCATCTCTTCGCCGAACTAGTGCACCTATACAATTTACCATTGTATTGGGTGTGTTCGGGACACAAGAGACTCTTTGTTATTTGCTTGCAGGGTTGTTTGAGAGAGACCATCTTCATCCTACGCCTCCCACGGATTGATAAACCTTAGGTCATCCACTTGAGGGAAATTTGCTACTGTCCTACAAACCTCTGCACTTGGATTCCCAACAACGTCTACAAGAAGAAGGTTGTGTAGTAGACATCACGCCATCGCCGCTGGTCTCCTCCGCCGCCGCCAGCGTGTTCCACCACCGCCCCGCCGTCCGCCGCCTCCGGTCACTGCGCCGTCGCGCCGCCACCTTGTTCCGCCGCCGCCCAGCAACCCCGCCAGCCGGACTCGAGGCGCGTCGCCGCCGGAACTCGCCGTCCTCGCCACCGGCCGCCGCTCCGGCCTCCGTCATCACCGCCGCCACCGTCACCGCCGTCGCCAACTCCGACCGCCGCTGGGCTCGATCCGGATCTGGATCGGGAAGGTGGATGAGATCCACCAACCCCCCGAACTAAATGGCCTCATCCCGCGCCTGGATCTCCCCGTCCCGCTCCTCCTCGTCCCGTTGACTTTTCGCGAGGGTATAATTTCACTAAGTCCCGAAATCCTCATATTATGATGCCCTCTTTGCCATGTCATATCTCTGTGCTCGTAGCTCTGATTTGAGTGTATGGCATATGGATATGTTCATCTCGATGTGCTCTACGTGTTGACATGAGTTTTGTGCATGTTTTGATCCATCCAGATGTCTTAATCTTTGTTGCCAAACTACTATGTGATGTTACTGCCAGCTCTAGTTGTCTGTCAACAATATGTTAGCATGTTTGTGAGGTCGTATCTTTGTGCATGTTGGTCCAAATGGAGTGTATGATATGTCAAAATGTTCGCATTGTGATGCTCTTCATGATGGATGCATTTGCATACATGCTAGGTTGCATTATGCCATGGTTATCCCTGTTACAAAAGTGCATGTTGCTGTTAAGATACTGAAATTGTTATAACTTGCTGTTTTGTCTTTTTTGTAGCATTTTTTGTGATTTTCTTTTGAGCCACATGTCAACATGTTTTAGGAGCACAATCATGTTATATTTGAAGTGGCGTTTTTGGTTTTTCATGATATGCCCTGTGGTGACTTGAACAAGCTTGTAAACATGCCATGTCAATGTTGTTGTTTTTATACTTAGTGAAAAACTGCTAAGTCTGAAATCTGTTATAACATGTTGCCATGTAAACTTGATGCCACAATCATTTCTATGCATGTTTTCGAATAAACAATGAACATGTCTTGATTTCCATGTAATTATCAATCAATCCATGCCTTTGTTTGCATATATGCTCTTCTGTAGCTTGTTGTTATCTTGCTCTCAAAATGCTTGAAATCTGAACTGTCAGCCTGTTAACAGAACATTCAATTTGGCAAAGCTCATATTAATCAACCCTTGCATGGAATGAATTGTTTCTTTGCATGATTTGGAAGTATTATATGTCTTCTTCATGCTCATGTAATTTTAATGCTTGTTATATTTGTTTTGCTTGATGTTATGTGCCTCCAAAGGCAGCAACATATTGTTCCTGGTTGCATGTCTAGTAATTTTCACTAAGTCTGAAAACCTGTTAACTTATTGAATCTTGCCATGCTAGTTTGATTATGTTCCAGTAAGTTTTTGGGTGTGCTGTGAGTTCATACTTGTAGAGAATCATGTCTACTTCACATCCATGCCCTTTGTCATCATGTTTGGTTGTTGTAGCATATTTAAACCTTGCTCCAAAGATGTCATGTTGCTATTAACTTCAGTTTTGCATTACATCTTGTTTTGCTTGCCATTTGCAAACCGTGCATCCGATTCCAATTATGTTTATACCGATTTCGACCGAAATCTTTCAATCTATCCAGTGGCATGCTTGGTTTGCCAAGATCTTTCCCACATCCATCATGTCTTCTCATGTCCTTCCCGGCTTCATCTCCTTCCTTACCGGTAGCTCCGTAGCATCATACTTGCATCTCTCTTGCATAGCATGTGTTCTTTTCTTGCCAAGTGTGTTTATTTGGATGCTTGTTTATGTTGGGTAGCACCAGGAGACGAGTTCGAGCCCGAGGTCGAGACAGCCGCTGAGTACGATTACGAAGAGCAAGGTCCTGATTTCACCGAAGACTTACCAGGCAAGATGACCATTCCTTGATATCACCTCTATTGTTGCTATGCTAGATGCCTCGCTCTATTGCTCTGTCGCGATACCTATCCTTTTGCATGTCAGCCCCACTTTGCCATGAAACCTCTAACTACGTACCTAGCAAACCGTTGTTTGGCTAAGTTACGCTTTTGCTCAAGCCCCCTCTTATAGCGTCGCTAGTTGCAGGTGAAGATGAAGTTTGCTCCATGTGGATTGGGTTCTTGGGAATAACACAATATCTATTATTTACATTGATGCACCTATATACATGGCAATGGGTGGAAGGCTTGGCCTTTTGCTCGGTGTTTTGTTCCACTCATGCCGCCTTAAGAACCGATAAACCGATGTTATGTTCCTTGATTTTGCGTTCTTAACATGGTTGGTATATGGGACCCCTTGATAGTTCGCTTTGAATAAAACTCCTCCAGCAAGGCCCAACTTTGGTTTTACCATTTTCCTAATAACTAAAAAAAACTTGCATAGGGACCGGCTAGCACCCGACGACTTTTAATCAACCCCCGGGCTAGTGCTCCTGATGAGTGTTGGTCCAACCTAGAGCAGCTTGCGGGACCGCCCCTTGGCAACTTGGGGTATTTTGGTTGCTATAACCATAGCTCATCCGTCGTGGCCTGAGACGAGATACGCGCGGCTCCTATCGGGGTGTCGGCACATCGGGAGGTCTTGCTGGACTTGTTTTACCATTGCCGAAATATATTGTACACCGGGATTCCGAGTCTGATCGGGTAGTCCCTAAGATAAGGGGTTTTGATGTCTGTTGATCGCGAGAGCTTGTGATGGGCTAAGTTGGGACACCCCTACAGGGTTATGATATTTCGAAAGCCGTGCCCACGGTTATGTGGCAGATTGGAATTTTATAATATCCGGTTGTAGATAACTTGACACAAATACCTCAAACATAATACACTACCGTGTGAGTAGTCGTGATGGTCTCTTTTTGAGGGAGTTCGGGAAGAGAACACGGCTGGGTTATGGATGACTCGTAGGTAGACATGATCATCTAGTGATCATGAATAGTTCACGACCGATGGCTTTCACTTCTCTTCTCGCTCTGATGATACGTAAGCTAGCCACCTCATCTACGCTTAGCGCTGCAGCAGCCCACTTATACACTTCTCCTTACCCAAAGGCTTTGATAGTTTTGATACCCGGGAATGGGACTGCTGAGTCCTCGTGACTCACAGTTTACTACAAACACAGGTGCAGGTACAACCGAGTACGATTCAGTTGATGGCCAGGAACTCAAGTGGGAGTTTGATGAGGAATGTGGGCGTATGTACGTGACGTTCCCCGATGATCAGTAGTGGTTCCTACTAGGGCCGATCGGGCATAGTGGGTGGTCATCTTCTTTTCATTTGGATTTGTCCATAGTCGGACCATGATTGTACTTGGATGAATGTATGACTTATCCATGCATTGTGTGAAGTGGCGATTGTAAGTCAACTATGTATTTTACCCCCTTTGTTCTTGTACATGGGAATGTGTGAAGATAACCTTCTTGCGATCATACCAAAATGCGATTATGCCTCTAAGTCATGCCTCAACACGTAGGAGATATAGTCGCATCTTGGGCGTTACAACTTGCAACGCCCCGAACACACCCACCGGTGGTCGTTACTCCTGGCGGGATCTAGACTGGCCTCACAGATCAATACTAGTCTTTTCTGCACTTTGTCCTCACTCGTGCGCACCTGGGAGCAACTTCCCGGTCGATCACCCATCCTAAAATTACTCCAAGCTGAGCACGCTTAACTTTGGAGTTCTATCCGAATGGGCTCCCGAAAAAGAAGGAATTCCTTATTGATATGAGTAGTCTATCATAGCTAATAAGCCAGGCTATCACATACACCCCCACTCAGAGGAACCGACGTCCTCGTCGGGCCACAAGAACGTTCCCTCTTGGCAAATACATATGTGCTTCCAGTCCGGCACATGTGACATGTCGTGTGCCATGACGGGTCACAAACGTCATGCATAACATGACCACACATCTGTCTTCAAACATCCGTGTAACCGCAAGGGTCGGCTCTGATACCAACTTGTAACGCCCCGGACACACCCACCGGTGGTCGTTACTCCTGGCGGGATCTAGACTGGCCCCACATATCAATACTAGTCTTTTCCGCGCACTTTGTCCTCACTCATGCGCACCCGGGAGCAACATCCCGGTCGGTCACCCATCCTGAAATTACTCCAAGCTGAGCACGCTTAACTTTGGAGTTCTGTCCGAATGGGCTCCCGAAAAAGAAGGAATTCCTTATTGATATGAGTAGTCTATCATCCCTAATAAGCTAAGCCATCACAAGGAGGAGGAGGACCAGGCCGTGGCCTGCCGTAGATGTCGAGTCGCATCGGCTTGCGTGAGAGGGAGAGCCGAGGTGGCCGGAGGTGCCTAGCCCTGGGCGGCTACAGGGCCGGAGCGTACAGTAGCGTGCTCCAGAGCACGCAAATGGCCGGCATTGGCACTTTTTATGCCCTGTGGGCATTCCCTATGGTGTCTGGTAGCTAAGGGAGGTAGTAAAGAAAGGGGGGATGCCTTGGATGCCATGGGTGGCCACTTGAGTGAGGACGGAGGTGACGAAGAGGGGTGGAAGGGCTGTCCATAGAGGTAAAAGAGGTGGTTTCACCCCTCAGTTATTGATCTGAGATGCATCCATTGTTACTGGAGGTACAAGGGCACCTGGTGGGGCTGTGGTAAAAACTTGAGCCCATTCGGATTAGTGGAAGAAGCCAAAGTTGTTGTTTTAGTAAATAGCCAGAAGGTGTTCGTAGATTGTTTGGGCAAGAAAATGGATTTCATTTGGCATGAAACTCCACAGGATGAAATGGCACATATAATTAGGCCGTTCCACCAATTTTGAGCTCATTTGGGCAAAGTTGCCAATGCAACTTTTGTAACCCTAGAAATCAACAAAAATGCATTTATCAAGATCTAATGATGCCAAACCACTCCCCTTGATGCACCACTTGGTGTAGTGTCATTATTTGGGGTTTTGAGCATGTCCACAAAGTTTGGGGGTCATTTGGAATAAGTTGGTAATGTAAAGTTGTTCAAATTTGAATCTGAACAGAAATGGTTTTGGGGCACTTTTTTGAATCAAAACAGCTTGAATTGAGCTGAAATTTTGCAAGGTCATCATATTATGCATATGTGACTTGCTAGAATTTTCCTGGGATTTTTAGAGAATAATTCCTTTGTAAATATTTCAAAGGCTTGAAATATCCAGAAGGATTTTTGAGGTATTTGTCCAATATTTTGAACATGACCATGTGTTAAAACTCTTATATATAGACAATATATGTACTATGAGTCTCCCTAAATTTTCTCAAATATTTTTGAAACATTTAAATAGTTGTAACCTATTAAAGATCATTTATGGCCTAAAGAAAAAGCCTTTAAATAAAATAGGAAAATAACTTTTAAAATTATACTTTTGTGGTTTATGGGAGTCCTATACCTAATAGGATTCAAATAAAACTTTTGAAAGATTTTTCACACCCCAAATCAAGTACTTGCAGTGCAAATCTCAATTCAGGTTTTTTTTGGAAAACTAATTTTAGAAAATACTATATGGCCAAATTATTTTTGTAAGAATATACTATACTATTCTATACACATGGTATGATCATTGGGCAGAAATTTGGAGCAAGGAGATGAAGTATAGAAGGTGAGGCTATGTTGACTTTAAAGAGCACTTGGAATCACAGAGAGAAAATCCAACTCCAAATAAAAGGCCAAATGATGCAAAAAGTAATTTTTTGGTCCAAATTTTCATGGTTTATTAATGCAATAGCCAAGCTACAAAATGCAGGGTGTGACAGACCTACCCCCTTACAAGAATCTCGTCCCCGAGATTCCTAAACTAGGCTTTAAAAGAGATCGGGAAACTCGGATCTAAGGTAGTCTTCACGTTCCCAGGTTACTTCTGCTTCAGTGTGGTTGCTTCACTGGACCTTGAAGTACTTGATGGTGCGGCTTCGCGTACATCATTCTGCTTCATCCAAAATGTAGATGGGCCTCTCACGGTAGGTCAAATCAGGATGAAGGTCAATGGCTTGGTGATCAACATCCTTGTAGAGATCAGGCTTGTCTAGAACCTGGAGACACTTCCAGAGTTGTGACACGTGGAATACGTTGTGCACATCAGATAGTTTAGGTGGTAGTTCCAACTGGTAAGCCACTTCTCCTCGTCGTGCGGTGATCTTGAAGGGGCCAATAAATCTTGGTGTGAGCTTTCCCCTTAACATGGAAACACTTGGTTCCCTTAAGAGTTACCCGTAGGTACACATGGTCTCCGACTGGGAAGTTTACATGTCGACGACGAGTGTCGGCATAGCTCTTCTGTCTTGACTTGGCGGTCTTCAGGCACTCTCTGACTAGCTGCACTTGTTCTTCTGCTTCGCGGAGAACATCTGGTCCAAAGACTAGCCCTTCTCCGGTCTCTGACCAATTGAGGGGTGTGCGACACTTGCGTCCGTATAGCACCTCAACTGGAGCCATCTGAAGGCTTGGCTGTTAACAGTTGTTGTAGGTGAACTCAGCATAAGGGAGGCAATCTTCCCACTTAGCTCCATAGGCCAAGACACAGGCTCGGATCATGTCTTCGAGTATCTGATTTACTCGTTCGGTCTGACCTCCGGTTGGCGGGTGGAAAGCAGTGCTGAAAGACAACTTGGTTCCCATGGCCTCCTATAACTTCTTCCAGAACCTCGAGGTAAACTGGGTTCCTCAATCTGAGACAATCGCCTTAGGAACACCATGGAGGCTTATGATTCTGTCGATGTACATAGTTGCCATCATAGGTAGTCTTGACAGGAATGAAATGGGCCACTTTGGTCAAATGGCCGACTATGACCCAGATTGAGTCATGTCCTTTATTCGACCTAGGTAGTCCAGTGATGAAGTCCATTCCGACTTTATCCCATTTCCACTTGGGAACCTTGAGTGGTTGAAGCAATCCAGCAGGTCGCTGATACTCAGCTTTGACCCTTTGACATACATCACATTTTGCAACATAGGTGGCAATCTTTCTTTTCATCTCATGCCACCAAATCTTTCCTTCAAGTCTTGATACATCTTGGTTCCACCGGGGTGGATGGAATACGGAGTGTCGTGGGATTCTTGCAGGATTAAATCCTTCAACTCCTTCTTGTTTAGTACGCAGATACGGCCTTTGTACCAAACAATTCCGTGCTCGTCTTCGGAGAATCATGGGGCCTTTCCTAGCTTCATCTTCTTCTTGATGCCTTCAATGCTTACGTGTCCATTCCGCGCTTCCTTGACTTCGTCCATCAGGGTTGGTTTGACTTCTAGGTGGTCCAGATATCCATGGGTAACCAATTCCAAGCCAAACTGTTCCAGCTCTTCAAACAGGGATGACGGATGACTGCCTTTCTTTAACCATGGCATTCAGGGAGCAAGACTTTCTTCTTAAGGCGTCTGCTACTACATTAGCCTTCCCGGGGTGATATTGAACACTGAGGTCATAGTCCTTGATCAGTTCTAACCATCTTCGCTGCCTCATTCAATTCCTTTCGAGTGAAAATATACTTCAGACTTTTGTGGTCTGTGTATATCTCACACCGCTACCCTAGGAGGTAATGTCACCATGTCTTCAGAGCATGAACCACTGCTGCTAACTGAAGATCGTGAGTAGCGTAGTTCTCTTCATGAGGTCGTAGCTGCCTTGAAAGGTAAGCTATGACTCGGCCTTCTTGCATCAGAACGCTTCCCAATCCGGTTCGAGAGGCATCACAATATATTATAAACTCCTTGTGGATGTCAGGTGTTGCGAGAACTAGGGCGGTGGTCAATCTCTTCTTGAGTTCCTGGAAGCTTTCTTCGCACTTTGGCGTCCATTCGAACTTCTTGTCCTTCTTCAAGAGCTGAGTCATTGGCCGGGCAATGCTGGAGAATCCTTCCACGAATTTGCGGTAATAGCCCGCAAGTCCGAGGAAGCTTCTAACTTCCTTGATGGTAGTTGGGGACTGCCATTGGGTCATAGCTTCAATCTTCGCGAGATCTACCGACAATCCTTCCTCAGTCAAGACATGACCCAAGAATCCAACTTTATGTAGCCAAAACTCACACTTGCTGAATTTGGCGTATAGTTGGTGCTCTCGAAGCTTGTCCAGGACCATCCTCAAGTGTTGCTCGTGCTCTTCTTCCGTCTTCAAGAAGACACGAATGTCATCAATGAAGACGACAACAAACTTTTCCAAATATTCCATGAAGATCTTATTCATGAGATACATGAAGTAGGCTGGGGCATTGGTCAATCCAAAGGACATGACCGTGCACTCATACATGCCATATCTGGTTACGAATGTTGTCTTCGGAATATCTTGGGGTCTGATCTTCAGCTGGTAGTACCTAGATTTGAGGTCGATCTTAGAGAACACCTTGGCTCCACTGAGTTGATCAAACAGATCTTCAATCTTGGGAAGTGGATACTTGTTCTTGATTGTAACTTCATTGAGGGAACAATAGTCAATGCATAAGCTGATGGTACCGTCCCTCTTTGCTACGAACAGAACAGGTGATCCCCAAGGGGAGGCACTAGGGAGGATAAATCCCTTCCTCAACTGCTCTTCCAGTTGCTTCTTCAAATTTTCCAATTCTTCCGTCCCCATTCTATAAGGCTTCTTATAGATGGGTCCTGCTTTGGGCATGAGTTCGATGATGAACTCAATGTCACGGCCAGGAGGCAATCCCAGTAGCTCATCACGAAAGACATCGGGATACTCGCATACTACTGGCACTTGCTCCAATCCAACTTCACACAGGCAGTTGACTTGAGCGGCTTGAGCAGAAGAGGAGTTGGAGGCAAACTTAACTTCGACTCCTTGGTCATCGGTCACAGTGATAGTCTGATTGGCACAATCTAACAAGCCTTGGTGCTTGCTGAGCCAATTCATGCCTAGGATCACATCCAAGCCTTGTGATCTCAGGACGATAAGGTCTGCTAGGAATCTACCCCGTTAATGAAGATACCGACTTCCTTACAGCCTATCTTGGCTCTCATCTCTGCCCCAGGGGTTTGTACCACCATGGGGTTATTCAGGGGTGTAGGGGTCATGCCACTTTTTAATGCAAACTTTTGAGTGACAAATGAAGGAGTGGCTCCAGAATCAAACAAGAAAGTTGCAGGTGCTGAGTTGACAAGGAACGTACCCAGCACGACGTCTGGGTCTTCCTAGGCTTCTTCTGTAGTGACGTGATTCACACGCCCCCTGCCATTGTTGGGCGGGTTGTGAGGAGCTTGGTTCCTTGGCGGCATTCCACGGCCTTGTCCTGGGTTCTGCGCATTGGGGCGCGGGGCATCGGGCTTCTTGTTGGGGCACACCCTTGAGATGTGTTCGGACTGACCACATCCAAAGGAAGTGACTTGGTTTGGGTTGTTGATCTTGTTGCCACCACTGTTATTGGGGTTGTTGGAAGCTGGCCTAGGGTTGGCATACTGCTGAGGCTGATAGTTGGTGCGAGGTGCGGGAGCTCTTGGCTGCTGATAGATTGTCCCGACCGGGGCTGGATGCCACGGGCGAGGCTTCTGGTTACTGGAACTTCCCTTGCTGATCATCTTGCGCTTGCGAGTGTCTTCCAGAGCACGCCGCTTGTCTTCAAGCATGAGTGCTTTGTTCACCAGGTCAGGAAAGGTAGGGTGGTCACACACGACAAGCGAGTACCACAGAGTCTGATTGAGGCCTTCCATGAAGCGCTCCCTTTTTCCAGCATCAATGTTGACATCTTGAGGGGCATACCTTGATAGAACACTGAACTTCTGCATGTACTCCTTGACAGTGCCACTTCCTTGCTTCAGGGCTCGGAACTCACGCTTCTTGATAGCCATGATTTCGGAAGGAATATGGGCCTTGCATAATTATGCCTTGAAGTTATTCCAAGTGATGTCTTGCCCAACATGCATGACCTTGAATCCATCCCACCAAGATCTTGAAGTTCCCGTGAGGTAGTGGGCGGCATAAGCCACCTTCTCGCGGTCTTCACTGCAGCCGACTAGTTCCAGCAAGTCCTCAATGGTGCGGACCCAGTCGTCTGCATCCAGGGGTTCAGCAGTCTCGATGAAGGTTGGCGGTGCATGCTTCTTGAACTCCGCCAACATGGACCATTCATTGCCGTTACCCGCCGGCTGGCGGTTGTTGGTGACGGCTTGAGCAATCATCTGGAGGGCTACGTTGTTGGCTTGGCGTTCCTCTCGGAAGGCTTGGAGAAGCAGAGCCATGTCCGTATTCGGGGGAGGTGGTGGTGGTGGAGCTTTATCGTGGGTTCGGTCCTGGCTGGCCTCGGCTTGGGAGGATGCTCCGGCTTCGTGCTGCTGGGTAGAGGTACCAGTACGAGTTACAACAGGCATCCTGTTGGAGCGGTCAAGGTCTTATGATTGGGAAAGATGACGGAAAACAATAAAGATGGGTGCCTAGTAAGGGGGTGGGTATGACACTAATTGTTGTCATGCAAGGGCCAAAAAGGTCAAACACATTCATTAAAATCCAAATGGGTGATGTAGCCGTTTACATGTTCTTGAAGGGAAGGCACGACTTACATCGAAACACACCAAAAGCAAAAAAAACACTAGATGGTTTCATATGAACCATTACAAGGACTCAACTTCGCATAGGGGTTACACGACCTATCCTACCGTAGTGGTCACTAGCTGGCATATCCGAGTTGCGAATGATGCCTAAGTGGTGGAATGCTTGGCCGCGTATTCTGGCTCTTCTGTGTCTTCCTCCTTGTCTTCATCTGTCTAGGCTCCTCTATCACTTGAGGGTGTGGGGGAGTGGAGGAGTTGAACACGGCGTTGCTTTGCCGATGGTGCGGGAAAGAGCTTGCAAAATTCCCTTGCCGTCATACGACGTTGTTGGGGTGGTTCTTCATCCTTGGACGATACATCTCCTGAGGGTCTTCCGCCTCGATATGCGATAGCGGGTTGCCCAGGAGGCGCACCTTCTTTCTTGATCCTATGTGTATTCTCCTGTGCTCGTCGAAGAAGTGCCTTGGTTTTGTGGAGCTCTTCTCGGAGCTTCATCGATTCTGAGGCCAACTCTTGTGCCAAGCTGCCGGCACAAAGGCTGAAGTAGGTATGGAATCGAAGTGGAAGTCCTTCCTTCAGTGGAGGGGCTCGCGCGCTGCTCTCATCTTAACCTTCATTCCGGTAAGGCAAGAAGCAGGTTGTCATCTTGATTGCCATCTCCGGAAGAAGTTCTCAGAGGCGGGTTAGTGCCTTGAGTGCAGCTGCCTCGACAGCGAGGAGTAGTGTTTCCATCTGGGGTCCCTCGAAGAACCAACTTGTAGGAGGATCATTTGCCTTTACGATCACTTCCACATGGTACTCCACCTCAGTGTCGCCAACCCAATGCCCATGGTAGGTTATGATGGGTGCTCGGTGAAACTAGCACTCCTGGAGGCTATCCTCGAGAAGCAAGGGGAACCCAGTGGTTAGGAGCTCTTCAGGTACATCGACCATCTACAAAGGTTGAATGGGAGAGGTTAATAAGCTGATTATATCTCAGGTTTGGTAAGGTTTAGAAAAGAGAGAGGTTCAGAAGGTTTATGAAAATGGTGTCATCCTAACTAATGCCCATGCTAACTAAGGCTTCCTACAGTCAGGATGGCTCTGATACCAGCTCTGTGGGGACCCCGACTTATAAGTCGAGATCACCGAATGCACGCGTACAGTGATCCCAGAGATCAATGCTCACTGAATACACATAAGCTGAATAATAAGCGTCTTACATCCATACATACCGTCTTACACAAATTATGGCCATTATGGTCAAGTCTTAGATAGATAAAGCCTTATGGGCTGGATATCAAATAAACTCGAGTAGCGGAAGTCTTCGTAGATAAGTAAAACCCATGCCATCTGCCTTAACCCTACATGCATTCTGACTGGGAAAGCGTCCTAGTTCCCATGTTCGTCTCAAAAGAATTCTTCTTCAAATTCCTGCTCTTCCATGCCTGGCCAATTAAATAACCAGTGGCAAGCCAATGAGTATTTGAATGTACTCGCAAGCAACCCATGATTTGGTTCAAAGTAACAACACAATTGTACAACAAGTAAGCAACCTAGCTTTAAACTAGTCGAGATGTCCTATCAACTTGTGAGATATGCATCAATGAGCATGGGTAACCTTGAGAACAGGTTACATATATCAACATAAATAGAGTTTGAATCAATGCCATTTCATTCAACATGTCAAGTCACCACCTTGACACAAATAGTTCTCTTCCACACACACATGCACCGAGATTGTAAAATTTCTGGACATAGTTTAAGTAGCACCTCCCAACTGTCCATGACCGTGGACACGACTATTCAAATAGTTTGACCCTGCAGAGGTTGCACACTTTACCCATAAGATCCGGGAACCTTTCGTCTCATCCACGATCCCGCAGTACCTCAAGTACTCGGGGGAAGCACCTGATCATTACCTTTCCCTAGACGATACTAACATAGGGTCCACTCGTTGGTGCACGACCCTCGTGTATAAGTAGAAGATTGTGGGACTCAGCCCTTTTCACATTGTCACGCATAAACGAAGGGACCAACGGTGTGTCCGGTGCCCTGTAAAACAGTCATGGCCGCCTATCCAAGCACGACCCCGTCCCGAAGATGACCTCAAGTCACCCCCATCACTAGTAATGTGGGCACCATGCTAGTATCAGCCTAAGTAATCAATAATTCACTGTCTCATAAAGGGGTAGAGTGGTTGCACATGTTAGGTTGGGACGGTAATCACACATAAATCTAATCCATCGTTTTACACACACACACCAAAAGCTTTGTTCGGTACACCACTTCTTCCACAAGTGGTGACCTTAGTTCAACATCACCCAAGGGCATTAGGGGCACCCGATGTTTTTTTTGAAAGATTGTAACCACGAAGAGTTCATGGTACACATGCAACCTCATGCATCAACAACTATTTTCTTTCATGAACAAGGTAAAGTCATGAGTAGGGTATGCATCATGTGGTGGTTCTCAACAAGTTCACCACCGTCATACTTCATCATCGTGCATTCGGAAAAAGGGTTCCGATGAACAAGAGGGGTGTCATGGTCAAAGGGCCGCTTGCCTTGATTGGCTTGGTCTTTAAAGTCTTCAAATCCTTCTCCTTCTTCTTCTTCAGCAACTTCGTCAAATACGAGATCTAATCATCGCAAGAAAATAATAGAAAAAATAAGACAATAATAAAAATAGAAAAGTCAAAGTGCTAAGAAAAATGTCAACTTATTTTTGTAAAATACTAGGAGAAAAACTAAGAAGGGGAGAATTCATAGTTTTTGATTTGGAGCTGCAAAAAAGGTTGGATGGATTTTCAAACAGAGACTTTATTGCTCAAATTTGAATTTAAATTTGAATAGTACATAAAAGGTTCATGAATATGTATGAAAGTTACACCATTTAATAGGTGGGAATATTACAAGATTTTAGGAGTTGGAATTAATTGTTTTGGAAAATTATTTAAATTTGTGGAATTATTTGAAGTCTGACAGAAAAAGAAAAAGAAAATCTGGCGCTGTGTCACTAGGCCAGAAATGCCACAGTCTAGCAGGCCCAGTGCGAAATCAGCCCGTGCGAGGTGGCCACATCGAAGGCGTAAGGGCTGAATACGCCTTCAGCCGATGTGCGAACCGGTGCGCGCGCGTGCGTTTTTAAACCTGACGGGTGGGTCCCACCCGTTAGGGCGTGAGGCTGACGGACAGGGCCCATGGCCGCCGTCGTCTAGCTTTGTCCAGAACCGTCGGCGAGCTCGCCGTCGGCGATATAGGGCACGACTAGAGATGGGGGAGGTACCGTCGGGCTCGGCAGGATGTCGCGGTTTTGGTGGAGGAGGTGTTGGCCGTCGGGGTGGCTTGGCTCGCCGGTGACGAGGTGGCTGGGCAGCGTCGCATCGGGAGGTGGATGAATAGCTCCGACTGGCCTGTAATTGATGCTGGAAAGAGAGGGGAATCAATCAGTAGGACCGTGCGGTTCTAGATCGAGTGAGAGCGGGGGCGGAGAAGGTGTGTACCTCTGGATTGACGACGACCCGAGGCGGCGGAGCTCCGGTCGATTCCAAGCACAGAAGCCCCTTGAGGACGTTTGGGTGGTGTGGGCGTGTTCTTGGGGGTCTGAGGAGGAGGCGGATACCACTGGAGCGGCCCGGGGTGGGCTTATATAGCCGGGCGCCGGTCCATCGTGGATTCGTGCGCCGACGAGGTCACATGCGAGGCCATAGGCCGTGATAGCACTCGTGAGCGAGTCCAGACCGTTTGTGGATGAGGTCCACGACCAGAGGAGGGAATAGAAGGAGCGGGGAAGGCTCCCGAGAGCTCGCACGTGTGAGGCCGTGCATTGGAGCTTGCGAGCGGCCGGCGCGCGTGCGAGGGAGGCCATAGGAGGGAGAAGGAGGAGGGGGACCAGGCCGTGGCGTGCCATAGACGTCGAGGCGCATCGGGTGGCGTGAGGGGGAGAGCCGAGGTGACCGGAGGTGCTTGGCCCTGGGCGGCTACAGTGTTGGAGCGTACTGTAGCATGCTCCAGAGCACACAAATGGCCGACATTGGCATTGTTTATGCTTTGTGGGCGTGCCCTCTGGTGTTTGGTAGCTAAGGGAGGTAGTAAAGAAAAGGGGGGATGCCTTGGATGCCATGGGTGGCCACTGGAGTGAGGAGGGAGGTGAGGAAGAGGGGTGCAAGGGCTGTCCAGAGAGGTAAAAGAGGTGGTTTCAACCCTCAATTATTGATCTGAGAAGCAGCCATTGTTACTAGAGGTAGAAGGGCACGTGGTGGGGCTATGGTAAAACTTGAGCCCATTTGGATTAGTGGAAGAAGCCGAAGTTGTTGTTTTAGTAAATAGCCAGAAGGTGTTTGTAGATTGTTTGGGCAAGAAAATGGATTTCATTTGGCATGAGACCCCACAGGATGAAATGGCACATATAATTAGCCCCTTCCACCAATTTTGAGCTCATTTGGGCAAAGTTGCCAATGCAACTTTTGTAAACCGTAGAAATCACTAGAAATACATTTATCAAGATCTACTCATGCCAAACCACTCCCCTTGATGCACCACTTTGTGTAGTGTCATTATTTGGGGTTCTGAGCATGTCCACAAAGTCTGAGGGCATTTCGAATAAGTTGGTAATGTAAATTGTTCAAATTTGAATCTGAACAAAAATGGTTTTGGGGCACTTTTGTGAACCAAAACAAGTTTCATTAAGCTGAAACTTTGCAAGGTCATCATACTATGCATATGTGACTTGCTACAATTTTCCTGGGATTTTTAGAAAATAATTCCTTTGTAAATATTTTAAAGGCTTGAAATATCCAGAAGGGTTTTTGAGGGATTTGTCCAATATTTTGAACATGACCATGTGTTTAGACTCTTATATATGGACAATATATGTCCTATGAGTCTCCCTAAATTTTCTCAAATATTTTTGAAACATTTAAATAATTTTAACCTATTAAAGACCATTTCTGGCCTAAAGAAAAAGCCTTTAAATAAAATAGTAAAATAACTGTTAAATTTATACTTTTGTGGTTTATGGGAGTCCTATGCCTAATAGGATTCAAATTAAACTTTTGAAAGATTTTTCACACCCCAAATCAAGTACTTGCAGTGCAAATCTCAATTCAGGGGTTTTTGGAAAACTAATTTAATAAAAATACTATTTGGCCAAATTATTTTTGTAAGAATATACTATGTTGTTCTATACACATGGTATGATCATTGGGCAGAAGTTTGGAGCAAGGAGATGAAGTATATAAGGTGAGGCTATGTTGACTTTAAAGAGCACTTGAAATCACACAGAGAAAATCCAACTCCGAATAAAAAGCCAAATGATGCCAAAAAATTTTGTTGGTCCAAATTTTCATGTTTTATTAATGCAATAGCCAAGTTACAAAATGCAGGGTGTGACACCGCTCCCTGCCATTTATGCGGGAGGGGGAAGGAAAGAGAGGGGGAGAAAGGGAAGGGGGAGGCCGAATCCCCCCTTTCCTTTCTCTTCCCCTCTTTCCTTCTCCCCTTGGTTCGGCCCATATGGGGGGCGCACCAGGCCCTGGTGGCTGGTGTGTTTCCCCTCTTGGCCCATAAGGCCATCTTTTGCCTGGGGTGTCCAAAACTCCTTCCGGTGACCCGATGAGTACCCGATGGTCTCCGGAACACTTCCGGTGTCCGAATAACATCGTCCTATATATCAATCTTTACCTCTCAACCATTTCGAGGCTCCTTGTCATGTCCGTGATCTCATCCGGGACTTCGAACAACATTCGTTCACCAAATCACATAACTCATATAATACTATATCGACAATGAACGTTAAGTGTGCGGACCCTATGGGTTCGAGAACTATGTAGACATGACCGAGACACCTCTCCGGTGAATAACCAATAGCGGAACATGGATGCCCATATTGGTTCCTACATATTCTATGAAGATATTTATCGGTCGAACCGTTATGACAACATGCACAATTCCCTTTGTCCGGCAGTATGTTACCTGCCCGAGATTCGATCGTCGGTATCTCTATACCTAGTTCAATCTCGTTCCCGACAAATCTCTTTACTCGTTTCGTAATACATCATCCCGTGAATAACTCATTAGTCATTTGCTTGCAAGGCTTATTATGATGTGCATTACCGAGAGGGCCCAGAGATACCCCTCCGATACTCGGAGTGACAAATCCTAATCTTGATTCACGCCAACCCAACAAAACACCTTCGGAGATACCTGTAGAGCATCTTTATAATCACCCAGTCACGTTGTGACGTTTGATAGCACACAAGGTATTCCTCCGGTATCCGGGAGTTGCATGATCTCATAGTCAAAGCAATATGTATTTGACATACATGAAAGCAATAACAATAAACTGTACGATCAAATGCTAAGCTAACTGATGGGTCTTATCCACACATCATTCTCATAGTGACATGATCTTGTTATCAAATGACAACTAATGTCCATGGTTATGAAACCTTAACCATTTTTATTAACGAGCTAGTCAAGTAGAGGCTTACTAGGGACACGATATTTGTTTATGTATTCACACATGTATTTAGGTTTCTGGTCAATACAATTCTAGCATGAATAATAAACCTTTATCATGAATAAGGAAATATATAAAATAAGAAGCAACCTTATTATTGCCTCTACGGCATATTTCCATCAATCACTGCAACACATTGATCTCATTGTGATACCCATGCATGCCAAATCAAAGATATTGTGATGCAACTGCTTCAGCAATGATGTTGGGCTTCTTAACATGGCCCTGATAGTCCCCTTGTAGAGCCTTTGGGCAGTTCTTCCATCTCCAGCGCACGCAATCAAGAGATCCGAGCAAATCTGATCGCACTTTTGCTTCGGACATTGCCAAGAGCCTCTCGGTCTCTACGACGGTTGGTTATCTCAAGTACTAAGGTCCAAACACGTCGACCAACGCAGTAGCAAATCTGAACATAGCGTCTGTCCATGTGGGCTCAAGCATCGAGAGGTACTCCTCCCACGAATTTGCAACCATGCCATATGCAAGCATCCACAATGTAGCCATGCACTTCTGGTAACCAGAGAATCCAATCATTCCTAGGACATCCTTCTTTAAGATGAAGTAGACATCATAGGACCGGATGCCATTGTAGAGGTGATCGAAGAATATTTTCGCATCCAAAAGCGCCTGGGAAAATTGTCCGGGAATAGGGCATCGGGGCAACGTAGTTGTCCATCAGTGTGAAATGACCCCATGCCCTGTTCCGATTCAGCGTTCAATCACCCTTGATCAATCCCTTGAAATTGAGTACACGCTCCTTTGCATGCTCTGTGTTTGCAAGGACCACCTACATCATCACCATTTCATCCGCATAATCCTCCCGATGTCTCAATGTAGTGTTCGTACATGTACTCATGTTAGAATCCATTGCTTCAAAGAAGGGACAAAATATTTATCGCGGACATTTCACCAAACACCTGCCAGGCGTGGTGACCCCCATAGGGTCGGATCGTACCTACTCGGTGGAAGGATGATTGAGGTGGACTAGCAATAGAGGACAAGCGGCTGCTGGGAAAGTAGCATGCAATTTCAAAATTTTCCTATGCTCACGCATGATCTATCTAGGAGATGCATAGAAACGAGACAGGAAGAGTGTGTCCACGTACCCTCGTAGACCATAAGCGGAAGCCTTATGTTAACGCGGTTGATGTAGTCGAACGTCTTCATGATCCAACCGATCCAAGTACCGAACGTACGGCACCTCCATGTTCAGCACACGTTCAGCTTGATGACGTCCCTCGAGCTCTTGATCCAGTAGAGGGCCGAGGGAGAGTTCCATCAGCACGACGGTGTGGCGACGGTGTTGGTGATTGTTGGGGAACATAGTATTTCAAAAAAAATTCCTACGATCACGCAGGATCTATCTAGGAGAAGCATATCAACGAGAGGGGGAGAGTGTGTCTACATACCCTTGTAGACCGAAAGCGGAAGCGTTTGACAATGCGGTTGATGTAGTCGTACACCTTCATGATCTGCCTGATCTACTACCGAATATACGGCACCTCCACGTTTAGCTCACGTTCAACTCGATGACGTCCTCGCCTTCTTGATTTAGCAAGACGGGTAAAGTAGTAGATGAGTTCCGGCAGCACGAGAGAAGGTACACTGGAACAGATTTCTGTGATGAACTACTTTCCAATTCGGGAGAAGGTACAATTACCTCATCAAGTTCTACTTTCCTCCCACTCACTTCTTTCGAGAGAAACTCCTTTTCTAGAAAGGATCCATTCCTAGCAACGAATATCTTGCCTTCAGATCTATGGTAGAAGGTGTACCCAACAGTTTCCTTTGGGTATCCTACGAAGACACATTTCTCCAATTTGGGTTCGAGCTTATCAGGTTGAAGCTTTTTCACATAAGCATCGCAGCCCCAAACTTTAAGAAATGACAACCTGGGTTTCTTACCAAACCACAGTTCATAAGGTGTTGTCTCAATGGATTTAGATGGTGCCCTATTTAACATGAATGCAGTTGTCTTTAAAGCATAACCCCAAAACGATAGTGGTAAATCGGTAAGAGACATCATTAATCGCACCATATCTAATAAAGTGCGGTTACGACGTTCGGACACACAATTACGCTGTGGTGTTCCAGGTGGCGAGAGCTGTGAAACTACTCCACATTGTTTCAAATGAAGACCAAACTCATAACTCAAATATTCGCCTCCGCGATCAGATCATAGAAACTTTATTTTCTTATTACGATGATTCTCTACTTCACTCTGAAATTCTTTGAACTTTTCAAATGTTTCAGACTTATGTTTCATTAAGTAGATATACCCATATTTGCTTAAATCATCTATGAAGGTCAAAAAATAACGATACCCGCCGCGAGCCTCAACACTCATTGGACCGCATACATCAGTTTGTATGATTTCCAATAAGTTAGTTGCTCGCTTCATTATTCCGAAGAACGGAGTTTTAGTCATCTTGCCCATGAGGCATGGTTCGCAAGCACCAAGTGATTCATAATCAAGTGATTCCAAAAGCCCATCAGCATGGAGTTTCTTCATGCGCTTTACACCAATATGACCTAAACAGCAGTGCCACAAATAATTTGCACTATCCTTATTAACTTTGCATCTGTTGGCTTCAATATTATGAATATGTGTATCACTATGATCGAGATTCAACAAAAATAGACCACTCATCAAGGGTGCATGACCATAAAAGATATTACTCATATAAATAGAACAACCATTATTCTCTGATTTAAATGAATAACCGTCTCGCAACAAACAAGATCCAGATATAATGTTCATGCTCAACGTTGGCACCAAATAACAATTATTTAGGTCTAAACTAATCCCGAAGGTAGATGTAGAGGTAGCGTGCCGACGGCGATCGCATCGACTTTGGAACCATTTCCAACGCGTATCGTCACCTTGTCCTTAGCCAATCTCCGTTTAATCCGTAGCCCCTGTTTCAAGTTACAAATATGAGCAACCGAACCAGTATCAAATACCCAGGCGCTACTACGAGCATTAGTAAGGTACACATCAATAACGTGTATATCAAATATACCTTTGTTCACTTTGCCATCCTTCTTATCCGCCAAATACTTGGGGCAGTTCTGCTTCCAGTGACCAGTCCCTTTGTGGTAGAAGCACTCAGTTTCAGGCTTGGCTCCAGAATCGGGTTTCTTCCCGGGAGTAGCAACTAGCTTGCTATTCTTCTTGAAGTTCCCCTTCTTTCCCTTGCCCTTTTTCTTAAAACTAGTAGTCTTGTTAACCATCAACACTTGATGCTCCTTCTTGAATTCTACCTCCGCAACTTTGAGCATAGCGAAGAGCTCGGGAATTGTCTTTTGCATCCCTTGCATATTATAGTTCATTACGTAGCCTTTATAGCTTGGTGGCAGTGATTGAAGAACTCTGTCAATAACACTATCATTATCAACTTTGACTCCAAGTTGAGTCATGTGGTTGTGGTACCCAGACATTCTGAGCATGTGTTCACTGACGGAACTGTTCTCCTCCATCTTGCAGCTATAGAACTTGTTGGAGACTTCATATCTCTCAACACCGGCATTTGCTTGAAATATTAACTTCAACTCTTGGAACATCTCATATGCTCCACGACGTTCAAAACGTCTTTGAAGTCCTGATTCTAAGCCGTAAAGCATGGCACACTGAACTATCGAGTAGTCATTAGATCGAGCTTGCCAGATGTTCATAACGTCAGGAGTTGCTCCTGCAGCAGGCCTATCACCTAGCGGTGCTTCAAGGACATAATTCTTCTGTGCAGCAATGAGGATAATCCTGAAGTTACAGACCCAGTCTGTGTAGTTGCTACCATCATCTTTTAACGTAGCTTTATCTAGGAACACATTAAAATTCAAGGGAACGGTAGCACGGGTCATTGATCTACAACAACATAGATATGCAAAAACTATCAGGACTAAGTTCATGATAAATTAAAGTTCAATTAATCATATTACTAAAGAACTCCCACTTAGATTGACACCCCTCAAGTCATCTAAATGATCACTTGATCCAAATCAACTAAACCATGTCCAATCATCACGTGAGATGGAGTAGTTTTCAATGGTGAACATCTTATGTTGATCATATCTACTATATGATTCATGCTCGACCTTTCAGTCTCCAGTGCTTCGAGGCCATGTCTGTACATGCTAGGCTCGTCAAGTTTAACCCAAGTATTCTACATGTGCAAAACTGTCTTACACCCGTTGGATGTGAACGCAGAGCTTATCACACCCGATCATCACGTGGTGTCTCCGCACGACGAACTGTCGCAATGGTGCATACTCAGGGAGAACACTTGTACCTTGAAATTTTGTAAGGGATCATCTTATAATGCTATCGTCGTTCTAAGCAAAATAAGATGCATAATAAGATAAACATCACATGCAACCAAAATATGTGACATGATATGGCCATCATCATCTTGTGCTTTTGGTCTCCATCTCCAAAGCATCGTCATGATCTCCATCGTCACCGGCTTGACACCATGATCTTAATCGTAGCGTCATGGTCGTCTCGCCAACTATTGCTTCTACTACTATCGCTAACTCATAGTGATAAAGTAAAGCAATTACATGGCTTTCACAATTCATACAATAAAGAGACAACCATAAGGCTCCTACCGGTTGTCGATAATTTACAAAACATGATCATCTCATACAATAACATATAACTCATCACGTCTTGACCATATCACATCCCAACTTGCCCTGCAAAAACAAGTCAGACGTCCTCTACTTTGTTGTTGCAAGTTTTACGTGGCTGCTACATGCTTCTAGCAAGAACCGTTCTTACTTACGCATCAAAACCACAACGATTTTTTGTCCAGTGTGCAGTTTTAACCTTCAACAAGGACCATTCGTAGTCACACTCAATTCAACTAAAGTTGGAGAAACTGACACCAGCCAGCCACTTGTGTGCGAAGCACGTCGGTAGTACCAGTCTCATGAACACAGTCATGTAATGTCGGTCCAGGCCGGTTCATCCAACAATACCGCTGAATCAAAGTATGACGTTGGTGGTAAGCAGTATGACTATTATCGCCCATAACTCTTTGTGTTCTACTCGTGCATATCATCTACGCATAAACCTGACTCATGATGCCACTGTTGGGGAACGTAGTATTTCAAAAAAATTCCTACGATCACGCAAGATCTATCTAGGAGAAGTATAGCAACGAGAGGGGGAGAGTGTGTCTACATACCCTTGTAGACCGAAAGCGGAAGTGTTTGTCAACACGGTTGATGTAGTCGTACACCCTCACGATCCGCCCCGATCTAGTACCGAACGTACGGCACCTCCACTATCAGCACACGTTCAGCTCGATGACGTCCTTGCCTTCTTGATCCAGCAAGACGGGCGAAGTAGTAGATGATTTCCGGCAGCACGACGGTGTGGTGACCGTTGGCGATGAAGAACAATCCCTACAGGGCTTTGCTAAGCACTACAGAAACTATACGGAGGATAAACTAGAGGGTCGGGGTTGCCGGCACACGGCTTGGTGTATTTTGATGTGTCTTGGGTTCTAGCCCTGCCCCACTATTTATATGTTGAGCCTTGGGGTCGAAACTTGGATTCCCTTTCCTAGTTGGATTCCGAATCCTAGTTGGATTCCCTTTCCTATTCCAAGAGGGGGAAGGAGGGAAGGAGAGGGAGAGGGAAATGAAAGAGCGGGTCGTGCCCCCTCCCCCTAGTCCAATTCGGATTGCCTTGGGGGGAGGCACCTTGTGGCCAACCCTCTCCTACTCCTTATGGTCCATTAAGGCCCATAACTTCCCCGGGGGGTTCCGGTAACCCCTCGGTTCCCCGATAAATATCCGAAACATCTCGAAACCTTTCCGGTGTCTGAATACCTTCGTCCAATATATTAATCTTTACCTCTCAGCCATTTTGAGACTCCTCGTCATGTCCGTGATCTCATCCGGGACTCCAAACAAACTTCGGTCACCAAAACACGTAACTCATAATACAAATCGTCATCGGACGTTAAGCGTGCGGACCCTACGGGTTCAAGAACTATGTAGACATGACCGAGACACATCTCCGGTCAATAACGAATAGTGGAACCTGGATGCTCATATTGGCTCCTTTATATTCTACGAAGATCTTTATCGGTCAAACCGCATAACAACATACGTTGTTCCCTTTGTCATCGGAATGTTACTTGCCCGAGATTCGATCGTTGGTATCATCATACCTAGTTCAATATCGTTACCAGCAAGTCTCTTTACTCGTTCCGTAATATATCATCTCGCGACTAACTCATTAGTCATTTGCTTGCAAGGCTTATAGTGATGTGCATTACCGAGAGGGCCCAGAGATACCTCTCAGACACTCGGAGTGACAAATCCTATTCTCGATCTATGCCAACTCAACAAACACCTTCGGAGACACATGTAGAGCATCTTTATAATCATCCAGTTACGTTGTGACGTTTGATAGCACACAAGGTGTTCCTCTAGTATTCGGGAGTTGCATAATCTCATAGTTTGAGGAACATGTATAAGCCATGAAGAAATCAATAGCAATACAATTAAACGATCAATATGCTAAGCTAACGGATGGGTCTTGTCCATCACATCATTCTCCAAATGATGTGACCCAAATGACAACACATGTCTATGGTTAGGAAACTCAATCATCTTTGATTAAGGAGCTAGTCTAGTAGAGGCATACTAGGAACACTCTGTTTTGTCTATGTATTCACAAATGTATCAAGTTTTCGGTTAATACAATTCTAGCATGAATAAAACAAATTTATCATGATATATGGAAATATAAATAACAACTTTATTGTTGCCTCTAGGGCATATTTCCTTCAGCGACGTGGTGACCGGGTGCCGCGGTGGAGGTCGCGGAGGTCTCAAAGGGCTTGCCGGGCGGCTGAGGTGGTAGAGCGGCGGCGGCAGCGAGGGAAAAACGGATGCAGCGTAATAGAGAAGGGACGGAGATGCGGGTCTGGAAGGTATTTTGGGTTGGTCGGCGTGTCGGAGTCGTACGTGGTGGTTGTCCAGAATGCCACAAAGCCTCCTAATTTGCTTCCGATTTGCGAAAAAACAGCAATCAGATGGGTCCGCAGAGCGATATTGGATGACAAATTGTGTCCGAACAAGACAGTCTAGATGTTTGCGGGTGATTTTAGGATGTGCTTTAAAGATTACCTTAGTATTTTTAGCGATAGTGCACGCATGCAACTCTCAACAAGTATTATAAGAATTAGATACGACAAATAAAACGGGAAATGATTGAGATCTACCGGTCGACCACACAAATCCCGTCCGCCATCTCGTGCGCACGACACGTGCCCTATGGACCTTGCACGTTCTACCTTCGTGAAACAACGACAAAATCTAATTCCCCCCACCATAATCTCATCTTTCTCTCGCATCTAACCTCTATCCTGACCAGGCGGTGGCACCCTCGCTGCCGGGTGAACTGCTGACGCTGGCGAGCACACGCTCCGCCGTCGCGGTCGCCGGCCACCTCCACCACCATCCACACTTTCTCCTCCTCCCTCTTCTCTCCTTCATCTAGGCGAGGCGATGGCAACCGCGCCTCCGCGAGCACCCCCGCCGTGCCTCCGCTGACGCCGGCGAGCACGTGCTCCGCCGTGCCTCCGCTGACGCCGGTGAGCACGTGCCCCGCCGTCGCGGCCGTCGGCCGCCTCCACCACCACCCACACTCTCTCCTCGTCTCTCTTCTCGATCGACGATATCCGCTCCTGCTGCTACCGGTTGATGAAGAAGACGAGCTTTGCTCGGCATCGACGACGGCAAGGTGCCGTTCACTTCTGCAACATCACTGTTGTTGCAAACAATAAATGTGCAACAAGATCTTTGTTAAAAAATAATCCGCAATGTCTGTTGTAAAAAAAAATCCGCAAAAAGACCTTTGTTGCAAAAAAAAAAACCCGCAACACAACCTTTGTTGCAAAATAAATAAATTCGCAACACAACTTCTGTTGGGAAAAAAAATCCGCAACACAATGTTTCTTGCACAAAGATTCCTCAACACAACCTCTCTTACAAATGTTTTCGCAACAAGACCTCTTTTTCAAAGTAGAGAAAATACGTTACCCCACTAAATCTGTGTCATATCCAACAGCTCGCATGGCGACGGATTTTTTAAAAAGATCTGTCGGCCGACGCGTAGCAGCCCCCAAATTAAACCTGTTTCCACATCTCATGGCTTATTAATTTCAAAACATTACAAATATTAGTCATATTTTTAAGCATGACAAATCTAATACGTATTTAGGATGGCAAATTATGTTGTCGCGAGCACGCCAACTTTCTTCGGCAAGCCAAATCCAACTAACCATGTAGATCAACGGGAAGCAAGCTCCAGCATCAACTCCTTCAGTATGCACGGGTGGCTCTTAGCCAGGTGCTCGAATTCACCTGTTGCCATGACAGCATGCAGCGTGGAAGGAGACTTGAGGAACTGGAAGCACGCCTTCTTGAGCCGGTGGCAGCGGTGCTGATCGGCCAAAACCAGCGTGGTCGCCGCCGTGCCCACGTTCATGCACCGGCACAACCTGTCTTCGCAGATAAGCTTGAGCCTCTCCATGCCATACCTGTCGGCGGCCACCATGAGGTGCTGAGCCATCACGGCCGCTTCTTGATCTCCCTCCTTACACTCCGGTGGCGGCGAGTCGGTGTATATGAAATCCAGCAGGTTCCAGAAGACGTCGGCTCTCATGTCGTCAATCCGTAGCACATGGCTGGCCGTGGCGCTCTCCATCATAGCGCCGAAGAGCTCCGCCCTGAAGACCGGGGACCGCGCCGCGAGCACGCACCGGTGTGCGTCGAAACTCTCCCCGTCGACCCAGAACCTCACGTCCGCGCCCTGTCCGCTACACAGGAGAGCGCGAAACTGCTGCGGCCAGTCGGGGGGTGGCACGGCGAGCGGCGGTGGCCGAGCGGCTTCAATCCCGAGGAAGTCGACGACCGTGATGGTGCATCTGACCCAGAGAGAGTCGTCCTTGACGAGGAGCGACCTCTCCAGTTCTCCCCTCTCGATGAAATCGTCAAAGCCGATGGAAACGTCCGGAGCGACGAACTCGTGCACCTCGGTGATTCTAGTGTAGCGCGGCACTGGGTTCCCGGCCGCGTCGAGTACGTCGAACTGGACCTTGGCCTTCACGACGTCGAGGAAAGAAGCATGATCAAGAGTGGCGAAGAGGGACACGAAATCGGAGCTACCCGGGTGGTCGCCGTTGGGGTAGAAGTCGATGTGCCAGCTGGTGCAGCCTCCTACACGGAAGCAGCCTGCAGATTGGATGCCTTTGCCATTAGGCATGCTCGCTGCCATCCATGAGTATCCTTTGAACTCGAAAACATGGTGCTCTCTTGCCCCGATGGCCATGACGGTGGAAACGTCGTCGCAGCCGTTACGCGTCCAAGCCGTGGGTTCGGCAGACATCGATACCCGGGGGATATGCAGGCGACGGTGACGGCCTTTTTCCCTGTGGCCTTCGTGGTGAGGACGTCGGGAGTTTATACTATGTGGCAGGGGATCGAATTTATTAGGAACGGGGACCAAACAGGAATGTTTTTTCCTAGGCTAGTAAGAGCAACCAAATCAGAATCGGAATTGCCAAACTTTTACTTTTTTTTTCTAGGGTATGTACAATGGTTCTATCTTAGTTATCTCTACTCCTAATGTCTTAGTTGGTATTATTCGTTCCACGGTTAATTTTCATCTCACCTTCACTGGTTTTTTTCGTCCTTCCTTCCACCTCCCAGCGAACCCCCAGGGCTGTCGAACAAAAAGAGAAAATAAGTCCGGGTTAGCAATGCCCCTTACGAAGTCAAGGTGCCAAACCTCCGGTTGATTCAGAGTAAATCGGAGGAAAAAAAATCGAATGTCACTCAAGATTGTACAAAACCAGAAAAGCAAAGCCAATCTAGGCAACATCAAAGAAGCAAACTAACAGATGTTCAAGTAATCAGTTGGCAAGAGGCCTTATGTATGTGTTTGTTTCTCATGTAACAAACATTCATGACTATATACAAAATTGTATTGTTTATCTAATAATTTCTTGGCTCTAATTCCCACATCAACACACTGGGTATCATCTAGTAAATCTAATACTTGGATATTCGGATGACTAAACATAAGGAATTGTTTATTTTGCGGAATTTTACCTAACGTTCGTCTGAACATTATGTTAACCTCTTTGTTCAAAAATTGATTGATGATACCTCCCGCTTGATCCCGGCCTGCGCACCCTTGATGGTCCGCCTCTCCCGGCGGTGACTGTGATGGAGGATTGGGAGAAGTTATAAGAGACCCCTAGGTTGCATTTTTGGGAACCTGATCATCTAACATTGAGAAAGAAAATTAGAGAAGCTATAATACCCTAACTTTCCTTCTTTCTATCCGTACAATTATGGCTAAAATGATTTAAATTAATTTGTAAATTGATGATCTATCGTGTACATTTATAGTAATTACATACAAACAAATTGATTGTGAAATAAAATTAATTTTAAATTATTTATATCTACAGTAAATACCAACAGTAAACAACCTACTAACTACCTACCTACTAACAGTTCCTAACTTTCCTTCTTCATTTTACATTAGCAAACACTGTAGCACCGTGACTTTCCTTCACAATGTTAGAGGACCCGGTTCCGTATTTTTGTGGCACGCTATGCACCAGGAGGTGCACGCTCGTGACTGCAAGAGGATGTCAACACAGACCATAGAAGCAACTATGCACCCGACGATGGTGGGCGAGCACAAAGTGCATCCGGCTGCTACTCGAGGACACCGCCCGTGCTGAAGTTCTCCGGTTGCACTCTCTCGATGAGCTGCACACGAAGAGCCACACACATGCAATTGGAGGGAGGAGGATGTCCACCAGCATCGGAGACACCGAGAGGGTTTAGTAAGAGAGCCTACTGTGTTGTTGTACACCGGGTCACCAGCGCCTCTTCATTGCTGGCTAAACGTGTGGGAACTTCACACCTATTTCTTTCACATCTGTTCTTGCTCGGTTCAGTATGGCCTGAGAAGCAACAATAATTTGAGCTGGCGTTTTTTACAGTGGCAATCATCCGATTCAGATGTGAACTTCCAAAACATGAACAAATTAATGTTGTTGGTGGATGATTGAATGCACAATAATTGTTCATCATATATGGCTATGCACTTTGTCCATGCCAGGATTGCTAACATCATTGCCAATATGATCCCTTTTAGTGATCTAAACGCTCTTTTATTAGTTTACAGAGGGAGTATGTATTTGTCTCTATTGATTTAAGGATTACTCCATCCTGCATATTTTGGTACTATTTTGAAGATAATACGGTTTTGTGGACCACATGATGTTGAGTACCACAAGTATACAAGTGCTCCTATAGTGTAACAATGCTCGAGTTCTCAAAAAATGCAACAAGTTGCCTTAGTGTTGCGGAGCATCCTACGAACATCACCATGTTAAGAGTCTGTTTGGCAAGTGTTTACTTGACTCCTTTGAGGATAGTATACTACTTGACACACCTCTCATGCGCATGCATAGGTACTACCGGAGCTTCACCATCGATGAGGAGGACTGCGACCACAAGTGTACATCTACAACATCCGCGAGGGAAGCATGGAAGAGAAGACGGAAGAAATGAGAAGAAGACGGAGCGGATGCTGGAGCCTGGGCGAACGTCCAGACCTCCGGTCGGATCAGCCGGACCATCTCCTGGATCATCCGACTATGACAACCAAAGACACACGGAGGCTCCATCGTGAAGCCGGACCATCTGGAACTCCATCCGGATCATTCGGTCCTGCCTGTGTGCATGACGGGCTTCCGCTCTTGTAGCCCCAGCTAACTTACCCCTTCGCCCCTAGCACTATATATAGACCTCCTCCACCTCATTTGTAGGATAGCTTAAATTAGATCTAGATATTAGAGCTTAGCTCATGTATCTCTCCTTGTGGGACTCCTCTTGAGAAAGAAAGAGACACACCATTGGAGTTCAAGACCTGCATTCCCTCGAAATAGGCTTTCGCCCCGCTTTATAGATAAAACATACGTCCATACAACCAAGTCGCAACCATAGTCATAAAAGGAAACTACTGGGGCCACAACACAAACACACCCAAACGAAAGACGAAGAAACATAAAAGGCCGACAGGGCAAGCTACGAAGCAGACGAATAGTCTAAGAGCCGACGCGTGGAAGAAAGCAGAGCGTCCAGATAGAGTTGAAGCCGGTCACGATCTCTCAGCCTAGCAAGCGGATGCCAGTGCTGTAAGAAGGCAAGAAATTTGAAGAACGAGTCAGAAGCACACCGCGGGAACACCCGCTCAATCATCATCTTATTGCGAGTAGTCCAAAGAGTCCACATCATAGCCGCGAAGATAAGCTAGAATAGTCGGCGCTTACGGCCAACCTGAGTGGCCCTTACCTGCAGAAACTCTGCAAGGTCATGGGCCTCCCACTCTAGTCCCAGAGCCTCACGAACAAAGCACTAAAGTGCCTGTGCTGCTACACACGAGAACAAAATGTGCGTTCCCATTTCCGGGACGAGGCAAAGGGGGCAAAGGCCATTGCTTGGACCATGGCGTTTCAGCACCTCGGTCCCCGAAGGTAAACGATCTCTTAGAAGCTGCCACACAAAAATCTTGATCTTCAGGGGCATCGACGCCTTCCACAATGGGGATAACCACTAGAGAACCGGCAGCCGGCATAGCGCCTGATATGTGGAACTTACGGAGAATTCTCCCGAAGGAGAAAGACTTCAAGAAACAGTGTCAGGATCCTGGGACAGAGGAAGAGGGACTACTTCCCTCAAGTCAGCCCATTCCTGCACCTCAGCTGGTCCGAATGAGCGGTGGAACGCAATGTTCCATCCCTCATCCAAAGCAGCCACATATACAAGAACAACCAGGTCATCACAAATCGCAAAGAGCCTCGGAAACCATATGCGAAGAGGCTTCCGATCAAGCCAGGGGTCCAACCAAAACTGGGTCCCAAAACCATTACCAATCGAGGACCGCAAACCCATCCTAATCTCATCCTTGATGGCCTGGATAGATTTCCAAAACTAGGACCCATTTGAGTGTGAGCAAGCCAAGAGGGGCTGGCCCTGCAGGTACTTGGACTCAATCAGCTGCAGCCACAAACCTCCGTCTCCCCGCAAGATCCGCCAAACTCAATGAAGCATGAGCGCCACGTTCATACGACGGGGATGCTAAACCCACCTCGGTCCTTTGGCAAGCAGATGTCAGCCCATTTCACCATATGGTACTTAGGCTGACCATCCCCTGTCTGCCAGAAGAACCTAGCCAGCTCCTTGTCAAAGGAACTATGCACACCCTCGGGCAAGATGTACATCCCCATCGTATACATGGGAAGGCTGGCAAGGTTAGAGCTAATGAGGACAGATTTGCTTCCTTTAGATGTGAACCTACCGCACTAGTGCTCCGCAAGAGACGCTACTCGTCCCACAAGCGGATCATACCCACTCACCAAAATCCTGGACTCAGCCAGGGGCATCCCCAAGTAAGATATGGGGAATGAAGCCAACCTACAATTGAGGTTATCCGCGATCCTGTGCTGCTCAACCTCTGAGTAGCCAAGGACCACAACCTCGCTCTTATCAAAGTTAATCTTAAGTCCAGAAATTTCTCAAAGCACAGCAAACGGAACTTAAGATTAATAATGTCCGAGTCTGTACCTTCCACCATAATCATTGTCAGGACCCCGATCCTAAGTCACACCGATCTAGCTGTAACACGTCATATCACTTTGCGGCCTCACACACGGTAACCCCACGGGTGCCACCTTACCTGGCCCGGGACCGTTTGCGCATTTTGGCACACGTATATGATAGTGTCGCTAGCATCCATATGACAGAGAACCCGGGCCGACATGGCTAGTTATAAACCAAAAGTGGCACTAGATTACAGAGACATGCATCCATGACCCAGCAACGAACGTGTCGGTCATCAACGTATGAACCCAAGTCGTAGCAAGCTACATGGACTTAAAGGAACAACGCGTGACATTTCCCCTAAGGGACAGACACAGGAACGAAGAAGGACACATGCCGGCCAGCCTACGTGTTCCGAGCAGTAGCAAGCTACCAAGGCTCATTAGAATCACTAGGAGGCATTTCCCTGTAAGGTAGGCTACCAAAGGAAAACAACTAGGTGTCGGATCCCACACATACCAAGCATTTCAAACATACACGCAATATGCTCAATATGTGCAAATACAACATTGCATCACAACAGAACTCTATGACTCAAAGTACTTTATTTAGAAGGCTCCAACAGCCATACATAACATATCCATACAGGTAGGGGTCACATGACCCAACACTCAAGTCATACAGTCATACAAGCACAAGCGGAAGCTACATGTCTGAGTACAGACAACTTAGAAAATAAAACAGGCTTGGTGTAGCCTGACTATCTACAAGGCCCTTCACAAGCTCCAGATCTCCGTCTGGGTGTCAAGCTACTCGTCGACGTCAACGTCTATGTAGAACCCATCAGCAGGGGCAGGGTTCTCCTCTGCAACAGTTATTAAGCAAACATGAGTACAAAGGTACTCAGCAAGTCTTACCACAGAACCTATCATACATGCAACATTATCAAGGGGGGGTAGTGGAGTTCATAGCAGAATGCCAGCTTTGACCTTGGCTAACCTATACTACAACTCTCAACAGATTGCAAGATGTTATTACGAACACGAGTCCACTACTCACCACATCAATACACTACCGAGGATCCTCTTCCGTCATCCTACGGAAGGGCCATCCGCGGCACTCACGCTTATCTTGAGGCTTTTAGTAGTATCCATCAACTTGTCTATGAACTGTAAGAGTAACCAAGTAGTCCGTACCGCGAACAACGGCTATTCGAATAGTTTGATAACCCTGCAGGGGTGTACTTCTTCACACATGTTTTCACCACTTAGTGTCTGCACACGACATGTGCTCGGCAGACTTCAAGCGAAAGCCGACGTGGGTGTAGACCACGACCTAACCAACCACTCAAGTCTCTCGTCCAGGTTTATCACCTATTTGGGTTCCATCCGTGGGGAGATCCGGCCGGGGTGTCGCTCACGGCCCCAAACGATGTGTACAGGGTTCCCGAGTCACCAAACGGGCAACCGGTACACCGTGCCACGTACCTGTCACATCACAGCCCACCCCGAGGGTCAGCGCTGTGCACGACCTCCAGTAAGCTATAAACACCAGAAACTAGTTGCAACTCCTGGACAGACTACAAGGATAGTCAATAAGTCGAGCGGGGTCATATTTCAGGGCCCAATGTGTGGTAGTAGCTGTAACTTGAATCACACACACAGATCTCGGGTCCTATGGACGATTCCAATGAAACAACCCACCATGTACTCCTACATGGCCTTTCATCGATACCTTTACCAAGCGTGTTCCACACTTCCCTCTCTTTATTGGTATGATCATTACACTCTGATCCATCACCCAGATGAACCAGACCAGACACAACTCTAAGCATAGCAGGCAACATAAACAAATAGCATGGTGGATCACACATCACATGGCTCAATCAACTCCTACACATGCTAGTGGGTTTCAACTATTTACTGTGGCAATGACAGGTCATGCAAGGGATAGGGTTCAACTACCGCAGCAAGTAGCAGTTCACACGCTATTGCCTTAATGCAGTAAAAGAGAGCAGGAGCGAGAAGATTGGGTTTGTATCGGAATGATCAATGATTGCTTGCCTGACAAAGTGGTTGTCGGGTACTGCTCTTCAACTGGATACGCAGCAGTATCCTCGGGAGCAGGACCTAACACAGAGAATACCGGCGATACAATCATTAACAAACAAATGCAACAATATGATGCATGCTCATGACATGGCAAGATGCATGTGTGTTGGCTAATGCAACTAAAACCAGAAGGGTTTGAACCTATTTGAATCAAAGATTCAAATTGGAGTTCAAACTATTATTTAAATAAGTGCATTATCATGTTTTTGATGTATACATCAAGTTAACTTGTTCAAACATGCATGAAACCAGTGCCATTGGAAATATTGGATTTTTCTGATCATTTTTCATATATAAATCTTTTCCATCTGAGCTATGGTTCATTTTATATGATTTTTAGAAGTTTAGGCATTTTCTGGAATTTCCTGAATTAAATTTAAATCTAAAATCCCAGAAAATCCTTTACTGCGTCAGCATGACATCATGCTGACGTCAGGTAGTCAACAGGGCCAGTCCAAGTCAAACCTGACCAGTGGGACCCACTGGTCAGTGTCATAGTTAACTAATTAACTAATTAGAATTAAATTAACACCTAAACTAGGTTTGACTTGCGGGCAGGGCCCACATGTCAGTGACCCAGGGGGTCAAACCCGTGGTCAAAACAGGTCCAACTCGCCGGCGTTTAGCCGCCGGCGAGGCCAAACACGGCGGCGTGCTTCGGAAATCGTCTACGGGGCACGGCTCGAGCTGCGGCTAGGCGCGTTGGAAAGCTCTTGCCCTTGCGCGTCGGATGGTGGTGGTCGCCAGACCTGGGGTGGCCGGAGACGACGGCAACAAGCTTGACGGCGGCGACCGGCGTCGGGCGTGTGTGGAGATGCGGCTGTAGGGGGCTAGGCGATGCGTGCGTAGCACCTATCGCATCTACGCACTGCGGTGAGTGTGATGGACGGGTGCCAGTGACCAAATGGTCACCGGAGCATCACCAGCGGCGAGCACGGCGGCGGTGCGTGCAGGTGAGCTTCGTGCGGTGCGTTCCAGGGGAGAAGAGAGCCAACGGAGAGGGGGAGTACGAAGCTGGGCTCACAGGGGTTGCAGCAGGCGCCGGAACGAGCTCGGGGGTGGTCGGAGCTGAGCGAAACGGCAGGAGGATCTCCGCGGCCGGAGTTGGGGAAGAAGAGGTCGGGGGCGTCTCCAGGGCGGGCGAGCGCTCGGGGCTCGGCCTGTTCGAAGCAGTCGAGGACGGCGGAGACGACGGACACCAAGGTGGGGCTCAGGGACGACGGTGGGCGCGGCTTCTACGACGGTGCGAGCACGACGATGTCGGCCATGGCGCGGGGAGAGCGAGGGAGAGGAGCCGGGGAGAGGGGGAGGTGTCTGCGAGGTCGGGGGCGACGTGTATGACCGATCCAGCTCTCCAGGACGGCGAGGGGAGGAAGCAGGGCGGCGGGCAGCTGCGTGGCGTGCGGTACGGTCGCCGTCGAGCACCTGCCTGCCTGCCTGGCCGAGCCAAGCAGCTCGCTGGAGCGGCAGCTGGGCTGGGCCGGCAGGTGGGCCGGGTGGGGCGCCAGGTAACTCCTTCTCTCTCTCTCTTTTTTTCTATTTCTTTTCTGTTTCATTTGTTTTGCAACTTTGTTTAATTAAATAAAATGCCAGAGCATTTTTATAACTCATAACACTTATCATACCTACTGTATATAATATGAAAAGTAGGACATTATAGTTTATGATTATTTGAGCATTTAAAATATTTTATTGCATTTAAATGCCCAAATTCAAATACCATATGATTTAATCCAGTGACCTTGGATGTCCTAGAAAATTGTGCACCATTTTTAGCAAAGGTTTGAGACCAAGGCAGAAATGATGAACATTTTTGAAGGGCATTTTGGGTACATTGGAAAATATTTTATCAAACCCTAGTTGTTAGAAGAGGGGTGCTGGGGTTTCTGTCATTCCCATTTCAAATTTCTTGGAAAGTAAACATGATGCACACACCAACTAACCCTAATGCAAGTGCTAACTAGGGATGTGACAACTCACCCCCACTTAAAAGAATCGCGTCCCGAGATTCGGGTTCCTCCGGAAAGAGGGTGGGGTACTCAAGTCGAAGACGATCCTCCCTTTCCCAAGTAGCTTCACTCTCGGAATGATGTGACCATTGAACCTTGAGAAACTTGATATTGTGGCGTCGAGTGGTGCGCTCGGTTTGATCAAGAATACGAACGGGGTATTCTCGATATGTGAGATTGTCCTGGAGATCAAGCGTTTTGTGGTCCACTCCGCGGATAGGATCCGAGAAGCAACGCCTGAGTTGAGAAACGTGGAACACGTCATGAACTCTGGATAGGTGCGGAGGTAGTTCCAATTGGTAGGTAACTTCTCCTCGTTTGGCAAGAATGCGAAAAGGACCGATGAAACGAGGGGCCAATTTGCCTTTGATACCGAAGCGATGGGTTCCCTTAAGAGGAGTAACCCGAAGGTAAGCCTTATCGCCGACTTCAAAAGTCACAGCCTTATGATGACTATCATATTGGCTCTTTTGTTGAGACTGGGCTGTTTTCAATCTCTCATGAACGATGCGAACTTGCTCTTCTGTTTCCTGGATCATATCCGGGCCAAAGAATTGTCTTTCCCCGGTCTCTGACCAGTTAAGAGGTGTTCGACACCTTCGTCCATATAGAACTTCGAAGGGAGCTTTGCCCAAGCTGGCTTGATAACTATTGTTATAAGCGAATTCGGCAAATGGAAGACATTTTTCCCAGTCCATACCGAAAGAAATGACAGAGGCTCGAAGCATGTATTCCAAAATTTGATTGACTCTTTCCACTTGACCACTTGACTGGGGATGGAAGGCAATACTGAAGGAGAGATGAGTTCCCATAGCATTCTGGAAACTTTCCCAAAATCGTGATGTGAAAAGACTTCCACGGTCTGAGTTAATCTCCAACGGTACACCATGAAGTGATACTATCCGAGAGACATACAAGTCTGCTAGCTGGCTAGCGGTAATACTCTCTCGAACAGGCAGGAAATGAGCTACTTTAGAGAGGCGGTCGATAACGACGAAGATAGCATTATTTCCGTTCCTGGTCCTGGGAAAACCGGTAATGAAGTCCATACCGACTTTGTCCCATTTCCATTCAGGAATAGCTAAAGGTTGAAGGGTGCCAGCAGGCCGTTGATGCTCTGCTTTGACTCGACGACAAACGTCGCAGTTAGCAATGAATTGAGCGATTTCTCTCTTCATCCTAGTCCACCAGAATCTCTGACGTAGATCCTGATACATTTTGGTACTACTGGGATGAATCGTGAGAGGAGATTCATGAGCCTCCTTAAGGATTAACTGCCGTAGATGGTGGTTCTTGGGAACCACTACACGGTTCTCAAAGAAAACAACACCTCGATCATCCATAGAGAAACTTTTAGCGAGTCCGCTAGCAATGTTCTCTTGGAGTCGGGTTATACCTTTATCACGCTTCTGGGCAGCTGTCGGTGTACTAAGGTAGGGGTACCCTAGTACCCCAACTTGTGCACGGGCAGTAGCAGCTTCCCATGGCAGGGCTTACCACGTGCTCGCCAAGGTCCGCTCTGGTCCTTATGAAGCCATTCAAGAACAAAGTATTCAAGTTAAGAGACAAGACCCCGGCAAGAGGAGCTTGCCGGGAAGGCCGCACCAGGCTCAAGGTCATCTTTTCAGTACAAGGCCCTGGCAAGAGGTACTTGCCAGGAAGGCCAAGAAAACGGCATCTGAAGAGGAGATATCGCGGCGCATCGTGCGCCCCGGCAGGACCCGGAGAGCGGCAAGCTTCCGGGCCCGGCAAGATAGTGACCCCGGCAAGGTGCTTGCCGGGGGAGACTTACACTGTGTGCCTGCGCTCCACCTCGTCTGTCCACGCGTCGCCCTGGGGCCCTTCCAGGGGCGCGTGGCAGACTGCTGTGCAGCCTGGGGTACACGATGGCAAGCCGCGGTGACGAAGCCATCGCCGTGGCGAACGGAGACGCATGGACGGACGCTTTTGGGGTCGACGGTGACGGGCATTCAATGCCTTTGTCCCCCACTATCAAAGTTAGGTGAAGACCACTGTTCATGCACTGTTCATGCACTGTTACAACCACCACCAAAGTTACATTTTTACCCTTCTCTACGTTGACACCTGTCGGTGACCCCTTTGAGCTATAAAAGGAGGCCCATGCACAACGTAGAGGGGGTTCGATCCCAGAAACTCGCACACTTCCTCGCTCGGTGTAGCTGGTATTGTAGATCTTCAAGCTCCCGAGCCCAAGAACTTAATACAACCAGAAGCAGGAGTAGGGTTTTACGCGTCCGCGCGGCCCAAACCTGGGTAAACTGCCCGCGTGTGCTCCTCGATCTGCTCTCCGTGCTTCCTCCGCTCCCTTACCGCAACGTAGAAGGGGCTCCTGTCCCATAGGTGTTCGTGGGAGGACAGTTTCCCCCGACATCTTTGGCGCGCCAGGTAGGGGGCGTCGAGGTTGTGCGAACCTGATCCGGCGTTCACGCGGGCGCACTCTTCATCAACTTCTCCAGCTTCATCAACCTCATCGACGACTTCAGTATGCCTCCGAAGAAGAAGGCTTCGGAGGTCGGAGGCCCGTCCGCGTCGATCCTACCACCACCGGAACCGACGGTTGGTGGGGTAGACGCTGGCGGAAGGGTAGACGCCGGCGAGGACACTCGCGGCGCCGCCAAGTCTAAGGACAAGACGGACGACTGGGCGAACTCCAAGACCTCGGCGTCCGTGCACGCACCACGTCCCTCCCAGGAGGTGCCGGGCCAGCAGCGACGTGGTACCGGGGGTACCATACGCCTGCTGGGACGCGGGCAAGCCGGCGGGTCGCGGGATGCTCAAGGCCAGCGCGCTGGTACGAGCAAGGCGCGGTCTCCGGGGCGGGACCCTGCTCCTTCTAACCCTGTTAGAAGTCCGAGCATATCCCGCTCCTTGCATCGCTCGCCACCGTTTCCCTCCTCTCCAGCAGAAGCTCTTGCTAGAGCCCAACTGCTCCTCGACTTCCCTCCAGCGGCGGACAAGGCCGAAGACTGGAGGGCAACAATTCAGAGCCTCATCGCCTTCGCCAACAACGACACGCCGCAGCAGCCGGCGACATCACGCCCGCGGCAAGTCGATCAAGCGAAGGCCGACGGAGACAAGACCGCCGGGGGTGCAACTACCGTGCACTCCCCGCCGCGAAAGCAAAAATCGCCACCCCGCCGGATCAACGTCGACGATGACTCCACGGCGTCGTCGGATCCGCGGGCTCGCCGCGATCAGCGCCAAGTCCTCGACGACAGGCGACAAGAGGACGCTCGAACTCGTATCGAGCGTTGAAGAGAAGCCCGAAGGCAATCAGACCAGCGCGCTGGGACTGCTGTCGACATGCACGCGCCCGGTGAACCAGGCGACTTGCCGTACGTGGCAGGTTGCCCTGCGTTCACCCGAGAGCTGCGGCAAGTCCAGTGGCCCAGCATGAAGAACTTCAAGCCTGACGTACCCGAGAAGTGCGACGGCAAGACACACCCCTCGGAGTTCCTCAGCATCTACACCATTGCGGTGCAGGCTGCCGGGGGACGCGAAGAGAAGATCCTAGCCAACTACTTCCCGCTTGTGCTTAAGCCAAACGTCAGGTCTTGGCTTATGCACTTGCCGGAGAACTCCATCTCTTCATGGGCGGATTTGTGCCACCAGTTTGTTGGCGCCTTCACGGGCGGCCACAAACCCCACGGCCAGGAGAGCGATCTCCACATCCTCGCCCAGAAGGAGGGAGAGTCCCTGCGCAAATACATCCAAAGGTTCAGCCGCATGCAACACAACATTCCCGATGTCCACCCTGCCGCGGTTATCAGCGCGTTCCATCAGAACGTGCGTAACCGCCGAATGAGGGAGGAGATGGCCATGACCAAGATCCAGGACGTCAGCGAGCTTTACGCTCTGGCTGACAAATGTGCACGCGCTAAAGAGGGGAGGAGACTCCCCGGAGAGGATGCCGGCGCAGGAGGAAGCGACAGCGAGGATGCCGCCCCGGCAAGGAAAAACCGGCGGCGGAACAAGAAGAAGAAGAACAAGGAGGTACTGGTTGTCGAGCAGTCCGTCAAGGAGGCTCCCGCCAAGAAGACACAGGCTGGTGGCTCCGGCAAGGAGGCCGCCCCTGTAGCGGCAGCCGACAAGCAGGACGGCTCCGACAAGCAGTACTGTAAGATCCACCGCACAAAGGGCCATGATCTCCAAAACTGTAAGAGGGTAGAGTACCTCGTAGAGCAGCAGAAGGCTGAATACGAGCGTCGCGACAAGGAGAAGGCCCAAGGAGGCGGAGGAGAGCCGAGCAAGAAGCGGCCGTTCAATGGCCGGGGAGGACGCCGCGGCAAGGCCAAGCAGCGACAAGGTGACAGACCTCCCCGGGGCCGCGACAAGGACGAGGACGAAGACGACGATGAGGACATGGATGAAGGAGACAACAGCGAGCAGGAGTTCCAGAAGGCCACAGAAGTTCTGTGCGTCGATGGAGGTGCCTCTCTGCACACTTCTCACCGCCAACTCAAGCAGTGGGTGCGGGAAGTGAATGCGGCAGAGCCACCCGTCGAATCGCGCAGGCTACTGAAATGGTCCGGCACGCCCATCATCTTCGACCTTGAGGACCACCCTGACCGCACAACTGCGGTCGGGTGTTTGCCGATGTTGGTTTCACCAACTATCCGCAACCTCAAGGTCACCAAGATGTTGGTCGACGGCGGGGCCGGCCTCAACTTGATCTCCTCTGCTGTGATCAAGAAGCTGCAGATCCCCGACAGCGAGCTTGAAGAAACCGGGACGTTCCAAGGAATCAACCCGGGAAGAAGCAAGCCGAAGGGGAAGATCATGCTGCCAGTGACCTTTGGCGGAGAGCTTAACTTCAGGACGGAGAGGATCACGTTCGACGTAGCCGATATCCCATTGCCATATAATGGGATACTTGGCCGTCCTGCGCTCGCCAAGTTCATGGCAGCTTCCCACTACGCGTACAACATGCTCAAGATGCCGGGGCCGATAAGCGTCATCTCTGTCCCCGGCGACAAGAAGGATGCGCTTATCTGCGCCGACAAGATCTACCGGGATGCAGCAGCCGCGGCAGACAGCAAGACACTTGCCGCTGAAGCTCCCGGGGGGAAGACCAAGACCAAGTCCGGCAAGAGCTCTGGGGTCCACTCCGGCAAACGCACCTCTTCGGAGTGCTGCGCTGCCGTCGAGAACGCACCATCGAGCTCCACCGGCAAGTGTAAGAAAGGAATGGCAGCTCCACCGGCTACCAAGAAGGTGTCCGCAAAGGAGGACGGCACTGGTGGTACCTTCACCATCAGTGCTACACTCGAACCCAAATAGGAAAGTGCGCTCGTTGGCTTCCTGCGGGCGAATGTCGACGTGTTCGCATGGCAACCGTCTGACATCCCCGGCGTTCCCAGGAAGGTAATTGAGCACAAGCTTGATGTTTGTCCTCACGCGCGGCCCGTCAAGCAGAAGGTCAGGAAGCAAGCTGTGGAGCGCCAAGAGTTCATTGCCGAGGAGATAAAAAAGTTGGAAGCAGCGGGCCTGGTTAGAGGCGTACTTCATCCCACGTGGTTGGCTAATCCAGTTGTCGTGCGAAAGGCTAATAGGAAGTGGAGACTTTGTATAGACTTCACTGACGTGAATAAAGCATGTCCCAAGGATCCATTTCCCTTGCCGCGTATCGACCAGATTGTTGACTCCACCGCCGGATGTGAGTTGCTTTCATTTCTCGATGCATACTCAGGTTACCACCAGATATTCATGGCTGAGGAAGATGAAGAGAAGACTGCATTCATTACTCCATGTGGCACATATTGCTTCACACGCATGCCCTTTGGGTTGAAGAATGCAGGCTCGACATTTGCAAGGGTGGTGCACACTGCTTTTGAGCCACAGATACACAGGAATGTGGAAGCCTACATGGATGATATAGTGGTCAAGAGCAAGAGCAAAGATACCCTGATTCAAGATCTAGGAGAGACCTTTGAGAACCTGCGCAAGATACAACTCAAGCTGAACCCCGAGAAGTGCGTCTTCGGAGTTCCCTCCGGCAAGCTTCTCGGGTTCTTTGTGTCTCAGAGGGGGATTGAAGCCAATCCCGACAAGATAAAAGCCATCGAGCAGATTGAAGCCCCGAAGCGCGTCAAGGACGTAAGGAGACTTGCTAGTTGTGTGGCCGCCCTCAGCAGGTTCATTTCAAAGTCTGCAGAACGCGCCCTGCCTTTCTTCAAAATCTTGAAAAAGGCAGGTCCTATGAAATGGACTCCGGAAGCAGAGGCAGCGCTGCAAGACTTGAAAGGATACCTGTCCTCCACTCCAATACTTGTCGCACCTAGACCACAAGAGAAGTTGCTGCTGTACCTAGCGGCAACCAATCAAGTGGTTAGTGCTGCGTTAGTAGCGGAGAGGGAGGCAGATGAGGAACCCACATCCCCGACAAGTGCATCCAGCGACAAGCAGGGGGCTTCCCCGACAAGCTCTGGCCCCGACAAGGACAAGTCTGCGCAGGAACAAGGAGAAGTGCGAAAGAAGATGGTGCAACGCCCAGTTTATTTTGTAAGTTCCCTCTTGCAGGGGGCTAGATCAAGATACTCTGGGGTGCAGAAGTTACTTTTCGGCCTCCTCATGGCCTCGAGAAAGCTGCGCCACTACTTCCAAGCACACGAGATAACAGTGGTCACTCGCTTTCCGTTGAAGAGGATATTGCAAAATCCAGAAGCAACAGGCAGGATCGTCGAGTGGGCGCTGGAACTGTCAAGCTTTGGTCTCAAGTTTGAGAGTACTTCAACTATACAAGGCAGAGCTTTGGCAGAGTTCATAGCAGAATGGACACCAACACCAGATGAGGAAGTTCCAGAGACAAGCATCCCCGTCCAAGAAGCAAGCAAAGAATGGATAATGTACTTCGATGGTGCTTTCTCGCTGCAAGGCGCCGGTGCAGGTGTGTTACTCATAGCGCCCACCGGAGAACACCTCAAGTACGTTGTTCAGATGCACTTTCCCAAGGAGCAAGCGACGAACAATACTGCCGAGTATGAAGGTCTGCTTGCCGGCCTCAGAATTGCGGCCGAACTTGGGATCAAGAAGTTAATTGTACGGGGAGACTCACAATTGGTGGTCCGACAAGTAAACAAGAGTTACCAGAGCCCTCTGATGGAAGCTTATGTTGATGAAGTGAGGAAGCTTGAAGAACACTTTGAAGGTCTGCAGATGGAGGACGTCCCAAGGGCTCAGAACGATATCGCAGATGGCCTCTCAAAGTGTGCTGCAATGAAGTTACCTGTGGAACCAGGGACCTTCGTGCTCAAGCTAACTCAGCCATCTGTTACACCATCAGTTGGGCAAAGCAAGAAGAGGAAGCTGGTCTCCGACGACTACTTGCCGGCGGATCTTCCCGAAGCCGCCGCCAAGGTCCCCAAGATCAGCAACCAAAATGCTGAGGAACAGTCTGCTCCTGCGGACCCAAGGGTCTGTACAGTTGAAGCAGGCGTTCCCGACAAGCCTTGCCCCGGCAGGCTCATCGGGGAACCTTCAGCTCCGGCAGAGCCGCAGGTTCTTGCCGTAGAAGCTGAGGTTCCCGCAGCAGCACTGATGCCTTTAGTCCTTGTTGTTGAGCCCCAGGCTCCAGCATGGGCACAACAAATCGTCCGTTTTCTTCAAACTGGAGAACTTCCCGAAGAACCAGAAGAGATAGAGAAAATAACCAGGCAGTCAAGTATGTACCAGTTCGTTGGCGGCGAACTATACAGAAGAAGACTCAACGGTGTCAGGTTGAAATGCATTTCCAAGGAAGATGGACAGAAGCTGTTGGCAGAGATACATGGAGGCATATGCGGCCACCACATTGGCGCAAGGGCACTTGCCGGGAAGGCGTTCCGGCAAGGGTTCTTTTGTCCAGAAGCCCTCCAAGATGCAACTGCACAAGTAACCAAGTGTGAAGCGTGCCAGTTCCATGCCAAGCAGATTCACCAGCCAGCTCAAGCTCTCCAGACGATACCTTTGTCCTGGCCCTTCTCGGTCTGGGGGCTCGATATCCTCGGCCCCGTTCCCCGCGCAGTCGGGGGCTTTGAGTACTTGTACGTAGCAATCGACAAGTTCACAAAGTGGCCAGAAGTGGAACCAGTGAGGAAGGTGACATCACAGCCAGTAGTCAGGTTCTTCAGGTCAATAGTTTGCCGTTTCGGAATCCCTAACAGGATCATCACCGACAACGGCACACAGTTCACAAGCCGCACCTTCATGCAGTACGTCCAAGACCTTGGCGCCAAGGTCTTCTTTGCTTCCGTTGCTCACCCGAGGAGCAATGGTCAAGCAGAGAGGGCAAACGCTGAAGTGCTGCGCGGGCTCAAAACAAGAACCTTCGACAGGCTGCACAAGTGCGGAAGAAACTGGATAGAGGAGTTGCCGACGGCTCTTTGGTCAATCAGGATGACACCAAGTCGAGCCACCGGACAGACACCCTTTGCTCTTGTCTATGGAGCAGAGGCAGTTCTCCCCACGGAACTCGTATACGGGTCTCCTCGAGTGCTCGCTTATGATGAGCTCGAGCAAGAGCAACTGCGGCAAGATGATGCATTGCTCCTCGAGGAGAACCGTCTCCAGGCTGCTGTACGAGCTGCTCGATACCAGCAGGCCTTGCGCCGCTATCATAGCCGCAAGGTCAAGGCCAGGAGTCTCGAGGAAGGCGACCTTGTTCTTCGACGCGTTCAGTCCGCCAAGAATTCCAACAAGTTGACGCCGAAGTGGGAAGGCCCTTATCGGGTGAGGCAAGTCACAAGGCCCGGCGCCGTCCGCCTTGAGACCGAAGAAGGCTTACCGGTGAGCAACTCCTGGAACATAGAGCATCTTCGCAAGTTTCACCCATAAGGCGCAGTTGCCGTGATCCGCTCCGGCAACCACCTTTTGTACAAGTCTTGCCGCTGTTGCATGTAAACCTTTGTACAAAGCCGGGCGCAGACCCCGTGCATCAGTAAAACTTTTGTGCTTCGCAATAATTGTCATTTCATGCCTTTCTTTTTACTTGCATGCATCATCTGACACCTTGTGCAGCACACAACCCCGGTAAGCAGTAACAAGCCGCAAGGCTCCATACTTGTGTTTCCTCCTCTTTTCCTTTCTTCCTTAAACAGAAAAAGTGTTCCTCGCGCACAAGTTTGCCGGGGGGAAGGAGATGGAGGCATGGACCAAGTACTGCTCAAGAAAGGAAAGCCTTGCCGGGAAGCGAACAACCTATGAAAGCTAAGTTACTAAAATTTGAGCAGTTCAAATTTTTAAAAATTCTTAGTTGTCTTCCTTGAACAACCACACTTTGTATGGAAAACCTGTGCGCGGAGGAACCTACCCGTGGCTAGCCGCACCCTTATTTTGTTTCAAGCACGCTCAACGGCTTAAGTGAGCCGCGACAAGTGTCGCGCCCTTACTTCGTTTTCGAGTTCGCTCAGCAACCTAAGTGTGCTGCGACTAGCTACGGCGAGGTTTTTTGCCAGCAAGGGCATTTGCCAGCAGGCTGCTAAGAATCCAGCACTCAGCGCTCGTGGCAAGGGTCCCTTTGCCGGCGAGTTCCTTAAAAGCGTAGGGTGGAAGGCATACAAAGTGAAAGGACTGAGCAAGGGAGATAACACTGCATCAATTACCCAAAATAAAAGTGTATATTACAGAGATAGCTTGCCGTTGTTCTAACCAACTACCTATGACTTAATTGACATCGGCAAGGGAAGGAAGGTGCCTAGTCTCTCCGGTCTCCGTCGATCCTCTGGATCTTGCCCACCTTGGCTACGATGTGGGCGACTTGTGCCTTCAGCGCCTCTTGGTCAGCTTCAGGTGGCAGGGTCCGGAGAACGTTGACAAGGTTGATCCCGGGGTTGCGGTAGACAATCTTCGACAACACCCGCTCCATAGTGCCCATGCAGAGCCGACGCGCCTCGTCGGCCAGCTGCACGGGGATCTTCTCCCACAGCCGCGCAAGCGCCGGCGCCACTCCCCTGAAGAACAGACTCAGTCTGGCGCTGTGGGGGAGGCTCTCGTCGGGGGAGTACACAAGGTGCTCTGCCCTCAACGCCATCATCTCCATGTCAATGTTGGCGGCGGAGGTGACCAACTCGTCGGTCCATTGCTCCACAGCCCGGTTGAAGTTGTTTTGCGAGACGGCGGCGCTCTCCAGCAAGGACCTTTCTTTGCGGAGTTCGTCCTTCAGCTTCGTCTCGCGGTCCCGGGCGGCGTCGAGCGAGTCTGTAAGAGTGGAAACCTTCAACTCCAGGTCAGCTATGGAGTCCTTGGCGGCAGTGAGTTCTTGGCCCTTGTCGGAGAGGCGGGCCTGCAGATCCGAGTTGGTGTGGGCGTCTTTCTCCCGCGCCAAGTTAAGCGCGGCGACGCTCTCCTCGCTCCTCTTCAGGCTCGACTCCAGCTGCGCCACCCTGGCCTCCAGATCCTTCTTAGCAGTCTCCGCGGCAGCGGCGACGTCTCTCGCCTCCTGCAGAGCCCCGCCGATGGCTTGCTCCCGGGCGGTGAGGTCGTCCTCGTGGCTGTCGAGGTCGACCTTCCGCTGGTTGAGCGCTCCCTCCCGCCGAGACAGCTCCTCGGCGGCCAGTCGCTGCTGCTCTTCCACCTCGGCCTTCTCAAGGAGGAAGGCTTGGTGCGCCCCGGCAAGCTCTTCGCGCTCCTCCGCCAAGTTCCGGAGGGCCGCCTGATTGGCGGCACGGAGCTCCTCGGCGCGCTTCTCCAAGTCAGCACCAGCCTTGGCAGCCAGAGCATCCCGAGACTCCAACTTCGCCTGCCTGGCCCGGTACAAGGCCAGGAGCCGACGAAGGAGTCTCTCCTCTTCGGGCTCGTCGCTGCTGCCGGGCGCATCAACAACCTTCAGCCCGGCGGAGGCGAGAACCTCTCCGTCAAAGGTCTCTCCCTCCGCGGGTGCCCTAGACGAGGACGCCCACGGGACTTGAATGAAGACCCCCTTGGCGGCCTCCAGATAGACGCCCGACCGGTCCGCGGGGGCGGAGGGGTCGGCGGCCGGTGCAGCGTCCGGCGCTCCTGCGGCCTCCGGGCCAGCAGTGTGGTCGGCGGTCCCTTCCCCAGCCACGGCATCGACGGTCGGGGCGGTCTCCTCGACGGCCGGCTCGTCGGCTCCAGCCATTCCCTCGACAGTAGTAGCGTTGCCGCCGTCGCCATGCACGCCCTCCTCGGCGGTGGTCTTCGTCTCCATCAGCTCCGGGGCGGGAGGATCTAGTAGAAGAAAAAGAAAAGAAAGATCGTCAAGCAAATATCCAAAAAGGCGAATCCAAGAAGAAGAAATTACAAGGATTACCTTCGCGAGCTTCTTCGACGACGGGGTCCCTCGCCGGGGGATTCTCCCTTGGCGGTGGAGTAGTAGCCCTTGCTGGCGGAGGGCCGCTTGCGCCCTCCCTTGGCGGGGTGCTCACCCTGGTCGGGCTGCTCGCCCTGGGCGGGGTACTCACCCTTGGCGGAGTACCTGCCCTTGTCGGAGCACTGTCCCTCGCCAGGGAGCTCATCCTTGGCGGGGAAGGTGGGACAAGCGGCTCGTCGGGGGCGACCTCCTGGTGCTCCTGCGGCTGCGGCTCCACTTCTGCACAAGACAACAAGACATCAATAAGGATAACAACCTCAAGCGCGCCCGTTAAACAGAAAAGTGAATACCAGACTTACGCTGGGGGCTGCTCTCCGGAGCAGCAGGCTGGTCCGGCAAGTTTGTCGCTGGCACATCCCCTGTCGCCGCGACGGGCTCGTCGTCATCGATGTTGACCACAGGGATCTTGGCCCTCTTCGCCATCCGCTGGGTCAAGGTCCTGGAAACCAAACAAGATCAGAATTAGAACCAATCAAGAAGAACCAAGACAAAATCAAGGAAATTACAAGTACTTACTCTTCCTCCTCTTCATCGGAGCTGAGGGCGGAGAAGTCAAACCCCGCCTCGTGCGCTCCAGCGCGAGGAGCTGGAGGAGAAGGCTCCCTCGGGCGCTTAGCAGGCTCCGGGGCTGCGGGCTGTGAAGACCCAGCCCCGGTCGTCGCCGAGGATCGAGGGGCAGAAGGTGCGTCGGAGCCACTCCGGGAAGATCCCCCTCCGCTTGTCGCCCGGGATCAGGGCGCCTCCTTGACGACCTCGCTTGTCGAGGTGGCGCGCGTCGCGCGGCGCTTCGGCTGCTGTCGAGGCGCCTGCGGCCTCGCCGGCTCGGCGGCCTTGCAGAGGCGCTTCTTCTGTTGCCGCGGAGGGCTTGGTGGTGGCGGAGAGTTCTCCGAGGATGAGGAGGCGTCGTCATCAAGATTCAGAGAACCACCGGAGTCTTCGTCAGAATCTCCGGACTCGGCGTCCTCCTCCTCCTCGGCGGGCCCGCTGGACTCGGTACCCTGCCCGGCGGCCTCGCTCGCCCCGGCAGCCCCGCTCGCCCCGGCAAGCTTCCCGGAAGGCTCCCCGGCAAACTCCTCGGGCGCAATCTTCAGCAGCTTGAGGATTTCCGCCTCCTCGGCTTGGCTCACTGCGTCCGCCTCCTCTGCTTCTCCACGGTATATCCAAATTCGCCCACAGCCGCAGCTGCGGCGGCCTCCTCCATTCTGGAGGCAATGAATGCTACATCCCAGTCGGTGGTCTCCCGGGTGAGGCCCTTCTTCTCCTCGGCGTTGTGGGGCTTCTCGACCAAGTTGTCGAAGATGGCTTGCACGGTCTCCGCTGAAGGCACCAGCCAAGTGGGGACGACCCCGTGGGAGTCACACTCGGGCATCACCGCGCGTATGGCACTGAGGGCGGTGTTGTTGCATAACGGCACCACTCCCACCGACGGTTTGAACCACTCCGGGTGCTTGGGGTCATGCTTAAACAGTTCCCGGACCATCCCCTTCAGCTCCAAGACGGTGAAATTGTAGTTCAACCCGGGGCGCAGCCTCATGCGGTCTGCCGCGTTGCCGAACTCCCAAGCATGTCTCTTTCTTTCCTGCAGAAGGGCAATGCGGCGGCGGAGAAAATCAGCCCCAACTTCGCCCACAGTCAGATTGGCGGCCCGGAGACGAAGAATCCTAATGAGGGCAATCTCCAACTTGTCGTCCTCCGGGGCCAAATCGCTCCAATCCTTGCCGCGCACTATTGCAGTCTTGCGCGGCGAGGTAAACGGCTCAGGCTTCTCTTCCAGAACCCAGCACCAATCCGCCCTCCACTCCTCCCACTTGCCGCGAAGCTCCCCTTTCAAGTACGCCTCTTTCTTGTTCAGCCTAAAGATCCAGGAGATGCCGCCGGAGAGTGGGGATTCAGACTCTACTCTAGGCGTGAAGAAGTGGCGGAAGAGAGATACATTTGGGTGGACCCCTACGTAGTTTTCGCACAGATGTGCGAAGACGGCCAAGGTGAGGACGGCGTTGGGGGTGAAATCTAGGAGGTGGAGGCCGTACGTATTCATCACATCACAGAAGAATTCTGAGAACGGAGGGCAAAGACCGCAATGGAAGAACGCGGCAAAGTAAAAGTAACCTCCGGGGAACATGTCGATGGCGACGGCGGGGAGGACTCTGGTGCGGGGATGAGCCTTCGTCTCCCTCGCCCAGAACAAGTAATACTTGTCCCGCAGCTCCCTCGCGCCGAGCCTCGGCAGGAAGACCACCCTCTTTCTCCGCATGGCTGCTAACTTCGCCGCCTGCTCGGACTTCACCTTCTTCGCCTTGTCGTTCTTTGCTTTGTCGCTCTTCAGAGCCATGGCGGGGGCGGCAAGGAGGGAGGCTAGGAGGTCGCCGGCGCGGCGGGTATGGATGCGGCGGAGGGAGTGGAGCTCAACTCTCTGTCGATCTTTGCGTAAGCAGAGGGCGACGGGGGTTTCTGGAGATTGAAGACACAATGAAGGCGACGGGGGGAAACTGCCCCTGCTTCCTCTGCTTTTAAGGGGGAAGTGGGGGACGTTCCGCATTTTCCCATTAAAGAACAGGCCACGATCTCTCCCACGACGCCGCAATCGACGCGTGCCGTTAGGGAGGGATGCGGCGGATACGGAGAGGGATACGGCTTGCCGTGGGCCGCGTGTGCCCGTGCACTGTCTTGGGCCTGGCCCAACGACGCTCGGCACCTTGTGTGGCCCAGGCCCGGGGGCTCCTGTCGGTGTACTAAGGTAGGGGTACCCTAGTACCCCAACTTGTGCACGGGCAGTAGCAGCTTCCCGTGGCAGGGCTTACCACGTGCTCGCCAAGGTCCGCTCTGGTCCCTATGAAGCCATTCAAGAACAAAGTATTCAAGTTAAGAGACAAGACCCCGGCAAGAGGAGCTTGCCGGGAAGGCCACACCAGGCTCAAGGTCATCTTTTCAGTACAAGGCCCTGGCAAGAGGTACTTGCCAGGAAGGCCAAGAAAACGGCATCTGAAGAGGAGATATCGCGGCGCATCGTGCGCCCCGGCAGGACCCGGAGAGCGGCAAGCTTCCGGGCCCGGCAAGATAGTGACCCCGACAAGGTGCTTGCCGGGGGAGACTTACACTGTGTGCCTGCGCTCCACCTCGTCTATCCACGCGTCGCCCTGGGGCCCTTCCAGGGGCGCGTGGCAGACTGCTGTGCAGCCTGGGGTACACGGTGGCAAGCCGCGATGACGAAGCCATCGCCGTGGCGAACGGAGACGCATGGACGGACGCTTTTGGGGTCGACGGTGACGGGAATTCAATACCTTTGTCCCCCACTGTCAAAGTTAGGTGAAGACCACTGTTCATGCACTGTTCATGCATTGTTCATGCACTGTTACAACCACCACCAAAGTTACATTTTTACCCTTCTCTACGTTGACACCTGTCGGTGACCCCTTTGAGCTATAAAAGGAGGCCCATGCACAACGTAGAGGGGGTTCGATCCCAGAAACTCGCACACTTCCTCGCTCGGTGTAGCTGGTATTGTAGATCTTCAAGCTCCCGAGCCCAAGAACTTAATACAACCAGAAGCAGGAGTACGGTTTTACGCGTCCGCGCGGCCCGAACCTGGGTAAACTGCCCGCGTGTGCTCCTCGATCTGCTCTCCGTGCTTCCTCCGCTCCCTTACCGCAACGTAGAAGGGACTCCGGTCCCATAGGTGTTCGTGGGAGGACAGTTTCCCCCGACAACAGCTATAACTTGATCCATAAGGGTAGGTTTCGCCACCAAGGTGGAAAGGAATCCTCGAGGAACAATGTGAAGGTTAAGCTTACGAAATTCCTCGTGGAGAAGTGGTTGACCTTGTTGTAACATTAAGTTGTTACAATATGACTTACGACTTAGTGCATCAGCCATGACATTGGCTTTTCCAGGGGTATAAGTAATTCCTAAGTCGTAGTCTGTGAGCAACTCAACCCAACGTCTTTGCCTGAGATTCAAATCCGGTTGGGTGAAGATATACTTCAAACTTTGATGACCAGTGAAGATTTCATAGCGATTACCAAGGAGGTAATGTCGCCATGTTTTGAGTGCATGGACTACAGCTGCAAGCTCTAAATCATGAGTAGGATAGTTATCCTCATGTGGACGCAACTGACGGGATGCGTATGCAATCACTTGACGATCTTGCATGAGAATGCAACCTAGTCCTTGTCGCGAGGCGTCGCAATAGATTATAAAATCCTTGGAAAAATCTGGTGGTACCAGTACAGGTGCAGACGTCAGGCGTCTTTTCAGTTCCTGAAAACTGGACTCGCACTGTGGGGTCCACTCAAACTTTTTATCTTTCTTGAGGAGTTCGGTTAGAGGTTTGGCAACCTTGGAGAAATTCTCGACGAAGCGTCGGCAATAGCTTGCTAAGCCAAGAAAACTCCTAACTTGCTTGACCGATTCAGGGGGAGTCCAATCAAGGACGGCTTGAACTCGCTCGGGATTGACAGCAATACCCTTGCCAGAGATCACATGACCTAGATAGGTTACTTCTGGCAACCAAAATTCTCATTTAGAGAATTTGGCATAAAGGCGGTGCTCTCGAAGTTTCGTCAATACCAGCCTTAAATGCTCGGCATGATCTTCCTTGTTCTTGGAATAGATGAGTATATCATCGAGGTATACCACGACGAATTTATCCAAATACTCCATGAATATAGAATTCATTAACCGGGAGAAGGTAGCTGGGGCATTGGTTAATCCGAAGGACATAACGGTGTACTCATATTGGCCATAACGAGTAACGAATGCCGTTTTAGGAATGTCCCCGTTCTTGATTTTGATTTGATGGTAGCCCAACCTCAAATCCATCTTAGAGAAGACTGAGGATCCAGCGAGCTAATCATATAGGTCGTTGATCCTGGGAAGCGGATACTTATTCTTTATGGTGACCAGATTGACAGGTCGGTAATCTACCACCATCCGCTCCGTTCCATCCTTCTTCTTGACGAAGAGGACGGGGCAAGCCCAAGGGGAAGAACTAGGACGGATGAAACCTTTTTGCAAGGACTCATCGAGTTATTTCTTTAGCTCAACTAATTCTAGTGGTGCCATCTTATAAGGTCTCCTAGAGATTGGGACAGTTCCAGGGATAAGATCTATCACGAACTCGACATCTCTGTCAGGTGGAATTCCTGGCAGTTCTTCTGGAAAAACATCCGGAAAGTCACGGACTACCGGGATATCTTCGAGTTCTGGTAGAGGGCTGGCATTAAGAGAGTAGAGCTGACGCTCGGCCATTCGGGTCAAGACATTGACTATCTTGCCGGAAGGATGTGTAAGTTGAACGGTCCTAGTATAGCAATCAATTTTGGCGTAATGAGTTGTCATCCAATCCATACCCAAAATGATGTTTATGTTCGAGGACTTGAGAGCGATTAGAGAAGCAAGGAAAACAAGTCTATCGACAAGGATTTCATTTCCATGGCTTACCCTAGAGGTTTGCCACTTTGAACCAGGAGTTTGAATAACCATGGAAGTAGGCATGTCACAAAAAGTCATGTTGTGCAATCGAGCATAGCTCTCAGATATGAACGAATGGGATGCTCCAGTATCGAAAAGAACAGATGCCGGATGGCAGTTTACGAGAAGCGTACCAAGGACGACGTTAGGATCCTCTTAAGCTTCCTCGACAGAGACATAGTTGACATGACCACATGTAGTGGGGATTGGCTTGACATAATTCACCTTGCCGGTTGGTTTACCACGGCCAACGGGTTTTCCTGGTTGGTTCTGAGGACACTCACGCATGTAGTGCCCCGGTTCTCCACACTTGAAACATGTCACAGTGGTGGTACGTGGAGCAAAGTTGGAAGGTGGTCCTCCATAGGTCTTAGCAGGTGCAAACTGTTGAGTTGGGCGAGGCGCCTCATAGGATGGTCTCGGTGTGTACTTGGGTGGCAGAGCGGTGTTAGGAACCCACACACGGCGCTTGTGAGAGCCAGAGCCGGATGAGGAACCAAAGTCTCGAGTATGCTTGCGGGTGGCCTTGAAGTCGGTCTGGCCTGTTTCAGCACTGATAGCCTTGTTAACCAACTTCTGGAAGGAAGTGCACTCGTGCAGACGTAGATCTCGGCGGAGTTCAGGGCTGAGTCCCTTGCGGAACCTCACCTGCTTCTTGGCATCGGTGGATACTTCCTCAGGTGCATAGCGTGCCAAGTTGCCAAACTCGCGGCTATAGCCATCCACAGTTAACCGGCCCTGGGTGAAGTTGCAGAATTCCTCCCGCTTGCGATCCATGAGACCTTCCGGAATGTGATGTTCACGGAATGCCTCACTGAACTCAACCCAGGTAGTGATTTGGTCAGCAGGACGCATAGCTTCAAAGTTTTCCCACCAAAGACTGGCAGGGCCCTCAAGATGGTAGGCAGCATAGGTAACCTTGTCAGCTTCAGCCACACGGGCAGAGTGTAGCTTGTGGGTAATACTACGCAGCCAGTCATCAACATCCAGAGGTTCAGTGGAGTGATGGAACTTTGGTGGACACATCTTGATAAAGTCATTGATTGACACCACGTCATTCCTCTGACGGAACCCAGTGTTCTGCTCTATGCGTTCCAGCAGACGGTTGGTCTCTCTCTTGTTCCGTTCTGCTTCAAGCATAACTTCCGCCAAGGAGGGTGGCTGGGGCAGATTCCCATCCCTAGTCCCACTAGCCTCACCCTGCTCCTGAGCAGCAGGAGTGTTGCGAGTGTTGACCATCCTAGGAAAACAAAACAACGGTTTAGACAAGGATGGAAAAAATTCGACATAGAAGTGCAGAATGTAATGGATGACACGGAATGCAAGGATGTTCATCCGTACGACATGGTAATATAGAAACTGCTATATATACACCAGTGGTCATACACACCATACAAAGTTTAGTACAAGCCAAGGCTAAAGTACAACTGCGGTGAAAGACGATACATCCCATCAAAGGCATTCCAAGCTCCTATACATTATTTAGCTACACCTCCGGAACTCAGTACACACTAAGTCATATTCCACAAGACGCGCAGGACTGTGGAAATACAACTACTACAATACTACTACAACCACGGTCTAGCTCAGACATTCGCGTAGTAATCTTCGTAAAGATTACCACCGTAGCCTGGAAGTGGAATAGATGGATCTTGAAACTCGCGAGCACTCAAAGGCTGTGGACCATAAGGACATGGATGTGGCCTCGGTTCCGATGCTGGTGGTAACCGACGCCCACGTGGAGGTGTAATACCCCCAACGTCACGCCAATCCATGCGATCCGGCAGACGAGTCCGCACGGGGTACAAATCCCGCATGTCCAGATATCCGGCGTGCACAGCAGGTGCAAGCCGTGTCAAAGTAGTCCAATGAGCGGCTCGAGTGTTATACAGCTCCATTCGGAGGGCACGGACCTCACGGTCCCTATCCTCCAACATCTGAACAGTAGTCTGAAGCAGTGGCTCTTCATGAGCAGCATCGGTATACAGACCAGTGTAGTAGCCTTCCTCTCCGGGAAGTGAGGCTGGCATGTAACAGAACTCAGTGTTCAGCAACAGGGCATGCCTAGCACGGAGAATGGTCATCATCGAATAAGCGGCATCCTGCACTGCCATCTCGATGGTAATCCCGAGTCCATAATACCAATGGATGGGATCATTAGCTCCGGGATATGAGGGGTATATCCGGACTGTGCAGAAATACTGACTCTGATTGAAATCCCGGTACTGTTCCTCCACGGTGTATTCAGGATACCAGCGATAACCGGTCTCAGTCAGCACACGGACTAGCATGGCCGTGTGACCGGGCACATTAATGCACCGAGTCAAACGAACCACTTGGTGAGGGATGCGGCCAGACATCTGAAACACGGAATAATGCAAAGGCATTAGTGTTTCTGGAAGAAATCGGGCAGCATAACAACTATAAATGCTCAAACAAAGATTTGAGACATCATACAAATGATAGCATAGCCACTCAACACTCCATATCAAGGTTCCGGTCCAACAATCATCATACTAAAAGGATAGAAACTGAACTGAGGCTTGAAACCAACAATCCTAAGAGTCTACGGATTAGTAACACGTGAACCTAGTAAGGATAAGAGGCCTAGTCCTAAATCCTCGTAGAAAGAATAGACTGACTCAGATCAGAAGGCATAAGGTAAAGGAGTAAAAAGAGCCTTACGTTCCCTTCCACAATCAATTCCCCTACATATAACTAAGAATTTTTCTAGACTCAACATCGACCAGTTTGGCTTGAGAAACCTACAGGCAGTCCAGCTCTGATGCCAACGCTGTCAGGACCCCGATCCTAAGTCACACCAATCTAGCTGTAACACGTCATATCACTTTCCGGCCTCACGCACGGTAACCCCACGGGTGCCACCTTACCTGGCCCGGGACCGTTTGCGCATTTTGGCACACGTATATGATAGTGTCGCTAGCATCCATATGACAGAGAACCCGGGCCGACATGGCTAGTTATAAACCAAAAGTGGCACTAGATTACAAAGACATGCATCCATGACCCAGCAACGAACGTGTCGGTCATCAACGTATGAACCCAAGTCGTAGCAAGCTACATGGACTTAAAGGAACAACACGTGACATTTCCCCTAAGGGACAGACACAGGAACGAAGAAGGACACATGCCGGCCAGCCTACGTGTTCCGAGCAGTAGCAAGCTACCAAGGCTCATTGGAATCACTAGGAGGCATTTCCCTGTAAGGTAGGCTACCAAAGGAAAACAACTAGGTGTCGGATCCCACACATACCAAGCATTTCAAACATACACGCAATATGCTCAATATGTGCAAATACAACATTGCATCACAACAGAACTCTATGACTCAAAGTACTTTATTTAGAAGGCTCCAAGAGCCATACATAACATATCCATACAGGTAGGGGTCACATGACCCAACACTCAAGTCATACAGTCATACAAGCACAAGCGGAAGCTTCATGTCTGAGTACAGACAACTTAGAAAATAAAACAGGCTTGGTGTAGCCTGACTATCTACAAGGCCCTTCACAAGCTCCAGATCTCCGTCTGGGTGTCAAGCTACTCGTCGATGTCAACGTCTATGTAGAACCCATCAGCAGGGGCAGGGTTCTCCTCTGCAACAGTTATTAAGCAAACATGAGTATAAAGGTACTCAGCAAGTCTTACCACAGAACCTATCATACATGCAACATTATCAAGGGGGGGGGGGTAGTGGAGTTCATAGCAGAATGCCATCTTTGACCTTGGCTAACCTATACTACAACTCTCAACAGATTGCAAGATGTTATTACGAACACGAGTCCACTACTCACCACATCAATACACTACCGAGGATCCTCTTCCGTCATCCTACGGAAGGGCCATCCGTGGCACTCACGCTTATCTTGAGGCTTTTAGTAGTATCCATCAACTTGTCTATGAACTGTAAGAGTAACCAAGTAGTCCGTACCGCGAACAACGGCTATTCGAATAGTTTGATAACCCTGCAGGGGTGTACTTCTTCACACATGTTTTCACCACTTAGCGTCTGCACACGACATGTGCTCGGCAGACATCAAGCGAAAGCCGACATGGGTGTAGACCACGACCTAACCAACCACTCAAGTCTCTCGTCCAGGTTTATCGCCTATTTGGGTTCCATCCGTGGGGAGATCCGGCCGGGGTGTCGCTCACGGCCCCAAACGATGTGTACAGGGTTCCCGAGTCACCAAACGGGCAACCGGTACACCGTGCCACGTACCTGTCGCATCACAACCCACCCCGAGGGTCAGCGCTGTGCACGACCTCCAGTAAGCTATAAACACCAGAAACTAGTTGCAACTCCTGGACAGAGTACAAGGATAGTCAATAAGTCGAGCGGGGTCATATTTCAGGGCCCAATGTGTGGTAGTAGCTGTAACTTGAATCACACACACAGATCTCGGGTCCTATGGATGATTCCAATGAAACAACCCACCATGTACTCCTACATGGCCTTTCATCGATACCTTTACCAAGCGTGTTCCACACTTCCCTCTCTTTATTGGTATGAACATTTCACTCTGATCCATCACCCAGATGAACCAGACCAGACACAACTCTAAGCATAGCAGGCAACATAAACTAATAGCATGGTGGATCACACATCACATGGCTCAATCAACTCCTACACATGCTAGTGGGTTTCAACTATTTACTGTGGCAATGACAGGTCATGCAAGGGATAGGGTTCAACTACCGCAGCAAGTAGCAGTTCACACGCTGTTGCCTTAATGCAGTAAAAGAGAGCAGGAGCGAGAAGATTGGGTTTGTATCGGAATGATCAATGATTGCTTGCCTGACAAAGTGGTTGTCGGGTACTGCTCTTCAACTGGATACGCAGCAGTATCCTCGGGAGCAGGACCTAACAAAGAGAATACCGGCGATACAATCATTAACAAACAAATGCAACAATATGATGCATGCTCATGACATGGCAAGATGCATGTGTGTTGGCTAATGCAACTAAAACCAGAAGGGTTTGAACCTATTTGAATCAAAGATTCAAATTGGAGTTCAAACTATTATTTAAATAAGTGCATTATCATGTTTTTGATGTATACAGCAAGTTAACTTGTTCAAACATGCATGAAACCAGTGCCATTGGAAAGATTGGATTTTTCTGATCATTTTTCTTGTATAAATCTTTTCCATCTGACCTATGGTTGATTTTATATGATTTTTAGAAGTTTAGGCATTTTCTGGAATTTCCTGAATTAAATTTAAATCTAAAATCCCAGAAAATCCTTTACTGCGTCAGCATGACATCATGCTGACGTCAGGCAGTCAACAGGGCCAGTCCAAGTCAAACCTGACCAGTGGGACCCACTGGTCAGTGTCACAGTTAACTAATTAACTAATTAGAATTAAATTAACACCTAAACTAGGTTTGACTTGCGGGCAGGGCCCACATGTCAGTGACCCAGGGGGTCAAACCCGTGGTCAAAACAGGTCCAACTCGCCGGCGTTTAGCCGCCGGCGAGGCCAAACACGGCGGCGTGCTTTAGAAATCGTCTACGGGGCACGGCTCGAGCTGCGGCTAGGCGTGTTGGAAAGCTCTTGCCCTTGCGCGTAGGATGGTGGTGGTCACCGGACCTGGGGTGGCCGGAGACGACGGCAACAAGCTCGACGGCGGCGACCGGCGTCGGGCGTGTGTGGAGATGCGGCTGCAGGGGCCTAGGCGATGCGTGCGTAGCACCTATCGCATCTACGCACTGCGGTGAGTGTGATGGATGGGTGCCAGTGACCAAATGGTCACCGGAGCATCACCGGCGGCGAGCACGGCGGCGGTGCGTGCAGGTGAGCTTCGTGCGGTGCGTTCCAGGGGAGAAGAGAGCCAACGGAGAGGGGGAGGATGAAGTTGGGCTCACAGGGGTGGCATCAGGCGCCGGAACGAGCTCGGGGGTGGTCGGAGCTGAGCGGAACGGCGAGGGGGATCTCCGCGGCCGGAGTTGGGGAAGAAGAGGTCGGGGGCGTCTCCAGGGCGGGCGAGCGCTCGGGGCTCGGCCTGTTTGAAGCAGTCGAGGACGGCGGAGACGACGGACACCAAGGCGGGGCTCAGGGACGACGGTGGGCGTGGCTTCTACGACGATGCGAGCACGACAGCGTCGGCCATGGCGCGGGGAGAGCGAGGGAGAGGAGCCGGGGAGAGGGGGAGGTGTCTGCGAGGTCGGGGGCGACGTGTATGGCCGATCCAGCTCTCCAGGACGGCGAGGGGAGGAAGCAGGGCGACGGGCAGCTGCGTGGCACGTCGTGCGGTCGCCATCGAGCACCTGCCTGCCTGCCTGGCCGAGCCAAGCAGCTCGCTGGAGCGGCAGCTGGGCTGGGCCGGCAGGTGGGCCGGGTGGGGCGCCAGGTAACTCCTTCTCTCTCTCTTTTTTTCTATTTCTTTTCTGTTTCATTTGTTTTGCAACTTAGCTTAATTAAATAAAATGCCAGAGCATTTTTATAACTCATAACACTTGTCATACCTACTGTATATAATATGAACAGTAGGAAACATTATAGTTTATGATTATTTGAGCATTTAAAATATTTTATAGCATTTAAATGCCCAAATTCAAATACCATATGATTTAATCCAGTGACCTTGGATGTCCTAGAAAATTGTGCACCATTTTTAGCAAAGGTTTGAGACCAAGGCAGAAATGATGAACATTTTTATGGGCATTTTGGGTACATTGGAAAATATTTTATCAAACCCTAGTTGTTAGAAGAGGGGTGCTGGGGTTTCTGTCATTCCCATTTCAAATTTCTTGGAAAGTAAACATGATGCACACACCAACTAACCCTAATGCAAGTGCTAACTAGGGATGTGACAATCATGGTGTCATCCACATAATGCAAGTGGGTAACCCCCCCCCCCCCATCTGGAATGAGATGACTAACCACACCCTTAAGGTGGCCGGCCAGCTTGGCCTTATCTAGGATGCCCGCAAGGGCATCAACTGCAAGGTTGAAAAGCAAGGGGGTGGGGACATGATCCCCTTGCTTTACCCCCTCGAGGCCTGGAAGAAGGGTCCCACTTCGCCATTGACGTTGATCATCGTGTTTCCAGATCTAACCAATTGCACGATCCAGGAGCACCACCGCTCGTCAAATCCTCGTCGCTACATCACCAATGTCAAAAAGGACCAGTCCAGAAGGTCATAAGCCTTCTGGAAATCCAGTTTGAGGAAGAACCCCTTAAGCCCCTTCGACGCCACCTCATGGACAATCTCGTGAAGGGCAAGAATCCCGTCATGGATCCGCTAGCCCTTCAAGAACGCGGACTGAAGAGGGTGGGCAATCCTTTCCGCCCCGGGGGATAAACGGGTCGCACAAACCTTCGCAAAGATTCGCTCCAACACATTGATCGCCGTGATGGGGCGGAATTGCCGAATATCCGTCCCCCAATACTTTGGGGATCAGAGATATGACGCCATAATTAATCCTAGCCATGTCAAGAGTGCCAATATAGAACTCATGGAACATGGGCATAATGATCGGATGCAGGATCTCCTAGAATTTTTGGAAGAAAACTACCGGAAGGCCATCCGACCCCTGGGCCGAGCAAGATTTCATAGAAGCAATCGCCCGTTCCACCTCTTCGGGAGAGAAAGGGAGAGTAAGCTCCGCATTCTCCACATCGGCAAGCGGCCAAAAGTCGGCGCAGAGGGAGACGCCTCCACGCGGCTCAGCCAAAAACAACTCCTTATAGAAGGAGTAAATATGGGTGGAGATGTCCTCTCGGCTTTCCAGAAGAGCATCCCCATCCCAGAGGAAAGGGATGCCACATTTCCGCTTGCGACCATTGGCTATCGCCTGGAAGTAGGCAGTGTTTGCATCCCCTTTAAGGAGCCAGTTCTGGCCCCCTCGACGCTGCCAAAACAGCTCCCTGCTCTTGTAAATGTCCATGAGCGAGGCCTTAAGGGAGTATCTCCTAATCCTGTTGTCAGGAGACAGGCCCGGCCCGTCCGCAAGGCCATCTAGTACCTTAATCTGATCCAGCAGGACCCCTTTACGGGCCCGACGATCAGCACCAAGGTTCGCCCCCAGCCCTTCATGGCCTGATGGCCATTTTAGCACAGTGATGCCAAACATCCACATCACAGAACACACGAGGCGGGGACACGACAAACTCTAACCAGCGGTCGCAAACCAGCTCAAAGAAACCCGGTTGCTCCAACCAAAGCGCCTCAAAGCGGAAGCGACTGGTTCTAGGGGGCATCATCCCCTGAAGAGAAAAGCAGGGGGGTATTGTCGGAGCCAATCCGAGTAACCGCCTTGAGGGAGCACAATGGGAACATCACTTCCCACTAGGCCGACACAAATACCTGATCCAAAACACTCTAGATGGGGTCCGCCTACTAATTCGTCCACGTGAACCTAGCCCCTGCACGAGCTATCTCACGAAGAGCAAGATCCGCAATGCAGTCACTAAATAGACGCATGCGGACACGATCAACATTAGGAGAGCTTTTATCAGAAGCCCACCTAATGAGGTTGAAGTCCCCGGCCACCACCACCGGAGTGATGCACCGCTCCACCTTATTTTCAGCTCGGCAAGGAAGTCAGCTGAGCGCCCATGATCTGCGGGTCCATAGACAAAAATCACCTCTCAGATGATCTGAACTTGTCGGTCGTTGCCAGACATGCTCAGGAAGAACTCCCCTCGGACCATATCCTCAACCGAGAAAGCATCCTCCCTCACTCCGAGCAGGATGCCACCAGATTGTCCCATAGCAGGCAGCCACTGCCACGCAAACTGGTGGCGTGAGAGCCCCTGGAGCTCAAGGATGCTAAAGTCCTAGAGAATCCTCTCCTGAAGTCCCACAATGTTAATCTCTTCTTTCCACAAATACTCGATGAGCTGCCGACGCCGACCCGTGAGGCCGAAGCCGCTAATCTTCCAACATAGGAGCTTCATTTAATAAACTCAGTGGAATCCCTAGGCCCCTCGGGCGGGGCCGATCTAGCCCGCCCATCAATCACGGGTTGGGGGGATGCCTTCACCTGACGGCCACGCCGTCCCCGCATAGGG
>LR738709.1:375769531-375812937 GCA_902687465.1 Secale cereale | reverse complement strand
GGGGGGCAACGGAGGCCTCCGGTCTGAGTGAAGCAGACCTGGAACTAGACCCACACACCTCTATCCGGTGTTAAGTGGGGTTGAGACGTGTGGGGGGTGATAACCCACAAGTGCAGGGGATAATTTGTAGCCTTTTTCGATAAGTAAGAGTGTCGAACCCAACGAGGAGCTAAAGGTAGAACAAATATTCCCTCAAGTTCTATCGACCACCGATACTACTGTACGCACACTTAACGTTTGCTTTATCTAGAACAATAATAAAACTAGAAGTGCTCTGTAGGTGTAGTAGGATAAATTTGCAAGATAATAAACTGGACGTAATAAAAGTACAAATAAATTAGTGTAGCGAGTGTGGATTTGTGTGGTAACATTTGCGGAATTGTCCATAGGCAATCGATAGCAAGTACTGGTAATCATTCTTGCAATTTTATATGAGGAAGAGGCATGAGCTAACATACTTTCTCTACTTGGATCATATGCACTTATGAGTGGAACTCTTGCAAGCATCCACAACTACTAAATATCATTAAGGTCGTGAAACCCAACCATAGCATTAAGTATCAAGTCCTCTTTACTCCCATACGTCATACCCCCCTTACTCGGGTTTAAGCTTGTGTCACTCTAGCAACCCACTATAAGCGAACCATGAACATATTGCAACACCCTACAGCGTGGGCCCCTCACGTTTGCGCGAGAATGGAGGGCACCATAGGACAACGCCAAAATAAAATATACAATCATACCACGAAGATCATGATTAACCCATAGGACAAAATAGATCTACTCAAACATCATAGGATGGCAACATAGTATTGGATAATAATATGAAGAATAAAGCACCATGTTCGAGGTACAACGGGTTGCGGGAAAGTGGACCGCTAAATATAGATGGGGGAAGGTGATGGAGTAGTTGGTGAAGAGGATGGAGTTGTTGGAGTAGATCGCCGTCACACGATATTGCCCTAGCGGAGTTCCGGCGCCACTGGGAGAGAAGGGGAGAGAGCCCCCCTCCTTATTATTCTTCCTTGGCCTCCTCCCTAGGTGGAAGGAGGGTTCCCCTCTAGTCCATGGCCTCCATGGCGGCGGAGGGGCGAGAGCCCCTCCGAGATTGGATCTGTCTCTCTGTCCTCTTCTGTTTCACGTCCCCCAGATCTGGCCCTTCACTGTTTCTTAAATTCCCGGAGATCCGTAACTCCGATTGCGCTGAAATTTTAACACGATTTTTATCCATAAATTATCTTTCTTTCGCCAGAAGAAGGGCCCCAACTGACATTCGAGGAGGGAACAAGACACCAGGGCGCGCCTGGGCCCTGGTGGGTTGTGGGAACTGTGGGCCCCCGTTTGCGTTGATTCCACCTCCTAAAAATCACATATATTCCAAAATAATTCTCCGTAAATTTTTATCGTGTTTGGACTTCGTTTGATATGGATTTTCTGCAAAACAAAAACATGCAACAAACAGGAACTAGCACTAGGCACTGGATTAGTAAGTTAGTCCAAATAAACCATATAAATTGTTGCCAAAAGTATGTAAAAGTTGAATAATATTGGCATGAAACAATAAAAAATTATACATACTACGGAGACGTATCAGCATCCCCAAGCTTAATTCCTGCTCGTCCTCGAGTAGGTAAATGATAAAAAAGATAATTTTTGATGTGGAATGCTACCTAGCATAAACTTGATCATATATCTAGTCATGGCATGAATATTAAGACATGAGTGATTCAAAGCAATAGTCTATAATTTGACATAAAGACATCAATAGTCGGGCATCCCAACAAACAATCATGTCTTTTAGAATATCAAATGCTAAAGAACGTCATCCCTACAAAATCATATAGTCTTGTCATGCTCTGTCTTCCCAGCTCAAAGTATAAATCATGTACTACCCCGGTGTCAGCCAAGCAATTGGTTCGTACTTTTTAACGCGCTTCAGCATTTTCAACTCTCACACAGAACATGAGCGCAAGCCATGGATATAGCAATATAGGTGGAATAGAATGCAGTGGTAGTAGACAAAAGAAGGGAAGAAAGTCTCACATCAACTAGGCAAACTAATGGACTATGGAGATGTCCATCAATCGATATCAATGTGAGGAGTAGGGATTGCCATGCAACAGATGCACTAAGAGCTATAAGTGTATGAAAGCTCATTGTGAAACTAGGTGGGTATGCATGAAATTCTACAATGAAAAATTCCCACTAGTATATGAAAGTGACAACATAGGAGACTCTCTATATGAAAAACATGGTGCTACTTTGAAGCACAAGTGTGGTATTTGCATGCCCCTTCTCTTTTTTTCTTTCATTCATTTTTTTTCTTTTTTTCTCTTTTTAGTCTGGAGTCTCATCCCGACTTGTGGGGGAATCATGGTCTCCATCATCCAATCATTACTATGGCAATGCTCTAATAATGGATAATGATGATCATCACACTTCTTTCACTTATAACTCAAAAGAAACAAAAATTACAACTCGATACCTATAACATAGTATGACTCTATATGATGAAAATGAATGCTCAAGTCAACTATATGATGGAAGTGCATGGCAATATATATCGGAATGGCTATGGAAATTCCATAATTGGTAGGTATGGTGGCTGTTTTGAGAAGGGTATAATAAAGTTTATGCACCGGCGAAAATTGCGTGGCACGAGAGAGGCTAGCAACGGTGGAAGGATGAGACTGTGTATAATCCATGAACTCACATTAGTCATAAAGAAATCATATACTTATTGCAAAAGTTTATTAGCCCTCGAAGCAAAGTAATACTGCGCATGCTCCTAGGGGGGAGGTTGGTAGGAGTTAACCATCGCGCGCCCCGACCTTCACACAAAGATAGACAATCAAGGATAAATTGTGCTCCAACTTCCCGGCATAACGAGAGACTATATGTGCATGCTTCGGGAATCACGAACCTTAACACCAATATCTTACTAAACATGATCATCCACTAGTACCTCCCACATATTATCATCTCTACATGGCAAAACTATTGCAAGGAATCAAACATATCATATTCAATGATCCATAAGTTTTATGTAGGATTTTATGACTAACCATGCAATTGTCCAATTCCCGTTGACTCTCTAAATAGATATAAGTGAAGCATGAGAGTTTAATTATTTCTACAAAAGATCATGCTCCAAAAAATATAAGTGAAGCATGAGAGCATTCTATGAACATCGGTTTTCTATGTGAAGAGAAACATGCAATCCAAACTTCAAATGATATATGTGAAGCACATGAAGCATTCTATAAAGCCATACCCAAAAGATATAAGTGAAGTGCAATGAGCATTCTATAAATCAACCGTGGACTATCTCATACCAGCATGGTGCATTATTGAAAGAAAAATAAAAAGCACACGACGCTCCAATAATTTACGCATATCATGTGAACGAAACGAATCCGAAAACATACCGATACTTGTTGAAGAAAGATGGGATGCCTTCCGGGGCATCCCCAAGCTTAGACGCTTGAGTCTCCTTGAATATTTACTTGGGGTGCCTTGGGCATCCCCAAGATCGAGCTCTTACCTCTCCTCCTTCTCCTCACATCGAGACCTCCTCGATCTTCAAACACTTCATCCACACAAAACTTAACCGAACTTTTAGTGGCAGGGTTAGTGCATATGATCAATGAGATCCCATCATGTACTGCTCTAACATTATTGTATAATCATTAAAAACATTACCCACTATATGCTATCACAATTCTATGGCCCCAAGTCAAGGAAGCTTCAACAAGAATTCAAACATATGCAAATAATGAAGCTGTAACAGCAATCTGTGAAAACAGGACAGTCTGTAAAGATTTGAACATCCACCATACTTCTGTAACTCTAAAAATTCAGAACAATTAGGACAAAATAAACAATTTTTATAGAAATACTATGCAAAAAGTTTCAGAACCGTTTGACGTTCCATTATAATGTAAAATTGCGCACTACGGCCAAAGTTTCTGTTTTTGCACCGCACAAACCAACAAGCAATCTAATCATCCTAAAGGAAACTCTTGGCACATTATTTTTATAATACAATGGATTTGTACAAGGGTATAATTATTTTTGTTGAAAAGTTTCTGTAATTAAGATTCACAAAGTTTCCATGGGCATGAACAAAGTTCAAAGCTAGCTCCCACTTTCACAATGCTCCTCCCTCTCACTTTCACTTCTCTTTTTGAAAAAGTTTTAGGTTCCCCTCTATTTTTTTTGTTTTTAAACTTTATAAAAGCACTCAACAGAAATAAATGACATTTTTAAAAACTTCCGGGTTGTCTCCATGGCAGCGCTTTCTTTAAAGCCATTAAGCTAGGCATATAGAGCTCAAGTAATGAATCCACCGGATCCCAAGGCATATCGAAGCCAATCTTAATTAGCAATGATTTGGCATTTAGTAGTGAGCACAAAGCAACAGATATCAAGCAATGACGAAGGCTATCTCTCTTCCTATGTTTCGGCATGTCATAAAAGAACAATTAATGCACATCAAGTAAATGCCAGTGCATAGTATAAGTAGTTTCTTGCAATTTTATTGTGTTGGAAACATAGAGAGGTGGAGATGTAGTTCCTCTCTTATAATAATTGCAAGTAGGAGTAGCAAGCACATGCATATTATACTCATCGAAATCATCATGTGCAACGGTAAAAGGCAACCCGTCAATATAATCCTTAATAAGTGCAAACTTCTTCGATATAGTGTAGTTTGGAGAATTCAAAAAGATAATAGGACTATCATGCATGGGTGCAATAGCAACAATTTCATTCTTAGCATAAGTAATGATAGCAAGTTCATCTCCATAAGCATAATTCATATTGGCATCTTGGCCACAATCATAGCAAGCATCAAGTTCATCGAAAAGGGATGTTTCAAATGAATCAATGGATCATAGCAATTATCATAGCATTCATCCTTCGGTAAACATGAAGGGAAATTAAACAATGTATGGGATAAAGAGTTACTCTCATTAGAAGGTGGGAACGGGTGATCAATCTGCTCTTCCTCCTTTTGTTCTTTGCTGTCCTCCTCATATTTTTCATCCAATGAGCTCACAATGTCATTAATTTCTTCTTCCATAGACTCCTGCAAAATATTAGTCTCTTCTTGGACAGCGGAGATTTTCTCAAGAAATGCATCAATATCGGCATTATATTAATAGTTCTCATAGCAATATTCAAATATAGCAAAATTTTGAGATCTATAAACAACATCATCACATAGCAAAATTTTGAGATCTATAAACAACATCATCAAAATCTTCATACTCTAGAAACAAACATTCAATTTCATAAGCACCCTTAAAAGCAACAAATTCTTCTATTCATTCCACATCATAATAATCATATATACCATTAGCATAAGAAGCTAAGGTTTCATTGTCATTAAATTTGCATGAAAAGGGAAGATGTGGAGCATTCATCCTAGAGCAACAAGTATAATAATATCTCAAGCATAGATTATAAGCATACCACTTTAATATATGAATTTGATCCTATAACAATTTTCCTTTATGAGTCAAGCGATAATCCCTAAAGTATTCACGTTGATCCAACGTTACTCCCAATTATATAGTTGAATGGGGTTTTCTCAGGATTATCAAAGTAGTGCATAATATCTTTCACACAACGAGCATCGAGGGTTTTAGGAGGTTCCCCATCTCCACGAGTAGCAAGTACCACTAATTTTTTAGTGTTTTGTGTTCCATATCCATAACTAAAGATAGAGAATAACTTAGAACAAAAAATAAAAACTACTTAGTGATAAAGCAAACAAGCACAATCGAGAATATTCACCCCACGCTATAACTCCCCGGCAACGGTGCCATAAAAAGGTCTTGATAACCCACAAGTGTAGGGGATCATTTGTAGCCTTTTTTGATAAGTAAGAGTGTCGAACCCAACGAGAAGCTAAAGGTAGAACAAATATTCCCTCAAGTTCTATCGACCACCAATACAACTCTACGTACACTTAACGTTTGCTTTATCTAGAACAGGAATAAAACTAGAAGTGCTCTATAGGTGTAGTCGGATAGTTTTGCAAGATAATAAAGAACACACAAATAAAAGTAGAAACAAATTAGTATAGCGAGTGTGGATTAGTGTGGTAGCATTTGCGGAATTGTCCCTAGGCAATCGATAACAAGTACCGGTAATCATTCTTGCAATTTTATATGAGGGAGAGGCATGAGCTGGCATACTTTCTCAACTTGGATCATATGCACTTATGATTTGAACTCTAGCAAGCATCCGCAACTACTAAAGATCATTAAGGTCGTGAAACCCAACCATAGCATTAAGTATCAAGTCCTCTTTACTCCCATATGTAATACCCCCCTTACTCGGGTTTAAGCTTCTGTCACTCTAGCAACCCACTATAAGCGAACCATGAACATATTGTAACACCCTACATCAGGGGCCCCTCACGTTTGCGCGAGAACGGAGGGCACCATAGGACATCACCAAAATAAAATATACAATGATACCACTGATACGTCCAAAACGTATCTATAATTTCTGCTTGCTCCATGCCTCTTTTGGGTGATATTGCTATGTTATTTATACACTTCCATACACTTTTGATCATATTTGGACTAACCTATTAACTCAGTGCACCCCAGTGCCAGTTTCTGTTTTCGGCTGTTTTTGTATTTCAGGTTTTCCCATTACGAGAACTGCCAGAAAAATCCCGGAAAAATTATATAAAAAATTAGCGTTCCAGAAGCTTCCCGGCACCCGAAGTACAGCCGGAGGGGGGCCACCAGGGCTCCAGGCGCCCTGGTGGCGCGGCCCCCTCCTGTCCGCGCCGGGACGCCTGGGCCCCCCAGGCCTCCGCTGATGCCCCCCTTTGGCATATATTTATATCGTGTCCCGAAACCCTCGAGACGGGAACCCTTTTTCGCGATCTCATCTCTGTTCCGCCGCCGCCGCGCTTCTAAGATCGGGAGCACCAGGAGAACTCTTCCCGGCACCCTACCGGAGGGGAGGATCACCACCGGGAGCTTCTCCACCACCATGGACGCCTCCCGGATGAGTTGTGAGTAGTCTCCCTTGGACCATGGGTCCATGACCAGTAGCTATGTGATGTTCTCCTCCCGTTCTTGTGCTTCACTAATTAGTCCTCGTGAGCTGCCCTACATGATCGAGGCACATATGTAATCCTTATGATGTTGCTATGATGGGTTTGCTGGGATCCGATGGATTGTGAGATTATGTTCAGATTGTGTTTGAGTAATATATTTGATCTACCTCTTTTATATTTATGTTCGTAAGTAATTCTTGCATGTTCTCCGTTGTTATTTATTGCTTTGGCCAAGTAGTAGGTAGTGACTCCAAGAGGGAACGTTATGCTTGATTGTGGGTTCATGCCCCTCGATGACTAGTTTGAGTGACAGAAACATGAGTCTAGGGGATGTGATGTTGCCACAAGGGGGAAAACAACGATGCTTGTGCCCGCGGGTGCAAGGATTGTTTACTTTATGCAAAGTTCTTTTAATGCAGTTGTCTGTTGCTTTGAGTTTACACTATGGGTGGGACTCGCAACTTAATACTAGCGAGATGTTCTGGATAGATATCTCAAGGTGGATGATTAGTAGTAGATGCAGATGGATTTCGGTCTACTTGCCTTGGCGTACCGCCCATGCTTTGAACCTCTACCTTTCTTGCAACATAGTTAGCATTGGTTTGCGCACATAATTTTGTCAATTGCCCAGCTGTAATTCGTTTACCTCACATAGCTGTTTTATCGTCTTTTGGGAGAGAGACATCACTAGTGAACATCATGGGACTCTGGTCCATATTACCATCATTGATCACATCCACTATTTACTTTCCGCTTTTACTTACTATTTACAGTAAAACCTATCACTACTATCACTTGTGTTTGATCCTTTGTAAACGACAAGGCCGGAGGGATTGAAAACCTCTCTGTACTCGTTGGGAGCAAAGTTATTTGTATCAGTGTGCAGGTCCACGTTGATTGCTAATATCTAGCGCCGTTAGCAGTTGACACCTTCTTGTTGAAACTAGGAGTCTCAGGGAAATCGATCCTTGGTATCTTTGCCAAGGGAAAACTTCCGCTACACTGCATCTCAAACCTTCCACTTGGGGTCAAAGTTTTCTGGCGCCGTTGCCTGGGACTCCACTCATCAGGATAGGGGAGTTGCACGCTATCTTTTACCTTTGCTTTTTAGTCTTGTTAGTTTACCTTTCAGTTTTTGCTTTAGTGTCTTTTATCGAAAATCACAAAAATAGTTATCTCATTCTTTAGTTGTCATTATGTCAGGTCCTTTTGTCTTTGACGAGGCAGAAGTTCTCACCTTTAAACAAAGAGGTGGGGAAAGTTTGAAAGATGCTTGGTATAGAATTAATGATTCTCAAAAAAGAGCCACCAAGAAGCAACCTACTACTATCCTGCTTAGAAATTTTTATGTTGGAATTACTTCTTGGAATAGGTTTATTCTAGATACTGCTATCAATGGGAATTTCCTTGAGGCCCCAGTTTGGGAGTCTCTTAGTATTATTGAAAATCTTGTTGGGAATCCCCCTGTTGTTAGCATTCAAGAGGACATCACCCTAGCTCACATTATGAAAAAACTTGAAAAGATAGAGCTAGAGATGCCAAACATTAATAAGATAAATGAGTTGGATCGCAAGATCCAAGGGAATTTGAATAGGCTTGATAGCTCCATGCATAAAATTTTCAAAACTTTGGAGACCATCAAATCCCATGACTTGGACTCTTCTAGGATAGACAAGATTGAGGAAATTTTTGATACTCTAGGGACTACATTCTCCTCAATCAAAACCAAAAAGGTAGAAACTCCGGCAAAGAAGGAGCCTAAGTTCGTTCACGTTCCAAAGGCTCCCCGTTCTAAAAGTAATCCATCTATTGCCAAAGGGGTTGAAACTGTAAAGACTTTGGAAGAAACACCTCTCTTTGATGAATTTATAAATGAATCTTCCCTAGACTTTTATCCTTTTGGTCTTCTCCCTAGAAGTATCTCTATGAGGCCTTTATTTGAAAGTCCTCTTAAGACTAGTTGTATTATTGAAGAGCTTTTTGATGATCTTGATGATGGTTCAATTGATACAACTTGACCTCTTTGCATTATGCCTAGCTTAAAGGCATAAAAGAAAGCGCTTTTGGGAGGCAGCCCAATGAATAAATTTTATTTTGCTTTTGTTGTGTCTTGATGTTGTTACTACAGTAGCATCATCATTGTATCTTTGCTTTTCAATTTTGTGCCAAGTGTAGCCTCTGATTGCAAGAAAGTTCAAAAGTTGTGACGTGCTGTCCAGGAAACAGATTCTGTCCTTAGATAGAAAAATTCGTATAAAATCACCAGATCATCTTTTTGGTCTGAATTTTTTCGACAGCGTGCTCTATATAATTGTCTTTCGTGCTTCTGTTTTGAGTTTTTTGATTAGAGTTGCAGAAGTACCCCGAAAAAAATCATTTACTACCTGCTGTTCTGTTTTTCACAGATTCTGTCCTGTTTTGCCTTTCCTTCATTTTGCAAACCTAGAGCTTCCTTTTTCTTTGCAAAAACCTTTTGGCAATCTTGAGAAACAGTAGACCTTCAAGAATATCCTTATTTACAGCAAGGAACAGTTATTTTATTAAGGGTACTAACCTCGCTAACCAGATTATGATGAGTTATGTATGAAGGGAGTTTTCAAGTGTGCGAGGGAAGATGATAAAAAGATTCAGGAGTGTCAAACGCTCAAGCTTGGGGATGCCCCCATGCACCCCCAAGAAATAATCAAGGAGACTCAAGCGTCTAAGCTTGGGGATGCCCCCGTGCATCCCCTTCTCCATCAACATTATCAGTTCGTCTTTCGTTCCGCTATATTTTTATCACTTCATGTGTTATGTGCTATGCTTGGAGTGTCTTGCTTTTAGTTTTCCTTTTTAGTTTTCTTTAGCTTTTCATAACGAGTCGGAACTCAGCTTTCTTTATGTGGGAGAGAAACACACTCCACTTCTACCTAGAACATAACATAGAATTTTCATGTCTATCTTTGCTGTGTGTGTTCTTTGTCTTTCAATAGCTACTATCATGCTTAGCTCTTAACTTTCATGCTTATCTTTTTAAAAGAGCTTTTGTTTAGTTGGTTGCTTGAACTCTCTTTATTTATCATGATTATCTTATTAAGAGAGTTTGCTTCCGTTGCATTGGTTGATATGTCTATGATAAAGATGCTACATGCATAATGGCGCTTAGTAGTTCATGTTTTCTTATGGTTAGTCTCAAATAGCTGGGGGGTTCCCAATGTGTTATTGGAGTACCAACATGATTTGTTTGCCTATGATGTGGTATGGTTTAGTAATATCTTCCTTCAAGAATTTATTTTGATTGACTTGGCGTATGCTCACGCATATTTAAGACTGTAAAGAAAGTCTGTCAAGCCTTGATGATCTTTTGTTTCTGAGTAGCGATATAACTTCCATGCCTGATTCAATGCTGCTTTGTCGCTCTGCATGATTATGACCGTCATTGCTCTCTTAGTTGGTCGCTCCCAGTCTTTTGCTAACCTTCGCCTGTACTAAGCGGACTGACTGCTTGTGCATCCAAATTCTTTTAAACCAGTTATGCCATATGAGTCCACCATACCTTCCTACATGGTATTTACCTGCCATTCCTAACGGAGACTTTCATGTACCATCTCGAAATTATTCAAAAAAATGCATTCTTATTTTGTGCCTCTGTTTTAAGTTCATGAGGAAGTAGTAGTTAATTCATGATCTTTTTAAGTTGGACAAGCTTCACCCCGGGATTGCATGTATAATGTGCAAACCCATAATACGAGAAGGAACTGGCATTGAGTGCGTCCAGCTCAAAATTAATATAACAAACAAACCCTCCTTCACGCTTTGTTCATGAGAAATCAGAAAACTTTGGCAGTGATAAACAAAGGAGATTAAGAGGATGTGATCGTCCTCATTCGGGAGCCGTTCCTCGAAACTTGTCCATCTCAAGAAGTGATTGAGTTGTCTGCTAGCATTCATTGACGGAACATGCATGATCTAAAAATAATAATAATAATTATTACCTCTGTTTTTAAAACCAAGAGCTCTGGTACATGCTTTGTCTTTGTTTCCGACTACGGGTTTTCAACCTTGCCAACAAAAGCCACGGTTCGAGAGTCTCCACCTTCTTTTAAAGCACCAACTACTGAGAGCATGATTGTCATTCTGAGTGTAATGTGCATTGTCCCAAAGTAGCATTGTCTTTTGCATGATTGTGATATCGTTTATTTTGAAATCATTGTATCTAGTCATCACTTAAACCTTGGAGGTGTCCCTGCATTTATGTTTTGCTTCACTAAAGGGGGCAAGCGAGATATCACTTTATCATATTTGCACACCATGCTCATTACAAATCTATTTGATGTTTCAGTATCATATTGTAAAACTTTCAGTTCTTTGTGATTTTCTCATGAGGCAACTTAATTACTACAGATTCATTGTCTCAGTAAGCTTTTGTCATGTGACTATGAAAAAGTCCTATATGGTTAATAGCATGTCACCACAGAAATTATTCTTGTTATCATTTACCTACTCGAGGACGAGCAGGAATTAAGCTTGGGGATGTTGATACGTCCAAAACGTATCTATAATTTCTCCTTGCTCCATGCCTCTTTTGGGTGAAATTGCTATGTTATTTATACACTTCCATACACTTTTGATCATATTTGGACTAACCTATTAACTCAGTGCACCCCAGTGCCAGTTTCTGTTTTCGGCTGTTTTTGTATTTCAGGTTTTCCCATTACGAGAACTGCCAGAAAAATCCCGGAAAAATTATATAAAAAATCAGCGTTCCAGAAGCTTCCCGGCACCCGAAGTACAACCGGAGGGGGGCCACCAGGGCTCCAGGCGCCCTGGTGGCGCGGCCCCCCTCCTGGCCGCGCCGGGGGGTCGCCTGGGCCCCCCAGGCCTCCACTTGTCGGGGGAAACTGTCCGCCACGAACACCTATGGGACCGGAGCCCCTTGTCTGTGCGGTACGAGGGCGGAGGGAGCACAAAGAGCAGATCGAAGCAGACACGCGGGCAGTTTTACCCAGGTTCGGGCCGCACGGATGCGTAACACCCTACTCCTGCTTGGTTGTGTATTGAGTGGGAGCGCTCGGGAGCTTGAAGAAGCAGCTACACCGTGCGTGAGAGTAATCTAGGTTCCGAACCCTCTCCACGTTGCGCATGGGCCTCCTTTTATAGTGCAAGGGGTCACCGACAGGTGTCAACGTAGGAGAAAGGGGTAAAAATGTAAAAGAGGTGGTGGTTGTAATAGTGCGGGAACAGTGGAGCTACAGTACAGAACAGTGGTCTATACCTACTTTAACAGTGGGGGACAAGGGCATTTAATGCCCGTCGCCGTCGACCCCAAAAGCTCCCGCCTTAGCGTCTCCGTCCGCCACGGCGACGGATTTATCGCCGTGGTGTGCCACCGTGTGCCCCAGGCTGCACAGCCATCCGCCACGCGTCCCTGGTTAGGCCCCAGGGCGACGCGTGGGCCGATGAGCTGGAGCGCGGGCACACAGCGCAACCTTCCCGGCAAGCACCTTGCCGGGGCCTTGATCTTGTCGGGCCTGGGAACTTGTCGCTCCCCGGGCCCCTTGCCGGGGCGCGCATAGCGCCGAGGTGATATCTTCCAGTCTTCCTGGCAAGCTCCTCTTGCCAGGGTCTTGTGTTGGTGAAACAGTCTTGAGCCTGGAACGGCCCTCCCGGCAAGCTCCTCTTGCCGGGGTCTCGATCTTCTATCTTGTATACTTTGTTTTTGAATGGTTTAACAGGAGGCAGGAAGGTCTCCGGCGAGCACGCAGTAAACCTTGCCGCGGGAAGCTGCAACTGCCCGTGCACAAGTTGGGGTACTGGGGTACCTCTACCTTAGTACACCGACAGGAGCCCCCGGGCCTGGGCCACACACGGTGCCGAGCGCTGTTGGGCCAGGCCCAAAACAGTGCACGGGCACCCGCGGCCCGCGGCGCGCCGAATCCACTTCCATATCCGCCGCACCCCACGGTAACGGCACGCGTCGATTGCGGCGCCGTGGGATGGGACGTGCCCACGATCTCTTAATGGAAAGGGGGAAACGCCCCCCACCCCCCCATAAAAGCAGAGGCAGCGGGCGCGGTTCCCCTCCCTGTGCTCTCATTACGTCGTCTTCCTCCTGCAAAAGATTCCTTCTTGCGCTCCGCCTCCACAGCTCCGCCGCCGCCGAGCTCTTCGTCCCCTTCCTTCCGCCGCGCTCGCCATGGCTCCAAAGGCCGACAAGGCGAAAGCGGAGAAATCCAAGAAGGAGAAATCCGAGCAAGCAGCCAAGCTCATCGCTTACCGGAAGCGGCACGTCGTCTTCCCACCGAAGCTCGGCGTGCAAGAACTCTGGAACAAGTATTACTTGTTCTGGTCCAAGGGCACCGACGCGCATCCCCGCACCCGAGCATACCCGGCCGTTGCCAAGGACCACTATCCCGGCGGGTATCACTTCTTTGCTGCCTTTTTCCACTGTGGTCTCTGTCCCCCTTTTTCGAACTTCTTCTGTGATATCATGAATACGTATGGCTTCCATCTGCTCGATTTCACCCCCAACGCCATTCTCACCATGGCCGTTTTTGCACATATGTGCGAAAACTTCATAGGAGTCCACCCCAACGTAGCCCTCTTTAGACACTTTTTCACCCCTAGAGCCGAGGCCGACGCCCCCCTCTCCGGATGTATTTCTTGGGTCTTCCGTCTCGGGAAGAAAGGGGCGTACTTGCCGGGGGAGCTCCGCGGCAAGTGGGAGGAATGGCGAGCGGAGTGGTGCTGGATTGTAGAAGACCAGCCGCAAGCCTTCACTGCGCCGCGCACAACGCCTATCGCGCGCGGCAGAGATTGGAGCGATCTAGACTCCGACGACGTCAAGCTCGACATCGCCCTCGTCCGGATCCTCCGTCTTCGGCTGGCCCGGCTGTCAGTTGCCGAGGTGGGCGCAGATTTCCTCCGCCGGCGCATCGCCCCTCTCCAAGACCGGAAGAGGCCGGCCTGGGAGTACGGCGGCCCGGCAGACATCATGAGGCTGCGCCCCGGGCTTAATTTCAACTTCACCACTCTGGAGCTGCGCGGGATGGTACGAGAGCTCTTCAAGTACGACCCGACGCACCCCGAGTGGTTCAGGACTCCCCGGGAAGTGGTGCCGCTCTGCAACAACGCCGCGAGGGACCGGATCCTTGCCATGATGCCGATGTGCGACTCGCATGGCTTGGACCGCTCGTGGATCGCCCCGAAGCCCATCGACGTCCTCAACTTCTACGACAACCTCGTCGAGGTGGCGAGTAACAAGGAGGACCTCAAGCAGCATACGCGGGACACCACCGAACAGGAAATCGCCTACATAGCTTCTCGGGCTGAGGAGGCCGCCGCCGCCGCGGCGGCAGGAGTCTTCGGGTTCTCGCCGGAGGAGGCGGAGGCCGAAGAGGCGTCCACCCAGGCGGAAGAGGCGGAGATCCGCCGATTGCTGAACCTCCCACCCGACGCGCTCGCCGGGGTTCCCTCGTTGAGGCACTCCGGGATCCATGGGATCGCGACGGAGGCTGCGGCAAGGGACGGCACCGCCGGAGGGAGCAGAGGTGCCGCGAGGGGCGGAGGCGCCAAGGGGAAGAGGGCCGCAGCGCTGGATGCAGGGCCCAGCGAGCCGGCCGGGGCAGAGGAGGAGGAGGAGGAGGAGGCCGAAGACTCCGGCGGATCTACGGAGTTATACGCCGACGACCTCTCCTCGTCGGAGAGCTCCCCGCCCCCGGCAAGTCCGAAGGAGTCCCCGGCAAAGCGCCTCCGCAAGGCGGCGACGGGGGAAAGGGCACAGGCGCCCCGGCAACAGCCACCTCGGCGGGCGGCTCCCCGGGGGAGTCAAGCCGCGCCAAGGCCGTCCGGCGCACCAGCCGCAGCAGAGGCGGCCCGTGCGCGGACCACGACGGAGGCGCCCCGTAGGCCGGCAGCGAGCCGGCAGGGGTCTTCTCGGAGCGGAGCAGCGGCTCCGCCCGCCCCCCGGGCGCCGGCAGCCACAGGGGCTGGGTCTTCGCAGCCCCCAGCCCCGGTGAGTACCAGGCGCGCGAGGGAGTCTTCGCCTCCCGCTCCTCGCGTCGACGCGCCCACGGTGGAGTATGATTTCTCCGCCCTGAGCGAGGACGACGAGGAGGACCAGGAGTAAGGATCCGAGATTCCTCATCTTCTTGATTTTTGTCTTGAGCTTCTGTTGATGCTAACTCTGTCTTCTGTTCTGATTTCAGGACCCTGGCCCACCGCGCAGCGAAGAAGGCCAAGGCGCCCGAGGCCGTGGTCGCGGAGGACTCGACGGTGGCGGCAACAGAGGGCGCGCTGGAGCCGAGCCTGCCGGACTCTGGCACTGCTCCGATGAGCAGCCCCCAGCGCAGCCCGCAGCGCAGCCCCCAGCGTAAGTCTGGGGTTCTTTCTTTTCGCTTGTCGGGGTACGTCTGAGGCTTTTGATTTTATCTTCATATCTTGACATCTCTTGTCTTGTTCCGTGCAGAGGAGGAGCCGCAGCGGGAAGAGCGCCCGGAGACCACCGCCGAGGAGCTGCAGGCACCGCCATCCCCGCCAAGGCAGGACTCTCCGGCAAGGGAGAGTGCTCCGTCAAGGGCGGGTACTCCGCCAAGGCAGAGTACCCCGCCAAGGACGAGCAGCCCGGCAAGGGCGGCCACCCCGCCAAGGCCAAGTCCCCCGGCGAGGACGACTACTCCGACGAGGCCGAGCTCCCCGGCGAGGGAGCCCGCCACTGAGGACGCCCGCCAAGGTAACCTTTGTAACTTGTTTTCTTGGCTTGTCTCTTTTTTGGATATTTGCTTGAGTCTTGAATTTCTTTGTTTTCTTCTTCTTTCTAGATCTTCCTCCTCCTGTGCCTATGGAGACGGAGGTAATTATCCTCGAGGAGGAGGTTGCGCAGGGCGGCGGCGGCGACGCTCCAGTCGTCGAGGAGGTGGGCGAGGCCGCCGAGCCGGCCGCGCAAGAGACTGCTCCGGCTGCGGACGCAGCGGCCGGGGAGGGGGACGGTGGCCGCACCGCCGACCCGGAGGTGGCGGGAGCATCGGATGCTGCGCCGGCCACCGGTCCCTCCGCCGGTGAGGAGCAAAGGTTCTATCTCGAGGCCCCCAATGGCGTCTTCATCCAGATGCCGTGGGGGTCCTCGTCGCGAGCTCCTGCGGAGGGCGAGGCGTTCGACGGAGAGGTCCTCGCCTCCGCAGGCCTGAAGATCGTCCAGGCGCCCGGTGGAGGTGAGGGGCCCGAGGAGGAGCGACTGCTTCATCAGCTCCTGGCCCTTTATCGGGCCAGGCAAGCAAAGCTCGCTTCCCGGGAGGCTCTTGCCGCCAAGGCTGCGGCAGAGATGGAGAAGCGTGCGGCGGAGCTCAGCGCCGCCAATCAGGCTGCCCTCCGCCAGGTGGCGGAGGAGCGTGAGCGTCTCGCCGGCGAGTACCAAGAGTGGGTACTTGAGAGGGCCGAAGCCGATGAACAGCAGCGCCTCGCCGGGGTGGAGATGTCCCGGCGAGAGGGAGAGCTCGCGCAGCGGAAGGTTGAGCTGGATTCTCATGAAGAAGACCTTGCCGCTCGCGAGGCTGCCCTTGGCGGGGAGCTGAAGGAGGCGAAGGCCTCCGCGGTTGCCGCGGAGGACGCCAAGAAGGAGCTCGCCGCCAAGGTCGAACAACTGGAGAAGGCGATGAAAGCGAGCGCCGAGAAGGTTGCCGCGCTCATCCTGGAGCGCGAAAAAGATGCTCACACAAACTCAGAGCTCCAGGTGAGTTTATCCAAGAGGGGTGACGAGCTGAAGGCCGCCAAGGATTCCATTGAAGACTTGGAGCTGAAAGTCACCACCCTGAAGGAATCGCTTGATGCTGCCCGGGCCCAGGAGACCAAGTTGAAGGACGAGCTCCGCAAGGAGCGAACCTTGGTGGAGAGCGTCAACAAGGCCTCCGAGCTCTTCCGGCAGACTATCGAGGTGTGGACCGAAGAGCTGGTTTCTTCTGCGTCCAATATTGACCAGGAGTTGCTGGCGTTGAAGGTCGAACATCTTATCTATTCGCCGGATCCAGATCTTCCGCACAGCGCCAAGCTCAGCCTCTTCTTCAGAGGCGTCGCTCCGGCTCTTGCAGGTCTCCGGAACCGCATCCCCGCGCAGCTGGCCGAGGAGTCGCGCCGGCTCTGCGCGGGAACTCTGGAACGGGTCTTGACGAAAATCGTGTACCGCAACCCGGGGATCAACCTCACGAACGTTCTTCGCACCCTGCCGGCAGATGCAGACACGGAGGCCCTGAAGGAGCAGGTCGGCCACATCATCGCCAAGGTGGCAAAGCTTGGCAGGAAGGAAGGCGACCGCGTAGACTAGGGCTCCATTTATCTTTATCTTTTTGTTGCTGCATATTATGTTATGAACTCATTAGTCTATTGCGACAAGTTATCCTTGTAAGATATTCGCTTTACTTCAATCAATCAGTGCAATGTTATCTTCCTTGTTCCAATCTTTGACTTTGTATGTTTTTCACCCTACGCTCCCGGGGAGCTTGCCGGTAAGGGGCCCTTGCCGCGAGCGCTGAGTGCTGGACTCTGAGCAGCCTGCTGGCCAAGGTCCTCGCCGGCAAGCAACCTTGCCGCAGCTGGTCGCAACGCACTTAGCTTGCTGAGTGTACTCGGAAACGAGGCAAGGGCGCGACACTTGTCGCAGCTCACTTAAACCGTTGAGTGGACTCGAAAACAAGATAAGGGTGCGGCAAGCTGCGGGTAGGTTCCTCCGCGCACAGGTTTTCCATACAAAGTGTGATCGTTCAAGGAAGACGACCAAAATTTAAAATTTGAACTGGTCAAATTCTAACAACTTATCTTTCATATGCTGCTTGCTCATGTTGCTTGCTTTTCGGTAAGGCTCTTCTTACTTGAACAGCACTTAGTTCCTCCTCCATCTCCTTCCCCCCCGGCAAACTTGTGCGCGAGGAACGTTCCTTCTGCTTAAGAGAAAAGGAAAGGGAGAGGAAAAAAGTATATTGCCTTTCGGCGTAATAGTACTTACTGTATGTCTGAGTGTTGCATCAAATGCCAAACAGGACACGCAAATAGCAAAGAGAAGCATGCAAAAAGGCAATCGATGCGAAAACACGAAAACTTTACTGATGCACGGGGTCTGCGCCCGGCTTTGTACAAAGGGTTACATGCAACAGCGGCAATGCTTGTACAAAAGGTGGTTGCCGGAGCGGATCACGGCAACCGCGCCTTAGGGGTGAAACTTGCGAAGATGCTCTATGTTCCAGGAGTTGCTCACCGGTAAGCCTTCTTCGGTCTCGAGGCGGACAGCGCCGGGCCTCGTAACTTGTCTCACCCGATAAGGGCCTTCCCACTTCGGCGTCAACTTGTTGGAATTCTTGGCGGACCGAACACGCCGAAGAACAAGGTCGCCTTCCTCGAGACTCCTGGCCTTGACTTTGCGGCTATGGTAGCGGCGCAAAGCTTGCTGGTATCGAGCAGCTCGTACAGCAGCCTGGAGACGTCCCTCCTCAAGGAGCAACGCGTCATCTTGTCGCAGTTGCTCTTGCTCGAGCTCATCATAAGCGAGTACTCGAGGAGATCCGTATACGAGTTCCGTGGGGAGAACTGCCTCTGCTCCATAGACTAGAGCGAAAGGTGTCTGCCCGGTGGCTCGACTCGGTGTCGTTCTGATTGACCAAAGAGCCGCCGGGAGCTCCTCTATCCAATTCTTTCCGCACTTGCGCAGCCTGTCAAAGGTCCTTGTCTTGAGCCCGCGCAGCACTTCAGCATTTGCCCTCTCCGCTTGGCCGTTGCTCCTCGGGTGAGCAACAGAAGCGAAACAGACCTTGGCGCCAAGGTCTTGGACGTATTGCATGAAGGTGCGACTAGTGAATTGCGTACCGTTGTCGGTGATGATCCTGTTAGGGATCCCGAAACGGCAAACAATCGACCTGAAGAACCTGACTGCTGACTGTGCTGTCACCTTCCTCACTGGCTCCACTTCTGGCCACTTTGTGAACTTATCGATTGCAACGTACAAGTACTCAAAGCCCCCGACAGCACGAGGGAAAGGGCCGAGGATATCGAGCCCCCAGACCGAGAAGGGCCATGACAAAGGGATTGTTTGGAGAGCTTGAGCTGGCTGATGGATTTGCTTTGCATGGAACTGGCACGCTTCACACTTGGTTACTAGTGCAGTTGCATCTTGGAGGGCTTCTTGCCAAAAGAACCCTTGCCGGAAAGCTTTCCCGGCAAGTGCCCTTGCGCCAATGTGGTGGCCGCATATGCCTCCGTGTATTTCTGCCAACAGCTTTCGTCCATCCTCTCTGGAGATGCATTTCAACCTGACACCGTTGAGTCTTCTTCTGTATAGCTCGTTATCCACGAACTGATACATACTTGACTGCCTGGTTATCTTCTCTATCTCTTGAGGGTCGTCGGGAAGTTCTCCAGTTTGCAGAAAACGGACGATCTGCTGCGCCCATGCCGGAGCCCGAGGCTCGACGGCAAGGACTAAAGGCTCGAGGGCCGCTGCGGGAACCCCAGCTTCTACGGCAAAGACCTCTGGTCCTGTCGGAGCTGACGGTCCCCCGGCAAGCTCGCCGGAGCGAAGCTTGTCGGGAACACTTGCTTCAACTGTACAAGCCCGAGGGCTTGCAGGAGCGAACTGTTCCTCAGCGTTATTGTTAGTCTTGGGAACTTTGGCGGCGGGTTCAGGAAGATCCGCCGGCAAGTAGTCGCTGGAGATCAACTTTCTCTTCTTGGACTGCCCAATTGATGGTGTAACTGATGGCTGAGTCAGCTTGAGCAAAAAGGTCCCTGGTTCCACAGGTAACTTCATCGCGGCGCACTTTGAAAGGCCATCTGCAATCTCATTTTGAGCTCTCGGGACGTGCTCCATCTGCAGACCTTCAAAGTGCTCTTCAAGCTTCCTCACTTCATCGACATATGCTTCCATCAAAGGGCTCTGGTAGCTCTTGTTAACTTGTCGGACCACCAACTGAGAATCGCCCCGCACAATCAGCTTTCTGATCCCAAGTTCGGCCGCAATCCTGAGGCCGGCAAGCAAGCCTTCATATTCCGCAGTGTTGTTTGTCGCTTGCTCCCTGGGAAAGTGCATCTGGATAACATATTTGAGGTGCTCTCCGGTGGGCGCGATGAGTACCACGCCGGCACCGGCGCCTTGCAGCGAGAAGGCACCATCAAAATACATTACCCATTCACTTGTCGCTTCTTGCACGGGTACACTCGTTTCTTGAACTTCTTCTTCGGGCGTTGGGGTCCACTCAGCAATGAATTCCGCCAAGGCTCGGCTCTGTATGGTCGAAGTACTTTCAAACTTGAGTCCAAAGCTTGACAGCTCCAGTGCCCACTCGACGATCCTGCCTGTTGCTTCTGGATTGTGCAATATCCTCTTCAACGGAAAGCGAGTGACCACTGTTATCTCATGGGCTTGGAAGTAATGGCGCAGCTTTCTTGAGGCCATGAGGAGGCCAAAAAGCAACTTTTGCACACCAGAGTACCTTGACCTAGCCCCCTGGAGAAGGGAACTTACAAAATACACTGGGCGCTGCACCATCTTCTTCCGCACCTCTCCTTGCTCCTGTGCAGAGTCATCCTTGTCGGGGCCAGAGCTTGTCGGAGCAGCCCCCTGCTTGTCGCTGGATTCTCTCGCCGGTGGTGCTGACTCCTCGTCGGACTCCCTTTCCGCTACTAACGCAGCACTAACCACCTGGTTGGTTGCCGCTAAGTATAGCAACAACTTTTCCTGTGGTCTAGGTGCGACAAGTATAGGAGTGGAGGATAGGTACCGTTTCAAATCCTGCAACGCCGCCTCCGCTTCCGGAGTCCACTTCATGGGACCTGCCTTCTTCAAGATTTTGAAGAAAGGTAGGGCGCGTTCTGCAGACTTTGAAATGAACCTACTGAGGGCAGCCACACAACCTGCAAGCCTCCTGACATCCTTGACGCGCTTTGGGGCCTCTATCTGCTCAATGGCTTTGATCTTGTCGGGGTTGGCTTCAATCCCCCTCTGTGATACAAAGAACCCGAGAAGCTTGCCGGAGGGAACTCCAAAGACGCACTTCTCGGGGTTCAACTTGAGCTGTATCCTGCGCAGGTTCTGAAACGTTTCTTCCAAGTCTTGAATCAGTGTTTCTTTGCTCTTGCTCTTCACCACGATGTCATCCATGTAAGCTTCTACATTCCTGTGGATCTGTGGCTCAAAAGCAGTGTACACTACCCTTGCAAAGGTTGAGCCTGCATTCTTCAGTCCAAATGGCATGCGGATAAAGCAATAGGTGCCACATGGAGTGATAAATGCAGTCTTCTCTTCATCTTCCTTGGCCATGAAAATCTGGTGATAGCCTGAATATGCATCAAGAAAACAGAGTAGCTCACATCCGGCAGTGGAGTCAACGATCTGGTCAATGCGCGGCAAAGGGAAAGGATCCTTGGGACATGCTTTATTGATATCGGTGAAGTCTATACACAGTCTCCACTTCCCGTTGGCCTTGCGCACGACGACTGGGTTTGCCAGCCACGTCGGATGGATCACACCTCTAACTAGGCCTGCTGCCTCTAGTTTCTTGATCTCCTCATTGATGAACTCTTGGCGCTCCACGGCTTGCTTCCTCACTTTCTGCTTGATGGGCCGCGCATGAGGACAGACAGCAAGCTTGTGCTCAATCACCTTCCTGGGAACACCGGGGATGTCAGATGGTTGCCAAGCAAACACATCGACATTCGCCCGCAGGAAGGCGACGAGCGCGCTTTCCTATTTGCTGTCAAGGGTGGCACTGATGGTGAAGGTACCACCAGTGCCATCCTCCTTTGCGGACACCTTCTTGGTTGCCGGAGGAGCAGCCATTCCTTTCTTGCTCTTGCCGGTGGAGCTCGATGGAACGTCCTCGACGGCAGCGCAGCACTCCGAAGAGGTGCGGTTGCCGGAGTGGGTCCCAGAGCACTTGCCGGACTTGGTCTTCGTCTTCTTCCCCCCGGGAGCTTCAGCGGCAAGAGTATCCTTCTCGGCCGCAGCCGCCGCATCCCGGTAAATCTTGTCGGCGCAAATAAGCGCATCTTTCTTGTCGCTATGGACAGTGATGACGCTTATCGGCCCTGGCATCTTCAGCACGTTGTAGGCATAGTGGGAAGCTGCCATGAACTTGGCGAGGGCGGGACGGCCGAGTATTCCATTGTAGGGCAATGGAATATCAGCAACGTCAAAAGTGATGCGCTCAGTCCTGAAGTTGAGCTCCCCGCCAAAGGTCACCGGCAGAGTAATCTTTCCCTTGGGCTTGCTCCTTCCCGGGTTGATTCCTTGGAATGAACCGGTCTCTTCGAGCTCGCCGTCTTGAATCTGGAGCTTCTTGATCACAGCAGAGGAGATCAAGTTCAGCCCGGCCCCGCCGTCAACCAACATTTTGGTGACCTTGAGGTTGCGGATGGTGGGAGAAACCAGCATCGGCAAGCACCCGACCGCCGTGGTGCGGTCAGGGTGATCCTCAAGGTCAAAAACGATGGGCGTGCTGGACCATTTGAGGAGCCTGCGTGACTCCACGGTCGGCTCCGCTGCATTCACCTCACGCACCCACTGTTTCAGCTGGCGGTGGGAGGTGTGCAGGGAGGCGCCACCGTCGACGCACAGGACCTCCGTGGCCTTCTGGAACTCCTGCTCGCTGTTCTCGTCGTCCTCCATGTCTTCATCATCGTCTTCGTCGTTGTCGCGGCCCCGGGGAGGTCGATCTCCTTGCCGCTGCTTGGCCTTGCCGCGGCGTCCTCCCCGACCATTGAACGGCCGCTTCTTGCTGGGCTCTTCCCCGCCACCTTGAGCCTTCTCCTTATCGCGCCTCTCGTACTCAGCTTTTTGCTGCTCGACGAGGTACTCGACGCGCTTGCAGTTGGAAAGATCGTGACCCTTGGTGCGGTGAATCTTACAGTATTGCTTGTCGGAGCTACCCGGCTTGTCGGCCGCCGCCGCAGGGGCAGGCTCCTTGCCGGAGCCGCCGGCCTGCGCTTGCTTGGCGGGGGCCTCCTTGCCGGACTTCTCGACGGCAAGCACTTCCTTCTTGCCCTTCTTCCTGTTGTTCCGCCGCCGGCTCTTCTTTGCCGGGGCGGCGTCGTCGCTGTCGCTTCCTCCTGCGCCAGCATCCTCCCCGGGGAGTTTCCCCCCCTCTTCCGCGCGGGCGCACTTGTCAGCAAGAGCGTAAAGCTCGCTGACGTCCCTGATCTTGGTCATCGCCATCTCCTCACGCATGCGGCGGTTACGCACGTTCTGATGGAACGCGCTGATGACCGCGGCAGGGTGAACGTCTGGGATGTTGTGCTGTACCCGGCTGAAGCGTTGGATATATTTGCGCAGGGGCTCGCCTTCCTTCTGGGCCAAAATATGGAGATCGCTCTCCTGGCCATGGGGTTTGTGGCCGCCGGTGAAGGCGCCAACAAACTGATGGCAGAGGTCGGCCCATGAAGAGATAGAGCCTTCCGGCAAGTGCATGAGCCACGAACGGACGTTCGGCTTCAGCACGAGCGGGAAGTAGTTGGCTAAGATCTTCTCGTCGCGCCCCCCGGCAGCTTGCACTGCGATAGTGTAGACGCTGAGAAACTCCGAGGGGTGCGTCTTGCCGTCGTACTTCTCCGGTACGTCGGGCTTAAAGTTCTTCATGCTGGGCCACTGGACGCGCCGCAGCTCGCGGGTGAACGCAGGGCAGCCTGCCGCGTACGGCAGGTCGCCTGGTTCACCGGGCGCGGGTGCGTCGACAGTGTTCCCAGCTCTCTTGTCGGATTGTCGCCGAGCTTCTCGGCGGCGCTCGATCGTGGTTCGAGCGTCTTCGTCTCGCCGGTCGTCAAGGACCTGGCGCTGGTCCCGTCGGGCCCGCGGGTCCGACGAGGCTGTGGAGCCGTCGTCGGGGTTGTTCCGGCGGGGCGGCGTCTTCTGCTTCTGCGGCGGGGAGTGCACGCTCGTCGCACCCCCGGCAGTCTTGTCGCCGATAGCCTTCGTCTTCTCAGCCTGCCGCGGCCGTGAGGCCGACGGCTGCTGCGGAGAGTCGTTGTTGGCGAAGTCTATCAGGCTCCGGATAGTGGCCCTCCATTCTTCGGCCTTGTCGGCCGCTGGAGGAAAATCGAGGAGCAGCTGCGCCCTTGCGAGCGCTTTTGCCGGAGTGGTGGGGAACGCGGGAGAGCGGTGCGAGGAACGAGATACGCTCGGACTTCTAACGACGTTAGAAGGAGCGGGGTCCCGCGCCGGCGCTTTCGCTTTGCTTGTGCCCGGACGGGGGTCCGGGGCGTCCCGCGAACCTCCAGTTTGGCCTTGTCCCAGCAAGCGAATACCACCTCCCGTGGTATGGCGCTGCGGGGTCGTCGTGTGCTGTGATGGACGCGGCGCGTCCACGGAGACCGAGGTCCGGTCGTCCGTCTTGTTCTTGGATCTGGTGGCGCCGTGAGTGTCTTCGCCGGCAACCACCCTTCCGACGGCGTCTCCCCCGCCCACCGTTGGCTCTGGTGGCGGCGGGTGAGACGCAGACGGGCCTCCAACCTCCGAAGGCTTCTTCTTCGGGGCCATGGAGTTGTCGCTGATGAAGTTGTCAATGAAGCTGGAAAAGTTGATGAAGAATGCGCCCGCGCGAACGCCGGATCAGGTTCGCACAACCTCGACGCCCCCTACCTGGCGCGCCAAAGATGTCGGGGGAAACTGTCCGCCACGAACACCTATGGGACCGGAGCCCCTTGTCTGTGCGGTACGAGGGCGGAGGGAGCACAAAGAGCAGATCGAAGCAGACACGCGGGCAGTTTTACCCAGGTTCGGGCCGCACGGATGCGTAACACCCTACTCCTGCTTGGTTGTGTATTGAGTGGGAGCGCTCGGGAGCTTGAAGAAGCAGCTACACCGTGCGTGAGAGTAATCTAGGTTCCGAACCCTCTCCACGTTGCGCATGGGCCTCCTTTTATAGTGCAAGGGGTCACCGACAGGTGTCAACGTAGGAGAAAGGGGTAAAAATGTAAAAGAGGTGGTGGTTGTAACAGTGCGGGAACAGTGGAGCTACAGTACAGAACAGTGGTCTATACCTACTTTAACAGTGGGGGACAAGGGCATTTAATGCCCGTCGCCGTCGACCCCAAAAGCTCCCGCCTTAGCGTCTCCGTCCGCCACGGCGACGGATTTATCGCCGTGGTGTGCCACCGTGTGCCCCAGGCTGCACAGCCATCCGCCACGCGTCCCTGGTTAGGCCCCAGGGCGACGCGTGGGCCGATGAGCTGGAGCGCGGGCACACAGCGCAACCTTCCCGGCAAGCACCTTGCCGGGGCCTTGATCTTGTCGGGCCTGGGAACTTGTCGCTCCCCGGGCCCCTTGCCGGGGCGCGCATAGCGCCGAGGTGATATCTTCCAGTCTTCCTGGCAAGCTCCTCTTGCCAGGGTCTTGTGTTGGTGAAACAGTCTTGAGCCTGGAACGGCCCTCCCGGCAAGCTCCTCTTGCCGGGGTCTCGATCTTCTATCTTGTATACTTTGTTTTTGAATGGTTTAACAGGAGGCAGGAAGGTCTCCGGCGAGCACGCAGTAAACCTTGCCGCGGGAAGCTGCAACTGCCCGTGCACAAGTTGGGGTACTGGGGTACCTCTACCTTAGTACACCGACACCACTGATGCCCCCCTTTGGCATATATTTATATCGTGTCCCGAAACCCTCGAGACGGGAACCCTTTTTCGCGATCTCATCTCTGTTCCGCCGCCGCCGCGCTTCCAAGATCTGGAGCACCAGGAGAACTCTTCCCGGCACCCTGCCGGAGGGGAGGATCACCACCGGGAGCTTCTCCACCACCATGGACGCCTCCCGGATGAGTTGTGAGTAGTCTCCCTTGGACCATGGGTCCATGACCAGTAGCTATGTGATGTTCTCCTCCCGTTCTTGTGCTTCACTAATTAGTCCTCGTGAGCTGCCCTACATGATCAAGGCACATATGTAATCCTTATGCTGTTGCTATGATGAGTTTGCTGGGATCCGATGGATTGTGAGATTATGTTCAGATTGTGTTTGAGTAATATATTTGATCTACCTCTTTTATATTTATGTTCGTAAGTAATTCTTGCATGTTCTCCGTTGTTATTTATTGCTTTGGCCAAGTAGTAGGTAGTGACTCCAAGAGGGAACGTTATGCTTGATTGTGGGTTCATGCCCCTCGATGACTAGTTTGAGTGACAGAAACATGAGTCTAGGGGATGTGTTGTTGCCACAAGGGGGAAAACAACGGTGCTTGTGCCCGCGGGTGCAAGGATTGTTTACTTTACGCAAAGTTCTTTTAATGCAGTTGTCTGTGGCTTTGAGTTTACACTATGGGTGGGACTCGCAACTTAATACCAGCGAGATGTTCTGGATAGATATCTCAAGGTGGATGATTAGTAGTAGATGTAGATGGATTTCGGTCTACTTGCCTTGGCGTACCTCCCATGCTTTGAACCTCTACCTTTCTTGCAACATAGTTAGCATTGGTTTGCGCACATAATTCTGTCAATTGCCCAACTGTAATTCGTTTACCTCACATAGCTGTTTTATCGTCTTTTGGGAGAGAGACATCACTAGTGAACATCATGGGACTCCGGTCCATATTACCATCATTGATCACATCCACTATTTACTTTCCGCTTTTACTTACTATTTACAGCAAAACCTATCACTACTATCACTTGTGTTTGATCCTTTGTAAACGACAAGGCCGGAGGGATTGACAACCTCTCTGTACTCGTTGGGAGCAAAGTTATTTGTATCTGTGTGCAGGTCCACGTTGATTGCTAATATCTGGCGCCGTTAGCAGTTGACACCTTCTAGTTGAAACTGGGAGTCTCAGGGAAATCGATCCTTGGTATCTTTGCCAAGGGAAAACTTCCGCTACACTGCATCTCAAACCTTCCACTTGGGGTAACCAACGAGGGGCGAGAAGCCATCAACCACCAAGATCAGGATTAACCCATAGGACAAAATAGATCTACTCAAACATCATAGGATGACAACATAGTATTGGATAATAATATGAAGCATAAAGCACCATGTTCAAGTAGGGGGTACAGCGGGTTGCGCGAGAGTGGACCGCTGAATATAGATGGGAGAAGGTGATGGAGTTGTTCGTGAAGATGATGGAGTTGTTGGAGTAGATTGTCGTCACATGATATTACCCCGGCGCGTTCCGGCGCCACCAGGAGAGAGCCCCCCTCCTTCTTCTTCTTCCTTGGACTCTTCCCTAGGTGGGAGGAGGGTTCGCCCTCTGTTCCATGGCCTCCATGGCGGCGGAGGGGCGAGAGCCCCTCCAAAATTGGATCTGTCTCTCTGTCCTCTTCTGTTTCGCGTCCCCTAGATCTGGCCCTTCACCGTTTCTTAAATTCCTGGAGATCTGTAACTCCGATTGCGCTGAAATTTTAACATTATTTTTATCCATAAATTAGCTTTCTTGTGCCATAAGAAGGGCCCCAACCGACATTCGAGGAGGGCACAAGACACCAGGGCGTGCCTGGGCCCTGGTGGCGCACGCTGGTGGGTTGTGGGAACCGTGGGCCCCCATTTGCGTTAATTCCACCTCCTAAAAATCACATATATTCCAAAAATAATTCTTCGTAAATTTTTATCGCGTTTGGACTTCGTTTGATATGGATTTTCTGTGAAACAAAAACATGCAACAAACAGGAACTAGCCTTGGGCACTGGATTAGTAAGTTAGTCCAAATAAATCATATAAATTGTTGCCAAAAGTATGTAAAAGTTGAATAATATTGGCATGAAACAATCAAAAATTATAGATACAACGGAGACGTATCAGGGGGCGCCCTCGCAGAGCCCTCATCGAGGGAGGGACTGCACGAGGTGTGTCTGCCACAGTCTCCACAGGGGGCGCCGCACCAGCCCCGGTCTCTCTATGACCAAGATCAGTGGGCGCCGGGGGGATGGATTCACCACGCGCCACACAAGCACGGGCTTCAGCCAACGCCCCATCGAGCCTCTCCTTGGCGCAAATAGTAGAAATCCGCTCAAGGATGGGCCCCTTCTCACCACGAAACACAATGGCACTATCGGTGGCCACCTCTGCCAGATGAGACAATGGAGCAGAACCAAGCATAGAAAACTGAGAACCAAAACTAGAGGGGTCTGAGGGGATGGTGGGGGTACTTGAGGACAAGTCACGAGCAGCCGCCCACATGACAACCTTCTCCTGTATCGTTGAGACACGGCCATCTAGGAGGACCTGGGACTGGCTGAGCCTTGCTCTCTGGCGCGCGGCCAACAGCGGAGAAGGCCCGCCCCGCAGCTTGGAGCCGGCCGCGGTAGGAGTCACAGCTGCCAGGTCCAAGGGAGGAGACATCACCAAGTCCGGGGACCCCAAGGCTGGAGAAGGGGGGACCCCGGCGAACACGAGTACCAGACCACCCAGGCGATCGCGGTGAGGACTAGGGGTGGACCTCCATCCCCACACTCACACCGTCCTCCTCCACGGCCTCCAAGCCATCCTCCAAGCTCTCCACAAGGGGAAGGGAGGCCATGGTCCCACCCCTTGACGAAGTCAGAGAAGCCGTCCCAGTTGGACAGGAAGACCCACCACCAATTGTAATCGGGCTACGCCGCCCATCAGACGGAGCCGGGGGAGCCTCATCATCATCCTCATCCTCGCCAGAAGAGCTCCCGTCGGACGAGCCCCCATCTCCCCCAGCCCATCCTCCTGGCGAGGCAGAGGAGCAGCGGGAGCCGACCCAGGCAAGTCCTCAGGAACCAGAGACTCGAGCTCGAAGGTCAAGCGCTTCCCCTTAGAGCTGAAGTAGAAGGCCAGGGATAGACCATCAATCTCCGCCGGGGCGGGGCAAAGAATCTCAATGCGGGCAGGGCCATCATCCTCGAAGGACGCCAGGTTGGCAGTCACCAACTTGCCCACCGGCTCAGAGATCGCCTTGAGGATGTGCACAAGCTTGCCACCCCACGGCGCTGACCTGCCACCAGGAGGCCAGCCGTAAACATGGACCCACACCTTAGCCAGAGGGGGCACAAGGTCAGGCTCCGCGGCAGCAGCACAGACGGAGATCAGGAACTTGTTGACGGGGCACCAGATGATGTCGTGGGAGCACACACGAAGCAGCTCAGCGGATGGGAAGGGGACCGAGAAGACGAAGGGGGCCATCTCGGTCACCTCCCAGGTGAAGTCGGAGTCACGGAAGTCGCCAATGTATGCGGAGAGCTCAACCTGGATGAGGTCGGCCGAGATAACCACCCTCGACGGCAAGTCCTGCTCAGGGGCCAGAGTGCCATCACCAGGTGTGGCCGAAATGCCTCCTCCTCAATCTCAGTGTCCACGAAATAGAAACAACCCCCTCTGTCCCGTAACCGAGATAGGCCATGGTCGAGGGCATCGGGGAGGGGCCTCACACTTTGAGCGGAAGTGACCCGCGCATCCACAGTTGATGCACATCGTCTCCTCACGGGTCCTCGGGGCGACCACCCCTAGAGTTAAAGGCCACCTGAGCCACTGGAACCTCCTGTTCCGAGCCCCCTAAAGGGGCGGGGGAAGCGGTGATACGTCCATTTTGCATCATGCTTTTATATTGATGTTTATTGCATTATGGGATGTTATTACACATTATGTCACAATACTTATGCCTTTTCTCTCTTATTTTACAAGGTTTGCATGAAGAGGGAGAATGCCGGCAACTGGAATTCTAGGCTGGAAAAGAAGCAAATATTGGAGACCTATTCTGCACAACTCAAAAAGCCCTGAAAGTCCATGAAAGTTAGTTTTGGAATATACAAAAAATATCAGGCGAAGAAAGCACCGCAGGGGGGCCGCCCACCGTCCACGAGGGTGGGAGGCGCGGCCTACCCCCTGGGCACGCCCCCTATCTCGTGGGCCACCTGGCAGCCCCCCGATGCCCATCTTCTGCTATATCAAGTGTTTTGACCTGGAAAAAATCATAAGGAGGCTTTCAGGATGAAGCACCACCGTCTCGAGGCAGAAACTTGGTGGAACTAATTTAGGGCTCCGGCGGAGCTGTTCTCCCAGGGAAACTTCCCTCTGGGAGGGGGCAATCGTCACCATCGTCATCACCATCAATCCTCTTATCGGGAGGGGGTCCATCTCCATCAAAATATTCACCAGCACCATCTCGTCTCAAACCCTAGTTCATCTCTTGTATCCAATCTTTGTATCAATACCACAGATTGGTACCTGTGGGTTGCTAGTAGCGTTGATTACTCCTTGTAGTTGATGCTAGTTGGTTTATCAGGTGGAAGATCATATGTTCAGATCCTTTATGCATATTAATATCCCTCTGATTATGAACATGAATATGATTTGTGAGTAATTACGTTTGTTCCTAAGGACATGGGAGAAGTCTTGCTATAAGTAGTCATGTGAATTTGGTATTCGTTCGATATTTTGATGAGATGTATGTTGTCTTTCCTCTAGTGGTGTCATGTGAATGTCGACTACGTGACACTTCACCATTGTTTGGGCATAGAGGAAGGCATTGGGAAGTAATAAGTATATGATGGGTTGCTAGAGTGACAGAAGCTTAAACCCTAGTTTATGCGTTGCTTCGTAAGGGGCTGATTAGGATCCATATGTTTCATGCTATGGTTAGGTTTACCTTAATACTTCTTTTGTAGTTGCAAATGCTTGCATTAGAGGTTAATCATAAGTGGGATGCTTGTCCAAGTAAGGGCAGTACCCAAGCACCGGTCCACCCACATACCAAATTATCAAAGTAACGAACGCGAATCATATGAGCGTGATGAAAACTAGGTTGACGATAATTCCCATGTGTCCTCGGGAGCGCTTTCCTTTATATAAGAGTTTGTCCAGGCTTGTCCATTGCTACAAAAAGGATTGGGCCATATTTCTGCACCTTATTTACTTTTATTACTTGTTACTCATTACAAATTACCTTATCACAAAACTATCTGTTAACGATAATTTCAGTGCTTGCAGAGAATACCTTACTGAAAACTGCCTATCATTTCCTTCTGCGCCTCGTTGGGTTCAACACTCTTACTTATCGGAAGGATTACGATAGATCCCCTACACTTGTGGGTCATCAAGATTCTTTTCTGGCGCCGTTGCCGGGGAGTTTAGCACCTTTGGTAAGTGGAATTTGGTAAGGAAAAATTTATATAGTGTGCTGAAATTTACTATCAATTGTTACTATGGAACATAATCCTTTGAGGGGCTTGTTCGGGGTATCTTCACCCCGACCAGTTGCTCCTCAACCTACTGAACCTACTAAAAATGTTTACTTTGAAATCTCTTCGGGCATGATAGAGAAACTACTAGTTAATCCCTTTACAGGAGATGGAACATTGCATCCCGATTTGCACCTAATCTATGTGGATGAAGTTTGTGGATTATTTAAGCTTGCAGGTATGCCCAAAGATGTGATCATTAAGAAGGTCTCCCCTTTATCTTTGAAGGGAAAGGCATTTACATGGTTTAGGCTATGCGATGATATTGGATCCTGGAACTACAACCGGTTGAAATTGGAATTTCATCAGAAGTTCTATCCTACGCACCAGGTTCATCGTGATCGTAATTATATATATAATTTTTGGCCTCGCGAAGGATAAAGTTTCGCTCAAGCTTGGGGGAGGATTAAATCAATGTTATATTCATGCCCCAATCATGAGCTTTCAAGAGAAATTACTATTCAAATTTTTTATGCTCGGCTTTCTCTTGATAATCGCTCCATGCTCGATACTTCTTGCACTGGTTCTTTTATGATGAAGACTATTGAATTCAAATGGGATCTATTGGAAAGAATTAAACGCAACTCTAAATATTGGGATCTCGACGAAGGTATGGAGTCATGTATAACATGTAAGTTCGATTGTGTTAAATCTTTTATGGATACCGATGTTTTTCGTGATTTTAGCACTGAATATGGACTTGACTCTTAGATAGTAGCTTATTTCTGTGAATCATTTGCTACTCATGTTGATCTCCCTATGGAGAAGTGGTTTAAATATCACCCTCCCATTGAAGTAAAAGTAGTTGAACCTGTTAGAGTTGAAGAAAAGACTATCACTTATAATGTTTATCCTATTGTTCCTACTGCTTATATTGAGAAACCACCCTTCCCTGTTAGAATAAAGGATCATGCTAAAGCTTCAACTATGGTTCGTAAGAGTAATACTAGAACACCTACACCCTCTGAGAAAATTAAAGTTGAACCTAGTGTTGCTATGGTTAAGGATCTCTTGGTCGATAATATTGATGGGCATGTTATTTACTTCTGTGATGAAGCTGCTAGAATTGCTAGACCCGATACTAAAAATAAACATAGACATGTTGTAGGCATGCCTGTTATTTCTGTTAAAATAGGATATAATTGCTATCATGGCTTATGTGATATGGGTGCTAGTGCTAGTGCAATACCTCATTCCTTATACGAAGAAATTATGCACGATATTGCACCTGCTGAGCTAGAAGGCATTGATGTTACAATTAAGCTTGCTAATAGAGTGTCGGGGAAACTGGTCGCCCACGAACACCTATGGGACCGGAGCCCCTTCTAAGGTACGGTGAGGGAGCGGAGGGAGCACAAAGAGTAGATCGAGGGGCACACGCGGGCAGTTTACCCAGGTTCGGGCCGCACGGATGCGTAAAACCCTACTCCTGCCTTGGTTGTATTGGGTTCTTGAGCTCGGGAGCTTGAAGATCTACAGTACTAGCTACCCCGAGCGAGGGAGTGATCAAGTTTCTTGGATCCAACCTCTTCTACGTTGTGCATGGGCCTCCTTTTATAGCTCTAAGGGGTCACCGACAGGTGTCAACGTAGATGAGGGTAAAAGTGTAAAATTGGTGGTAGATGGAACAATGCATGAAAAGTGTATGCACAGTGCACGTACAATGATCTATACCTAACCCAGACGATGGGGGACAAAGGCATTGAATGCCCGTCGCCGTCAACCCAAAAGCGTCCGCCAGGGCGTCTCCGTTCGCCACGATGGTGGCCTCGTCACCGTGGCTCGCCACCGTGTACCCCAGGCTGCACAGCCACCTGCCACGTGCCCCTGGAAGGGCCCCATGGCAACGCGTGGCCAGATGAGCTGGAGCGCAGGCACACAGTGTAAGCCTTCCCCGGCAAGCACCTTGCCGGGGTTGCTATCTTGCCGGGCCCGGAAGCTTGTCGCTCTCCGGGTCCTGCCGGGGCGCATGATGCGCCGCGATATATCTTCTGAGGTGCTGTTGTTTGGCCTACCTGGCAAGCTCCTCTTGCCAGGGTCTTGTGCTGGAATGATAACCTTGAGCCTGGTGCGGCCTTCCCGGCAAGCTCCTCTTGCCGGGGCCTTATTCTTCTGACTTGTATACTTTGTTCTTGAATGGCTTATAGGGATCCAGAGCGGGCCTTGGCGAGCGCGTGGTGAGCCAGACCACGGGAGGCTGCTACTGCCCGTGCACAAGTCGGGATACTAAGGTACCCCTACTCTAGTACACCGACATAGAGACACTATTTCATCAGTTGGGATTGTTAGAGATGTTGAAGTCTTGTGTGGGAAAGTTAAATACCCTGCTGATTTTCTTGTTCTTGGTTCCCCACAAGATGACTTTTGTCCCACTATATTTGGTAGACCCTTTTTGAATACTGTTAATGCTAAGATAGACTGCAAAAAGGATGTTCTTACTATTAGTTTAGGGGATATGTCTCATGATTTTAACTTTGCTAAATTCCATAGACAACCCCATGATAAAGAATTGCAGAGTAAGGATGACATTATTGGTCTTGCTTCTATTGCTGTGCCTCCTAACGACCCTTTAGAACAATATCTGCTAGACCATGAAAATGATATGTATATGAATGAGAGAAGGGAAATAGATGAAATATTCTTTAAACAGGGACCTTTATTGAAACAAAACTTGCCTGTTCAAATTCTAGGGGATCCTCCTCCACCCAAGGGTGATCCCGTGTTTGAGCTCAAACCATTACCTGATACTCTTAAGTATGCGTATCTTGATGAAAATAAGATATATCCTGTTATTATCAGTGCTAACCTTTCAGAGCAAGAGGAAGAAAATTATTGAAAACTCTGAAGAAGCACCGTGCTGCTATTGGATATACTCTTGATGATCTTAAGGGCATTAGTCCCACTCTATGCCAACACAAAATAAAATTGGAGAAAGACGCTAAACTGGTTGTTGATCACCAACGACGGTTAAATCCTAGGATGAAAGAAGTGGTAAGGAAAGAAATACTAAAGCTTCTAGAGGCAGGTATAATTTATCCAGTTGCCGATAGTCAGTGGGTAAGCCCTGTCCATTGTGTCCCTAAGAAGGGAGGTATTACTGTTGTTCCTAATGATAAAGATGGATTGATCCCACAAAGAATTGTTACAGGCTATAGAATGGTAATTGATTTCCATAAATTAAATAAAGCTACTAAGAAGGATCATTACCCTTTACTTTTTTGATCAAATGCTAGAAAGATTATCCAAACATACTCATTTTTGCTTTCTAGATGGCTATTGTGGTTTCTCTCAAATACCTGTGTCAAAAGAGGATCAGGAAAAGACCACTTTTACTTGCTCTTTCGGTACCTTTGCTTATAGACGTATGCCTTTTCATTTATGTAATGGACTGATAACCCTCAACCGTAAGGGATCGAGATAGTCTTCGCGGGTAAGAATAACCCAATTTATAGATTCGACACACGGGGAGCCAAAGAGTATTTATAAGCTTTGACAGTTGAGTTGTCAATTCAACCGCACCTGAAATATACTTACTTGCAACAAAAGATAAGTGGTAACGGTGATATGATAGTGATGGTGGTGACAGCAAAAGTAAACAGCAAAAGTAACAACTAATAACCAGCAGGATTGAAACACTGTAGGCTAGGGAGATGGATGGTTGGGCGCTGCATGGATGAGATACATCATGAATCTAACTTGGGGCAAGGCACACAGAAAAGTAATGATCATCTAGGCAAATATCAAACATTAGGCATGTATCCCACAGGTAGTTGTACGTGCTTGCAATAAGAACTTGCACAACATCTTTTGTCCTACCATCCCGCTACGAACGGGGCCAAAAGGAACTTATGGAGATTAAGGTGCTCCTGTCAAAGAGCACCGGAACAAAGCAATAAACTCAATGGATACATGGAATCCTCAAATTATGGACCACCCCCTTTGGTGTCCCAAGCTGTCACCTTTGGGATCGCCGGTTCCGGACCATAATAGGTGCAAACAACTCATAGATAGGATCAAGAACACAAATATACTCATGCAAACACATAGGGTTCAGATCTGAAAACATGGCACTCGGGCCCAAAGTGACAAGCATTAAGAGCAACAAGTTGAAGCAAAGATGATAAACACCAAAGTAGATGATAGGCAACATGCCCCCAATAATCTGATAAACTATTACATGATCTAATTCATCCAATCCCTACCATCCCCTTTGCCTACAGCAGGGAATTACTGACACATGGAAAGAGAAGTCATGGAGGGAGGATGGAGTGGTGATGATGATGACGATGGCGACGATCTCCCCTCTCTGGAGGCCAAATCAGCCTCCAGATTAGCCCTCCTGAAGAAGAACAGAGGGTGGCGGCGGCTCCGCGACGGAAACTGGAAAAACGACTTCTGTTCTGGGGTTTCCTCGCCACGGGAATAAATAGGAGCCATGGTAGGGCACCAGAGGGGGGAGGACCCTCCCAGGAGGCCTCTTGGCGCGGCCAGGGGTGGGGCCGCGCCAGCAGGGCGCCTGGGGCCCCCCTGGCTGCCCTCTAGCCCCACTTCTGGCACAATTGCCCTTCGGGTGTGTCAGGGATATGACTAGCAGGTATGAACTGGCTAGTGTAAACCGACTTAATTATAATATGTTTGGTTGTAGTATTTAGTAAAGGCTACGGCCCATGAGATCTTAGGGCCCATGTATAGAGTTATGGTTTGTAAACCGCCAAGTGATGTAACTTGAGAGATAAGGAAGAAAGGACAGAGACCGAGGCGGACACAAGTATGAGCCGGCCTCGGGACTCTGTAAACCGGACCAGGCGTCACCTCTATATAAAGGGACGATCCGGCGACGGTTCAGGGACAAGCAAGAATCAACCCGTCGAGACCACAGGCAAGCAATCCGCTCCCTGTAATCCGACGCCCAAGCAATACCAAACCAACTAGACGTAGGCTTTTACCTTCATCGAAGGGGCTGAACTAGTATAAACCCTCTGTGTCCTTTGTGTGCTATGAACCCCTTCAAGATAACCTGTGCGATGGTTCCATCATCAAGTCCGTTAAACCGGACATCTGCCGTGCTAATTCCACGACAGTTGGCGCCCACCGTGGGGCCTCCGCACGCTGGTTTCGAGTTCTTGAAGGGCAGCTTTGAAGGGCTCAAGGGTTACGCGGTCGGCCGGATGACCAAGAGTCGCCGCGGCCGGATCTACATCGACGACGCAGGTTGGGGACCGGAGGCCGATTCAGTCGAATACGGGTACCGGGTTCCCTTCGGTAGCATCCAAGTCTTCATTGGCAAAATCGGCGAACCGGGACCTGAGCCGGACATCTTCCCCAACATCGTCGAGCCGGCTCAGCGTGCGAGATCGGCCCGGATTCAGCCCGCCATGAAACACATGTTCGTTGGAGCAATCCACGGAGTTCGAGCCGAAGACGGATCGGAATCCGATGGTGCAACAGTTGTCTGCTCCGACGACGAATCTTCATCCGGAGAAACTGAGTCTTTGTATCAGTTGCTGGACGGCCGGTCTGAGGGCGAGTCCGATGGAAACAGTATTCCGGACCCCTTTGACCCGCCAAACCGGGTGGCTGTCTTTATGGCCGGTTCACAGCCCCCAGTGAACGGGGCGACAGCAGAAGCTGGTGTAGGGGGGGCCCGGCCCTCTCACCTACTGAAGTTTTATCCACCTTGATCGAGGAGTTCACAGCTAAAGCGGTGGAAACAATAGCTCCAACAGACAAGGCGCAGCATGATGCAGGGCTCCTTCAGTTAAAGGGCCGGATTGATCAATTAAAGGAGGATCTGAAAGCAGAGAAGGCAATGATAGCAAGGAGGCAAGCAGAATTGGATGATCAGGCTTTTCACCTAAGGATGGAACAGGCCTCTACGTAGGGAGTAAGAAGTCGGAAGTACCAATCTCGTATACCGCCGGTTTACGAAGCCATGGATCTGTTTAGAACACCAGGGGCAGGGACTAGCAATAATCCCGCTTTAAACCAAAGGGCACCCCCGGTCAGGGATGAGCCGGTTCAGCAGCCCATTGCGGAGCAAGACCGGCGGATCCCGTCTACACCTCACCCATCAGGTCACTATTCGAACCCTTTGGATAACATCGTTGCTGCTGCAGCACGATTGGCCGCTTTACCCGACGAAGGGACGTCCCGGGTAGCGTTGGAGGCGCGCCGGGCCAAGGAGCTACTTAATACAGCGTTGATACAGCAGTAAGCATATTCTCATAGCAGGGAAAGGCTACATTCAACACCGCGTCCTAGCCGGAGTTACACTAGGCATTGGGAGGAGCCAGAAGTATCTAGCAGTGAACGAAGGCGGCATCAGCACAGACAGGATAATCCGGCAGGCGCAGCGGCACCAGCTCCGGATATAAACCGGGTTAGATCAGGAGCCCTGGAGGAGGTTCGTCAAACGACGCTGGTTCATACAGCCACAGCAGAAACATGAGTTACGACGAGTTCTTTTGGGGTGCAATGTCTTATCCCCGCTTTACGGAGTGTCAAGTTGCCTAAGGATTTCAAAGGGCCCCGCAAGGTACCTAATTACAGAGCGGATTTGGCTCCAGAAGCTTGGGTTGAAAGTTATGAGATGGCCATGGAGATGCTGGACGTGGATGAATCGTCTTGTGCAAAGTACTTTACTATGATGCTTGAGGGTACAGCCCGGACCTGGCTGAAGGGTTTACCCGCGAATTCCATCGGATCATGGGGGGAACTACGCAGCCAGTTTATCAAAAACTTCAAGGATACATGCAAGCAACCGATGTCAGTGGTGGATCTAGCAGCTTGTGTGCAAGGAGAGCAGGAGTCTACAGGTGCTTGGGTGCGGAGAGTAGCGGAGATCTTGCACTCTTCGAATGGTATCAATCCTAGTACGGCGATAGTGACTTTGGAAAACAATTGCCGGTTTGAATCTTTAAAGTTAAAGCTAGGACGGCTTAAAAGGGATTGCAATGATATGGGAACTCTCATGAGTGCTCTGGTAAAATATGGGGACTCTGATAATACCAAGTATCCAGAAGCTGAAGGAGACAAGGCAGGGAAGGTTAACAAGCCTGGTAAACCGGCGCAAGTTAATCCGACTACTACAAGTTTCTTGGGCAAACGGAAGGCAGAAGGTGGCTCTGACTTCGTGGCCAATACTCAAGTTCAAGGGGGTTTTCAGCGTAGCGTGGGCAACCCACCTCCACAAACCGGCGGAGGGGCTGTTAGGTGGGACCAAGAGTTAGATCAGCCTTGTCCGAAGCATGGCTCGAGAAATCGACTGGCAAAACACAATATAAGAGAGTGCAGGCCCCTTATGGAAGCAATAGTGGGTCGCTTTAATCCTTATGACAGGCCTCCCAATGGCGGTTCAGGTCCAGGGTTTTATGGTCCGGGTCATCAGGGGAGCAGCCCAGGATCATGATATAGGGGCAATAACAGTGGTTATCAAAACCGGGCCGGTAGTCAAAATAGTCAAGGAGGTTATAATAACCAGGGCAATCAACCGCGTAACCAAGGTGGTTACAATAACCAAGGCAGTCAGCAGCATGGCCAAGGTAATCACAATAACCAAGGCAATCAACAGCAGGGCCAAGGGAATTACAATAATCAGGGGAATCAGCAGCGTCAGCAACAACAGCCGCAATCCGGATATCAGAATAATCCGAAGGAGTTGAGCAGTGGGCAATACCATGTCTTCACCACAAGTCTGTGTAAACGGGATCAGAAGGTTTTGAAGCGGGCAGTTAACGCGGTTGAACCGGCAACGCCGCAATTTCTGCGCTGGTCAGAACAGCCCATTATATGGAGTAGGGAGGATCACCCGATGCGGGTGGACAATCCGGGCCACTTGGTCTTAGTGGTAGCACCCCAGGTGGGAGGTTATAAGTTCACTAAAGTTCTCATGGACGGTGGTAGCAGCATCAACATCTTGTACTATGAGACTTTCCGTCGTATGGGCCTGACGGATAAAAAGTTAAGGCAATCGAACACAGTGTTCCATGGGGTGGTCCCAGGTAAGTCGGCTTATCCGGTTGGAAAGATTGACTTGGAAGTTACCTTTGGAGATGAGCATGATTCCAGGTCAGAGATGATAACTTTCGAAGTCGTCAAGATCAAAAGCCCTTATCACGCTCTGTTTGGGAGGACGGTTTATGCTAAGTTTATGGCTAGGCCATGTTATGTTTATCTGCAGCTCAAGATGCCGGGTCACAAGGGCACGATCACGGTTCATGGAAGTCGCAAGATAGCAGTGGAATGTGAAGAGGGAGACGCAGCTTATGCGGAGGCAGTATGTGCCACAGAAGAGTTGAAATTTTATAAAGATAATGTTGATCCGGCAGATATGACTCCGCTGAAGAAGCCAACTACAGAGCATGATCCGGCGTTGAAGTTTAAATCGGCGGAGCAGACCGAGCAAGTTGATTTTGTGCCAGGTGATTCGTCCAAGCAGTTCACTATCAGCGCTAACCTTGATCCCAAATAGGAAAGCGCGCTCATCGAGTTCATCCGTGAGAACCGGGATATCTTTGCATGGAAGCCTTCTGACATGCCAGGTATATCGAGGGAACTCGCTGAGCACAGCCTTAACATTGATCCGAAATATAAACCGGTTAAACAATATTTGCACCGCTTTAACGAAGAGAGGCGCAAGGGTATAGGAGAAGAAGTGGCCAGACTTTTGGCCGCAGGGTTCATAGTGGAAGTTTTTCACCCAGAGTGGTTGGCTAATCCGGTGTTGGTATTAAAAAGAACGGGAAGTGGAGAATGTGTGTGGACTACACAGACCTCAATAAAGCTTGCCCAACTGATCCCTTTGCTCTCCCCCGTATTGATCAGATTATCGATGCCACAGCGGGATGTGAGCGGCTAAGCTTTTTGGATGCATATTCAGGATATCACCAGATCAAGATGGCAGTTAAGGACCAAGAGAAGACAGCTTTCATAACCCCTTTTGGTGCTTTTTGCTATGTGTCTATGCCTTTTGGGCTTAAGAGTGCTCAAGCAACTTATCAGCGTTGCGTTCAGAATTGTCTTAAAGGGCAGATAGGGAGGAATGTTCATGCCTATGTGGATGACATTGTGGTTAAATCAAGGAAAGAAGAGACAATGATAGAGGATCTTAAAGAAACTTTTGACAATCTTCGAGCTTATAAGATGATGCTTAATCCGGAGAAGTGTGCTTTTGGTGTTCCGGCAGGTAAATTACTGGGATTCTTGGTCTCAAACAGAGGAATAGAAGCTAATCCGGAGAAGATCAAGGCCATCACATCTTTGACTAAACCAGTCTGTATTAACGATGTTCAGCGTATCGCTGGCCGGATCATAGCATTAAGCCGGTTCATCAGCCGTTTGGGCGAGAAGGCGATCCCACTTTATCAGATGCTGAGGAAAACAGACCGGTTTATATGGAGTGATGAGGCGAACGCGGCGTTTGAGGATTTAAAGCGACAACTGGCAAAGCCGCCGGTCCTGGCTGCCCCTATTGATAAGGAGCCGTTGCTGTTGTACATCGCTGCCAATGCACGGGCAGTCAGCGTCCCAATTGTGGTTGAGCGCAAGGAAGCAGGAAAGGAATACCCGGTTCAGCGCCCGGTTTATTACGTGAGTGAAGTACTCATTGAATTCAAGCAGAGGTACCCACATTGGCAGAAGCTGGTGTATGGGGTGTTCATGGCAAACCGGAAGCTGAAGCACTATTTCCAAGGTCATCCAATAACTGTGGTTAGTTCAGCACCGTTGGGGGACATAATCCAGAACAGGGAAGCTACAGGGCCATTGAGCTCAGCCCACATGAGTTGAAGTATGTACCACGCACCGCTATAAAATCACAGGCATTGGTGGATTTCATCAATGATTGGACAGAGTTGCAAACCCCTGAGGATAAACCGGATCTTACGTACTGGACGATTCACTTTGACGGTTCAAGACAGTTGGAGGGCTCGGGGGCTGGAGTTGTCTTAACTTCCCCCCGAGGTGATAAATTCTGTTACGTCCTTCGCCTATTGTTTCCTTGTACTAACAATGCAGCGGAATATGAAGCGTTACTTCATGGCTTGCGGATGGCAAAGGAGATGAATTTGAGCTGGGTCAAGTGCTTTGGTGACTCAGATCTGGTGGCACAGCAAGTTTCAGGCAAGTGGGATTCAAGAGATCCCCTCATGGCAGCTTATAGACGAGAAGTGGAAGCAGTCGCAGGATATTTCAAAGGGTATCAGGTGGATCATATAGATCGGCGACGGAACGAAGCGGCCGATGCTTTAAGCCGGCTGGGCTCCCAACGTAAACCGGTGCCGCCAAATATCTTTTTGGATGAGTTGCACAGTCCTTCGGTTCAAACATCGACGGAGGAAGACCTAGCTGTTCCTGATCCGGAGGCACAGTTAGTTGCAGCGCTTCATGTTATTCCGGATTGGACGCTACCTTATTTGGCATATCTAAGCCGAGGAGAGCTACCGGATGATGAATCAGAGGCAAGACAGATAGTCCGGCGTTCTAAGTCCATGACAATTGCAAACGGAGAGCTTCATCATCACAGTACTTCTGGAGTATTTCAGCGGTGTGTATCAGCTGAAGAAGGTTGTGAGATTCTTCGCGAGATCCATGAAGGGGATTGCGGTCATCATGCCGGTTCAAAATCATTGGTGGCTAAAGCGTTCCGGCATGGTTTCTATTGGTTAACTGCTCATGCTGATGCGGCAGATTTGGTCCGAAAGTGTGATGCTTGTCAGAAATTTTTGAGGCGTGCTCTGGTTCCGGTGCAGGAGCTCCGGATGATACCAATAACTTGGCCGTTTGCGACTTGGGGGCTTGATATGGTCGGACCCTTCAAGCGATCCCAAGATCAGAAAACTCATCTACTAGTAGCAGTGGAAAAATTTACAAAGTGGGTTGAAGCAGAGCCTATAAGCAAGTGTGATGCAGCAACGGCAGTCCAATTCATCAAAAAAGTAATTTTCCGGTTTGGTTTTCCACACAGCATCATCACAGACAATGGCACCAATTTATCTCAGGGTGAGATGGAAGAATTCTGTCAACGGGAGCATATTCGCTTAGATGTATCTTCTGTGGCCCACCCCCAATCCAATGGTCAGGCAGAAAGGGCAAATCAGGAGATTTTGCGGGGTATCAAGCCCCGGCTTATGACTCCTTTGCAGAGAACCCCAGGATGTTGGGTTGAGGAGTTACCATCTGTTCTTTGGAGTATCAACACTACACCAAACAGGTCCACAGGTTACACACCTTTCTTCATGGTATATGGTGCGGAAGCAGTCCTTCCAAGTGATGTCCGTCATGATTCACCACGGGTGACGGCTTATGTTGAAGCGGCCAATGAGAAAGCAAGGCAAGACAGCTTGGACCGGCTGGATGAAGAGCGTGATATAGCTGCGGCACGATCTGCAATTTATCAGCAAGACTTACGCAGGTATCATAGCCGCCGGATCAAAACAAGGACGTTCCAGGAGGGCGACTTGGTACTCCGGCTCATCCAAGATCAAACAGATATGCACAAATTGTCACCACCTTGGGAAGGACCCTTTGTGGTCAGCAAGAATCTACACAATGGTTCATATTACCTGCTGGACGTTCGAGAACACAAGGACTTACGGACATCAGAGGAGGAGACAAAGAGGCCATGGAACATCGCCCATTTACGGCCATACTATACTTGAGCTATGAGCTCCACTGTATCCTATGTATATATTATGATCAATGAATAAACCGGCACCCTCGGTAAACCGGGGGCTCAGCCTTTTTTCCAAATACAAATATCTTGTGAGGACAACCATGCATGTTTTATCATATGTTATATTTCAACATATTGGCCGGTTTAAAATTGATTTTTTGCAGAGTATACACAGAAGCAACAAAACTCTCTAAAGAGCATGAGGTCACATCCGGTTCAAGAGAGGACGCTTCAAGATCTACCCATGATTCCATGGAGTCAGGGAAAACTATATGAACAGTCGGGTTTACCCGCATCCATCCACCGGCCCTCTGAAAAGATGGATAATCCACATTCAGTGATTGGCTAGGCCCTCTGGAAAGATGGATAATCCACATCCAGTGATTGGCTAAATTGTTTATGATGGTTCAAGTGGAAAGATGGATAATCCACATCCACCGGCCCTCTGAAAAGATGGATAATCCACATTCAGTGATTGGCTAGGCCCTCTGGAAAGATGGATAATCCACATCCAGTGATTGGCTAA
>LR738709.1:375713185-375769439 GCA_902687465.1 Secale cereale | reverse complement strand
GTCAGGGAAAACTATATGAACAATCGGGTTTACCCGCATCCATTGACCGGCCCTTTGAAAAGATGGATAATCCACATTCAGTGATTGGCTAGGCCCTCTGGAAAGATGGATAATCCACATCCAGTGATTGGCTAAATTGTTTATGATGGTTCAAGTGGAAAGATGGATAATCCACATCCACCGGCCCTCTGGAAAGATGGATAATCCACATCCAGTGATTGGCTAGGCCCTCTGGAAAGATGGATAATCCACATCCAGTGATTGGCTAAATTTTTTCTTATGGTTCATATGGAAAGATGGATAATCCACATCCAACGGCCCTCTGGAAAGATGGATAATCCACATCCAGTGATTGGCTGAACCTTGCTTTGAGCCTGGCAGCTCTTAAAAAGCCTTGACTACATGGTTTTATTTGCAAATTCGCATCTTTGGTGTTTATGTTTTATAACTCTTTAAACCGGAGTGGAACAGCTACAGAAGCTGACCACATATCTATAAAGTGAAAAGTCTGGGTCATGAGTACCAGCATGAATAAACCGGTGTTCATTATAACCCGGATCATCCATCAGGCAACAAGCTACAAACTTCCGGACAAAGTTTCAGAACGATATAAACCGGTATCTTTTATCAAGCCCGGGTTTTTATTGGATCCATGAAGATCTTCATAAAGAAATTTTAAATTCTACCGGATTAAGAGTATTGAGCATGCTTGGTCTCAAGACATGTTTTCAGTCTTACTTGTGTAAGAACAGATGACACGCAAGATAAGCGACATCAGACGAAATTTAATTTGGCAAACATTAAAACCAGAAGTCAGAATATTCGGCTCAAAGCGGATCATGTTTCAGCTATCCTATTACAAGGCATAGCAAGCCTGACGGATTAAAAAGATTGTTTGATAAAGCAGAGACTGCAATTACAATAATAAATTCTGAGTTATGCTCCTTCCTGCTGAGACGGTTGGCCATCAGCTTGATCCGGAATATCTTCATCCTCTTGAAGCGGTTGGAAGTCCGGAACACGCCAATCAATCTTCGTGAAAGCCCGGAAGTACATCTCTTCGCTGATAAGTTCAGAAGGTTCGATATCTGGAGCGAAGGTATGAGGGCGAACTGGTGGGATTAAATTGACGGTGTCATAAACCGGCCGCTCCACCCGCTCGTTTTGCAAGTCGTACCCCGGATGATACCTGGATAAATCGGATTCAGCTGCAAGCTTGCTGGCGAGGGGGCGCATCTCCTTCGTCAAGGCGTGGAGATCCTTCGCGGTAAAAGTGGAACCGTCTTCTTTAGTGTTAGGAAATCCAGTCAAAGCTTCTTCCGGATCAAGATCCGGGACCCAGGCTTTAGCCCTGGTAAGTGCCAGGAGGGCACCGCCTCGAGCAGCAGATTTTTTAACTTCTTCTAGACGCACGGGCAGAACAGACAACTTTTCCAACGTGCCTTGGATAGTAGTGGGGGCCGGTTTACCGAAAGATGTTGCACTAATGATCCTCTGCGCACCGGAATACAGCTGTTCGACCAAAGTATAACATGCCTTAAGTTTCTTGCGTAGGTCATCCCCAAGATGGGTGACACGGCGCCCTGCATATAAATATCACGGTTAAACCGGCACAGATGGAAGATCGCAAGGATAAAGCAGGAGTTCAGACTATACTTACCAAAGATTGCAGAAGTCATCAACTCAATTTGCTGCTTTAAGCTGGTTAATTCTTCAGTAACCGGATTAAGCGCCCCCTCAGCATCCTGAACCCTTTTCTCCAGCTCTTTCTTCTGAACTTCAAAAGTGGTCCGTTCTTCTTCAAAGAATTTTTTTAGATCTTCAGCAGTCTTTAAACTCACCCGAAGATCTTTCTTGGCTTTCGAAGCGGCAGACTCTGTCTCAGCAAGACGGTTCCGAAGCTCATTGATCTCATCAGCATTCCGGTTTAAGTCAGCCTGCGAGTACAATCAAGGGATAAATGAAAATCAGACAAGTCTCAAGCACACAAACACGTTGTCTACTTGACACTTGGGGGCTAATGGCAGTTGAAGCAATAAACAGCAGAAATTCAAAGACAAAAGTCTCAAGCACACAAACAAGTTATCTACTTGACACTTGGGGGCTAATGGATAATTGAGGTATCCGAAGAAATTCTTACAAGTATCAAATACATAACCAAGTTATCTACTTGATACTTGGGGGCTAATGTAAAGATCAGTTGCTCATGTTATAAGTTTTGGTTCACCTTCAAAACGTAGCTAAACCGGAACTTGGGGGCTGTTATGGGATAGAAGCATATCAAAAGCACAAAGTCAGAAGGAAAAGGATTACCTCATATTTTTCCTTCATCAAATTAATCAAGCCCGCTTCATAATCTCGGCTACTGTGGAGCCGGTTTAAATACCCGGAATAGATTTCTTGGGCACTCATATCGGCAAGATTGGATAACTCAGTACTCCATTTACCCTTCTCTTTATATAATTTCTCCGTTTTAGCCGTATGTTTGGCTAAAACGGTGGGCTCAGCTGGAGCAACAAAAGCAGTCCCAGTCACTTCAACTTCTGGAGAAGCAGGTGCGGTTGGTGGAGCTGTATTGTGAACCGGACTAGGAGATGCCGGATTAATTTGAGGAGAATTGGCCTGGGCAGGACTTGGCGGATTGTAAACGTCATCAGCAGTAGGGTTCTCGGGTACTGAGATATGATCCGTAGGCGCAGGATCTTCAAGAGGAGCTATAGGCTCGCCTTCTGGAGGAACGGTTGTTGCCGGATCAACCGCCGGATCATCTGCAGAAATCTCAGCAGTGGATTTGTTTGCCTTTTGTTTTTTGCTAGGCTTTGGCTTGCTGAAAAAAGTTTGCAAAATGAGTTAACATTGTGAAGCAGAAAGGTAATCATAAACCGGAAATGTTAAAAAGACTTACCCTGGGACAATTTTCAATGGGGGAAGTTGCGTAGCAGTCGATTCACCAGAGGAGGATAATGGAGTCTCCTGATAATTAGGATCAGACGGTTTAAGAGGTTTTCGGATAAGCCCGGCCTTGGGATGAAGGAGGGTCGGAGAAAGTATCACCTCAGTGCGGCGCTTCCGAGCCGGAGTTAGAGAAATCCCGGATGATTCCACTGCCAGGCCGCTATGGCGAGTGGTCCGGCGAAGAGCTTCATGTTGTTGTTTCTTCAAAAGAAAATTAGGATCCAATTGAGCATAAGGGTGAGAAAATTGGTATTTCCGGACGGTCCGACAACTTTTTTGTGGAAGAGGTTCTGAATCGGAGGAAAGGATAGTTACCTCAACTTCTGCCGGGTTATCACCTTCAGCCAACTCCTGTGGAAAGTTATCATTAGATACAGATATGAGCACAAGCAAGCAAATTAAAGCCGGATTAGTTCATACCTCAGAGTCCGGATCGTCCTCCTCAGCATGAGAACTAGAGCCTCCGGCCGCTTTTCTCTTCTTATTTGCAAGGGTTTTTCGGCGTGGCTGCTTGCCGGTTTTCTCCTGAGGTTTTCTTTTCCAGAAAGGATCATCGGCCTGTTCAGATAGACAGTTAGAAGACTGTTTATATAAATGGATTAAAAAATATATACAAGAAGGCAAGGCTTACTGCAGGCAGTCTGTTCTTCTTATAATACGGAGGCAACCCGATTTTACTGCAATCTTCTAAGGTGACGTTGAGCATCTTCTTAGCCGATTCAATAACCTCCGATTCAGAAAGTTTCTCCTTGGTGAATCGTTGAGGGTCGTCCGATTTACCAGAATACTGGCACATCAACTGCGACCGCCGACTCAAGGGAAGAATAGTCCAAGAGAGCCAACAGCGCATAAGATCACTTCCAATTAGACCATTGGCCATAAAGGCTTTTAATCTGGAAAGCTGGGACGCAAACCGGGTCCGTTCGACGGAGCTGAGTCGTTGTGGCAGAGGATGATCCTCCGGAAGACGGTGCTCGCGATAACCCGGCAGTGGGTTCTCCCCTTCAGGAGAAGTATCAACACAGTAAAACCATGATTTGTTCCACTCCTTTGGGTGCGTATGGAGAGCGGCGTGGGGAAAGACATCGTCTCTCCTTTTCTGGATGGTAACCCCGCCGAGTTCCTGATGCGGTCCACCGGTGAATTCCGTACGCCGGTTCAGGTGAAAGAAATCCCGGAATAGATCAACAGACGGTTCTTCTTGCAGATATACCTCCGAGAAAACTTGGAAGTCACAGATATTTGAAATGGAATTGGGCCCAATGTCCTAAGGATGGAGTTGGAGGATGGAGTTGGAAGGCAGCAAGAACATCCCGGAAAAACTTTGAACCGGGGGGGGGGGGGTAAAGCCTCGAGTTATGTGGTCAAAGAAAACAATAAACTCCCCTTGCCTGGGAGTAGGAGGGCATTCGTTTCCTGGAGCCCGCCACTTCAAAACGGATTGAGGGCCTAAAGTACCGATTTTAGCAATTTTGACCAAGTCTTCTTCCGTGACGATGGAAGGGACCCAGTCACAAGAGACAAACTGCTTGGCCATAGTGACAGAAGGACAAGTACTGAAAAAGATAAAGTGTAAAACCGGATTATGCGAGTACATCAGGATAAACCGGAAGATATCTACGAAGATTATGTAACGGTTTAGACAGGGGACTAATGATATGGTTAAGCCGGCAATAACAGGAAGCTATGTCACTGCCGGTTCACGACAGCAAAAGAGGAACAGCTAAACTGTCACGTTCAAACTTCGAAATTTTTACAGAAAACAGGACATGACAATATTGTTGGGGAACGTAGTATTTTAAAATTTTCCTACGATCACGCAAGATCTATCTACCAGATGCATAGCAACGAGAGGGAAGAGTGTGTCTACGTACCCTCGTAGACCGGGAGCGGAAGCGTCAAGTGACGCGGTTGATGTTGTCGAACTTCTTCGCGATCCAACCGATCAAGCACCGAACGTACGGCACCTCCGCGTTCAGCACACGTTCAGCTTGATGACGTCCCACGAGCTCTTGATCCAGTTGAGCTCCACGTGAGAGTTTCGTCAGCACGACGGCGTGGTGACGGATATGATGTGTTCACCGGCGCAGGGCTTCGCCTAAGCTCCGCGACGGTATGACCGAGGTGTGATTCTGTGGAGGGGGGCACCGCACACGGCTAAAACAATTCAACTTGTGTGTCTTTGGGTGCCCCCCTGCCCCCGTATATAAAGGAGCAAGGGAGGGAGGCCGGCCGGCCCTTCCTGGTGCGGCTAGGGAAGGAGTCCTACTAGGAATAGGATTGCAATCCTATTCCTAGTTGGATTCACCAAAAGGAAGAAGGGGGAAAGGAATAGGAGAGGTGGCGCCCCCCCAATCCTAGTCCAACTAGGAACCCTAGGTGGGGGCGCCGGCCAGCCCTATGGGCTGCCTCTCTCTTTCCCTTTAGGCCCACTATGGACCATCCCCTCTCGTAGGGGGTTCCGGTAACCCCCTCCGGCATTCCCGATAAATCCGAAACTTTTCCGGTATACTTCCGGTGTCCGAATATAGCCGTCCAATATATCAATCTTTATGTCTCGGATATTCTGAGACTCCTCGTCATGTCCGTGATCTCATCCGGGACTCCGAACTACCTTCGGTACATCAATACTCATAAACTCATAATACCGATCGTCATCAAACGTTAAGCGTGCGGACCCTACGGGTTCGAGAACTATGTAGACATGACCGAGACTCATCTCCGGTCAATAACCAATAGCGGAACCTGGATGTTCATATTGGCTCCTACATATTCTACGAAGATCTTTTATCGGTCAGAACCGCATAACAACATACGTTGTTCCTTTTGTCAAACGGTATGTTACTTGCCCGAGATTCGATCGTCGGTATCTCTATACCTAGTTCAATCTCGTTACCGGCAAGTCTCTTTACTCGTTCCGTAACACATCATCTCGTGACTAACTCATTAGTCTTTTGCTTGCAAGGCTTATTGTGATGTGTGTTACCGAGAGGGCCCAGAGATACCTCTCCGACACTCGGAGTGACAAATCCTAATCTTGATCTATGCCAACACCACGAGTACTTTCGGAGACACCTGTAGAGCATCTTTATGATCACCCAGTTACGTTGTGACGTTTGATAGCACACAAGGTGTTCCTACGGTATTCGGGAGTTGCATAATCTCATAGTCATAGGAACATGTATAAGTCATGAAGAAAGCAATAGCAGTAAAACTAAACGATCATAGTGCTATGCTAACGGATGGGTCTTGTCCATCACATCATTCTCCTAATGATGTGATCCCGTTGATCAAATGACAACTCATGTCTATGGTTAGGAAACATAACCATCTTTGATCAATGAGCTAGTCTAGTAGAGGCATACTAGGGACATACTGTTTTGTCTATGTATCCACACATGTACTAAGTTTCTGGTTAATACAATTCTAGCATGAATAAAAGACATTTATCATGATATAAGGAAATACAAATAACATCTTTATTATTGCCTCTAGGGCATATTTCCTTCAAGTATAAACCGGAGTATACTTAGCAGATTTACAAAGGGAAAGAAACAAAGTTTTGGCAGACAACTAGGGCAGAACAGATCTGAATATGCAAGAAAAAGAAAAATAAATACGTGAAGATACGGGAAGAACTACAAGGGTGATAGACGGAGCGGATGAATCTACAGGTTATGTAAAGTAGCGAGATCTAAAGCATAGAAGCAGCAAAATAAAGGCAGGATCTAAGGGCAGGACGTAAAGGTTAAAGTTTCTGTGTACAAGGCGAAGCTCTCGTGGAGGCTCTAATGGCGGAAGCGCGAGGAAGAACCCTAGAAGACATGGATCTATAATGAGGAGGAAAGACATACCTGGAACGATGGAGATCAGTGGCGGAGTTTCTCTGGTCAAGTCAGGTTGATGCAGCGGCCAGTGAGGTCTCGACTCGGCGGGGGACAGCAGCGCTTCAAGCTCGGGCGTCAATGGCGTCTTGAAACTCGGGCGACGGACGAAGGAAGAAGATGCGGGAAGAGAATAAACGGATGGGGGCAGCAGTATTTATAAGGGAAGGTCAGATATGAAGCGACAGGTGCGGGATTCGAGGGAGCAAAGATCGGATAAAGATCCCTTGACGCCTCGATTTTCGAGATAACCATTAAAATAAAGTCACAGTACAGCTTGCGGCATTAAATGCGGAGATGATGTCACGGTCAGACTCAATGATTCTCGAAGATGACGTCAGAGCCGGTTTACAAAAATGAGAAGACACAGAAGAAAATTATACAAGACAAGGGAGATTGATATGAACAAGTTCAAATCATTCTGGGGCCTAATGTCAGGGATATGACTAGCAGGTATGAACCGGCTAGTGTAAACCGGCTTAATTATAATATGTTTGGTTGTAGTATTTAGTAAAGGCTACGGCCCATGAGATCTTAGGGCCCATGTATAGAGTTATGGTTTGTAAACCGCCAAGTGATGTAACTTGAGAGATAAGGAAGAAAGGACAGAGACCGAGGCGGACACAAGTATGAGCCGGCCTCGGGACTCTGTAAACCGGACCAGGCGTCACCTCTATATAAAGGGACGATCCGGCGACGGTTCAGGGACAAGCAAGAATCAACCCGTCGAGACCACATGCAAGCACTCCGCTCCCTGTAATCCGACGCCCAAGCAATACCAAACCAACTTGACGTAGGCTTTTACCTTCATCGAAGGGGCCGAACTAGTATAAACCCTTTGTGTCCTTTGTGTGCTATGAACCCCTTCAAGATAACCCGTGCGATGGTTCCATCATCAAGTCCGTTAAACCAGACATCTGCCGTGCTAATTCCACGACAGGGTGCGTGGATTTTCTGTGATTTTTCTTGGAATTTTCTGAGACACCTAAAAATCCATTTTCCTGCACACAATAAAACCATACAGGCAGCTCTGCTGAAAACAGCGTCAGTCCGGGTTAGTTTAGTTCAAATCATGCAAGAATGAGGGCAAAACAATAGCAAAAGTGTTTGGAAAAGTAGATACGTTTGAGACGTATCAACTCCCCCAAGCTTAGCATATTGCTTGTCCTCAAGCAATTCAGTTCAACGAACTGGACGCGACAAAGAAAACTTTGACAAACTCTTTTGCTTCATTAGATGTATATAAGCATGTACTACGAAAAGAGTCTAGCAAGTATTGAAACAATTCTATGAGGACAATGCACGAAGCAATCCTTCTTTCAAGTGACCAATCACAAATAACTAAAAATAAATAATATGCTACTGAAAATCAAGACAAGATTACATTGCACATAGCTTGAACATACTAGAGTGGTATCTCGCTAGCCTCCATGAGTGAAGCAAAACATAAATGCAGAAACTCCTCCAGAGTTTTAAAGGAGACTAGAACTAAGAATTTCAGAATAAATAATACCACAAGCATGCATAAGACAATGTAATACTTTGGGACAATGCACATTACACTCAGAATGACAATTATGCTCTCCTAGTTGGTGCTTTGAAGAAAGAAGGTGGAGACTCTCGAACCGTGGAATTTGATGGCGAGGTTGAAAACCCGTGGTTGGAAGCAAAGACTAAACATGTACCAGAGCTCTTGGTTTTGAAAACAGAGGTAAAAATGATTTTGGGAGGTGCATATTTCGTCAACGAATGCTAGTAGACAACCCAATCACTTCTTATGCTAGACATGTTTCAAGGAACGGATCCCAAGATGGGGACGATCACATCCCCTTAATCTCCTTTGTTTATCACTACCAATGTTTTCTGATTTCTCATAAACAAAGCGTGAAGGAGGGTTTGTTGGTTGTGATTATCTTTTGTGAGCTGGGCGCTCTCATGACAGTCCCTCCTCATATTAGGGGTTTGCAGATTAGACATGCAATCCCGGGATAAAACATGTCCAACATAAGAAGATCATGAATTACCTACTACTTCCTCATGAGCTAAAACAGAGGCACAAAACAGGAGTAAATTTGAATAATTTCGAGATGGTACAAGAAAGTCTTCGTTAGGATGGCTGGTAAATACCACATAGGAAGGTATGGTGGACTCATATGGAATAACTGGTTTGAAAGGATTTGGATGCACAAGCAGAATTCCTCTTAGTGCGAGCGAAGGCTAGCAAGAGACTGGGAAGCGACCAACTAGAGAGCAATAACGGTCATAATCATGCAGAGCGACAAAGCAACATTGAATTGGGCATGAAAGTGATATAACTATTCTGAAACTCAAAGATCATCAAGGCAAAGCAGACTTTTTAGTCTTAAACATGTGTAAACATGTGCCAAGTCAATCCAAGAATTCTCCAAAGGGAAATACCACCTTAGTATACCAAACTATGAACAATGCAATGCATGTAAATCATTTAAATAACACATTATATACTCTAGCTATTTGAGATTAGCCACAAGGAAAGCATGAACCACTGGGAAAGCATTGTAAACATAGCACTATGTCGCTACAAGCTGGTCTCTAGATCATAAGTACATGCATATGTACAAAAGTAGAAACAAGAAGAGTTCATACCGGTTTTCCTTGTTGCTTCCCTTCCATCGATCTTCGTCATTACTGCCTTGTCACTTGCACGATCGAATGTAGGAAATATAATTAAATGCCATCACGGACTCGAGCTGAACTCTGAAAACAAAGCAAACTAAAGAGAGAAAGGAAATCTTTTTGGGTTTTTTCAAAGGTTGAACGAAAGCAAAAGAAAGAGAAAACCTTTTTGTTGTTTTTGCAAAGAAAGAACAAAGAAGAACAGGCAAAAACTTCGAAAATATCAAAGCGAACAAAAATAAAACGGATAATACAATGGAAAAGTGAGAAGGGCACGTACTCCCCCAAGCTTAGGCTTTTGGCCTAAGTTGGTAGTAGCTACTGCCCCCAGGAGCCTCCTGCTTCGGGGTGGTACTGGTGAGTCCAAGGGTCGTATAAGGATTCCGGCGCGTACACCGAAGTCCTCGGATCCTCCCATGAAGAAGGGTTCGCACTCCAAGCAGAGGAAGACCCTTCACCAAACTGGGTGACGGTCTCCCCCTGAAAAGGTGGTAACTCACCGTGCTCCTCCTCGTCGGGCACAACCCCCTCTATGGGGTTATGAAACTGATGCTGGACCATGAACTCATCGAACTGGATAACATCAAAGGATCATCCGTTCCTGCGAGAAAAATCAAACAAAAGAGGTGCAGGTAGACGGATCTTGCGTTCCGCGGTAGTTCCGAAACGCAAGATATAAACAAGGTTACCAAACTCAGAAGTCATGGTAACAAACTTATGCCTTTTCATAGCAGCAAGATCAAAACTTAAATAAGTAAAAGGCTTATCATCAGGGTGTGGGGTGCCTTTAAGATACTCTAAGATAAGTGTGGCATAAACGCCACCAAATAAATTTCCCTTGTTACCGTTCATAGCAAGGCGTCGAGCAATTAAGGCACCCACATTATAATCAAACCTCCCTGAGAGGGCGGTTGCCAGGATAGCAATATCCGGCGCAAAAATGCTGCTCGTGTTGTCACGAGCTAACACCCCTCTAGCAACATAATACGCAAAATACATGAGGTGAGGGAATAAGATGCTGGAGATTTTTGACCGATGAATATCCCTCGTATCCATGTTGCAGAGAGAGTTGAAGACGGTTCTCAGCTCGGAGGGCTGAGAGGTCATCTTCGCCGTCCGCCCAATGTTTGGCACACCTATTGTTTCACAAAACTTTTCCAAGGGCATGGTCAAAAAATTATTGTAAATTTTAAACTCAATAGAACCAGTATCAAGGTTATATCTAAAACTGTTAATGACACCGGAGGTGAGTTTTTGATACTGAGCAACACGACACGTGACGAGCCGTGTCAGACCTTTATTAGCACAAAGATTATAAAACTCATCCTTAATTCCTGCAGCTTCAAGGAATTCATCACATGGGAACATCATCGCACGTGATGGATTTGTGTCTTCCAACAACTCTAGGGGCACATGATCTTCATTGTAGCTCTAGCAGTCAAGGGTGAAGCTGCGGCTCTAGTAACTCGATCGGAGCGCGCAGGCTTCTTCTTCTCAAGCCACCCCTTTGCCCTTCCTAACAAACTCATTTCTGAAATTTTTGGCAAATTACAAAAACAAGGATTTAAACAAAGTTTGTTAAGGCAAACTACTCAACTCACTTACCTAAGGCATAAACTTGCATCAAAACTTGGAAAATAAATTTCTACACATGCATGCAAGCTCATCTACACAGCACCAAGAACTACTACTCACAAATGAAGCCACCAACCAAAAATCTAATTGGAGGGGTGGAGGAGTTACATACCAGGGAGTATTTGTTCAAAATCTCAGCTCGAATGATAGGCTGTAGAGAGAGATCGAAAATTGCCTCCAAGAAGAGCAAGAACGCAAGAACAGGTGCAGAACTTGTGTTTTCAGAGAGAAAGAGAGAGAGAGAGGAAGAAGACTCACCTGGAGGCGGGACCTGTGGGCCCCAGGCGCCCTATGGGCGCGGCCAGGGGGCAGGCCGCGCCAGCTGGCCGCCTGGGCCACTGGTGCCCCCCCTGGTCAGCCCCAGGTGCCTCTGGGTCACTCCCGACATGTAAATTTTAATTTCAATTTTTCTGGAATTTTTCTGAAAACTTCACTGTTGAAATTTTTTTGAAGTTCAAAAAGCTGCAAAACTTTCTGAAAACTTAAAGCAGTGATTAGTATTGTGAAGATTCAAAAACACAAACACTTGGTACAGCAAGGAGAACAAAAGCTAAAACAAATGAAAACATAACAAGCTCAACTTTTTACCTATATAAAACATGCTCACTAGTAAGGTTGATCAAGTCTTACCAACAAACCGGCGATATATAGAGCAAAAAGTCTCACCTCTTACGAAGTGATCATTGCACCTTTACTTTAATGGACATTGTCCCCACCATAATAGTTTCGTATTTGTGGTGCACATGTAGTGGACAGTCCCATTCTCCAATCTTCACGGTCTCGATATTTTCTATAGAGTTGAGGCCATGCCTCTTGTCGGTCTTCTTTGGAAAATACACCGTGTGTTCTTTATCATTCACATTGAAGGTAACCTTTCCTTTATTGCAATCAATAATAGCACCTGCGGTGTTAAGAAAAGGTCTACCAAGAATAATGGACATGCTCCCATCCTCGGGCATGTCAAGCACGACAAAATCAGTAAGGATCAAACAATTAGCAACTTCTACGGGAACATCCTCACAAATACCTATCGGGACGGCGGTTGACTTGTCAGCCATCTGAAGAGAGATATCTGTAGGAATTAGTTTCTCTAAACAAAGCCTCTTGTAAAGAGAGAAAGGCATAACACTCACTCCTGCTCCAAGATCACATAAAGCAGTTTTGACATAATTATTCTTTATGGAGCAAGGAATTGTGGGTATATCTGGATCACCAAGCTTCTCAGGAATCTTGCCACTGAAAGAGTAGTTAGCAAGCATAGTAGATATTGCTTCATTAGGAACTTTTCTTTTATTAGTAACAATATTGTTGACGCTCAAAAGTGGCACAATCGTAAAAGTTGCTTTAATCTATGTCAAGATTACTTCAAACTTATGATTGGAAGTCACCATGAGATGGCTTTCTTTGAGAAGATCAAGATGGATATGAAAGTGGTCCAAAACGGAGTCCGGATGCAAAAGTTATGACAAGTTCAGAGATGCTCATGGTGACACCAGATTAAAGAATGGCTCGAAAACAAATTAAGATGACTTCAAATGGAAAAAGTTTCAACATGAAAGTTGTGCGTCTCGTCGAAACGGTCGATTTTGATATAAAAGTCGTCCTAATCCGAGTTTGTATGCAAAAGTTACAGCCATCCGAACAAACCCTGTCACAGAGCCATAAGTGGCGCACCCCACCAGCCACATGTCTGATGGGTAGCGCGAATAACAGCCTGTATTGCGTGACCGTTTTGGCCTAGAAGATGGCATCAAATCAAAAAACGTTCAACATGAAAGTTGTTCGTCTCGTCGAAACTGTCAAGATTGCTTTTGGGCTCTTTTCCACCCAAGGTCGTTTACCACCTCAAAAATTACCCGCAAGGTACAGCCAGTTTAAACCGAACAGTTTTGGAAAGTTCGGACAAAACCAATCCGAATTTGGCTAGGGTTTTGGACGTGAATCCAAGCTTTTTCCTTGCACGGGAAGTCCAGCCGCCTATTATATACCTAAGGGGTGACGGCCGATTGAACAACACACAATCGAACAATTCATCTACCACTTTTTATCTTTTATCTTTTCTTCTTAACCCTAGTTCTTCTTCTTCCTCGTTCTTTGTCTGTTCTTCTTGTTGCAGGACGGCGAACCTCGAGGCCCTAGGGGCGGTCATGCCGATCTAGGGCAGCCCATAGCCTCCACGCGCCCTGACGGGGTCCCTCCCGGGCGTGTGGGGCTTCGGGTCTTCAAAAGCGCCTGCCGGATTGCTTGTGTACTGCGCTTCCGGACAGGTCTCCTTCGACGTGAGCTGTGGTGCATCACCCCCGGCGTCGAGGGTACATGGTGACGTGTTCGTGTGCGAACACACTTTTTGGCGACCACGCTGGGACGAAGCTTTGAACGGTCTCTGGCCCGTTATTGCTACGAAGAGATTGTCATCTAGGGTTTGCAATCTACAAAGGTAATATTAATACCCAATTCACATATGTAGATGCAAATAATACATATGTTGTTGCTAGATCATCTAATGAGCATAATGTATCGGCTAGCCCTAGCTTTATTAATCATGCAATTAATTATGTGCAAGGGCCGATGCAACAAAATCTCCATGATTCTACTTCATATAATTTTAGCAACATGCAACATATGTATCCCAACTCCCATGCATCGGCAACCCCACAAACCCATATGCCGATGAACAACATGACGAGTTCGGTTAATCAAGTTGAAACACCCCATGTAGGATCTTTCAATGGCATACAACATAGTGTTTCATCTTTTTATTCATCGGCAACTAATTTGCAACATGTTAATCCAAACATGCTGGTGGATAGGGGAATTGGCCATGCTACTACTAGTTATTCGACCAATTACCCTCAAACATCATATGCTACACCTCATGGTCATGGCCGAATAAGTGAAACTTCTGCAGGAGCACAAATGCCTTCACCTACTACCGTGGCATATCATGTCCCCCCCTACACAATTACAGAATTTCGGCAACTTCTCATTGCTGAAAGAGTCTAAAAGCATTGGGGGGCAACCATATCCAGACTGGGTAATTGAGAACAAGCTTACATTCTCTTGGGATTTGTGCAACTCTATTCGCCAGGAACTAATAGAAGGCGGGAAGCCTCATGATTTTGCTGCTGTAAAAGCTAGAGTTGTGCAAATGATGCAGTTGCCCAGTGTTGTACCATCCAGTGTACCACCTAAACAATCGCAAAGTTTAGGCACCTCATTGCTGAAAGAGTCTCAAAGTATTGGGGGGCAATCTCATGACGAGTGGATGGAAATTGAGATGAAAAAGTTTAAAGCTCGCCAAGCTGAGATGTGGGCTAAAATTAGACGAGAGCGAGAAGCCTTGCAAATTCAAAAAGATAAAGTTGTTGATTCAGGTAACAAAGAAAATTCGGTTATTAGAAAAGCCGAATCAAATAGTATATATTCTGAGTCCATCAAAACCAAAGAGGCAAACATTATTGAGAAAGGGCATGGAAAGCATAGCAAAACAGTCATATTTGATTTTTCCGAAGTCAATGGAACCTACTTCCTGCCCTATGAGTTCCGTGCCATAGAAATTGACAAGCCTCAAGGACAAGAACAAGTAGCCGAACAAAGTTCGGTTGACATGGATATTCAAAGCAATGATGCACGGAATCAAGAAAAAGATGATGAAAGGGTGTTGGGGAGCCATCCAAATACGGAGCAAGATGTTCTTCAAGTGACATCACCATCATGTTCTCCCAACATATTTGAAGAGGTATGCATAGAGAGTAATTTACCTATTTTCAGATTTGGTCGCGACTTCATTATTGATGCATCTATAAGAAATATTCTCATAAGTAATTTTGAAAGACCAATGAAGAAGGGTAATTTACTTGTTAGCAATAAACTTGTTATGGAACATATCGGTCAACCCATTATGCCATTTATAAAGACCGATATTGACTTATTGTTACAGCCAAAGCTTTCCCCGTTGCTTTATGTAAAGTTCATATCTAGTTGGGTAGCTTTGCTTATTTCGTACTTTGCTTTCACTTGGTCTCAACTGAGACATGTATGTTCTAAATATCTTCGTTTCAGAAATTTAAAGCCAAGGTTAAATTCTATTGAGAAAACTGATGCTAATATAATATCTTATCCAAAGACATCGAAGATAGAGTGGAAAACACAATGCATAGCCGAATGGGCAGATTACAAATCTGAACCATTCATTTGCTTATCTCCAAAGCCGTTCAAACAGCAAGATCGGCTAGAAAACAAGAAGTATACCTTCAATTCAAGCATGTGTGATCAAATATTTGATTTGTTGCTGAAAAATAATTATATTACAATTCTTGATCACCATGTTAAGCCATCAATCCAAGGACAAATGTATTGTAAGTTGCATGATTCATCCAAGCATAATTTTGAGGATTGCAACATGTTTCGTCAAATAGTTAAATCGGCCATTGAAAAAGGACGATTGAAGTTTGTTGAAACACCAAGAGATGACCAGTCTATTCCGATTTGTCCCGATGGCAAAAAGTTTTGCATCGGCTGCTTCAAGTCGATCCATTTAAAGAGAATGTAAAAGCTGCAGGTGATGGGATCAAGCTTTCAAGTAAAGAAGTTGTTGAAAAGCATAACGAGCATAATATGAAGACGCCAAGGACTGGGGGGCAGCAAGCAAATCCAATGATCGATGAAAGCAAACCAAAAGAAAACAAAGGTCGGAATAAGCGCAAGTGTAAGAGATCAAAAATCACCTTCGCTCAACTATTGGATAAATATCAAAAGAAGAGTGAAGAGAAGAATGCTTATCGGCCAAATCATGCAAAGAAACCAAGATCACCCCCAAGGCGCAAGTATGAGGATCGGTATTGGCAAAGTGACAATTTTTATGCAACATATTCATATCCTTGTTTTGGGCCGCCAATGCCAATGCCGTGGATGCCTCCCTATGCTCAAGTAGATCCATATCCATCATGGGACAGGTATGATACAAGGGCGCATTCTCCATCTTATTTTAGACCATCTCACCAATATTATGCAGCTCCGAGAAGATCAACATTTGAACAATCAAATGTTAAAGACCGTTTCAATCATAAGGAATCGGTCCGGAGCTCAAGGGAGAAGAAAAAGGTGGTCAAGCAAGTTTACCGTGTTAAAAGAGATGACCGTAAGAGTGCAACTTCAGATTTGATCTCAAATGAAAAAGAGCCAATTAAAGTGTTGACATTGGCTACTAAAGGCAATGAGATGAAGCAACCAATTATTAAGAGTCAAAGTGCCAAATCTGAAGAAAAGAAGTTGAGAGTGCACAAGGCCAAAAAAGGATTGCCATTGGCCAAGACAAAATCGCAGCCGGAGTGCCCACTCGTCTTATCATATTGGCAAAAGAAGAAATTACAAAAACTTAGTGCACAAGAACTTGAAGAAAGAAACATGACATGGGTTCCCAAAGGAAGTGCTCAAAATAAGAATTATGTGCAAGCTTCCATTACAAGAAGTGCGGCAAAGGTGAAGAACCAAAAGAGTGAAAACTATGAAGGACGAAGCCGAAGGTTTCAGCATCTTCGGTCTACACATTATCCATATTCTTCAACTATGCCATTGACGCCCATGTCATGGAATTCGTCATCAGGTATGATTGGTAAACCTCAATGGGCTTATTTTAATCCATGGATGCCATATAATTTCTTACATCATTAAAGGGTATTACCAAGTCACTATACATTTGATTAGCTACAAGTTTGTTGCTGATCCAAAGGGCCGAAATACTTAGTTTGTCATTTTATTTGTATGTTTCGGCTATATGTGCTTTAAATGAAGTTTACATGGTAATGGCCGATATTTATCTATCGTCCTAAGAATATGTCAATGCATGGTTGGTGCAGTATTCTAGCATCGTCCTTAGTTCGAATGGAGAGCGAGACAAGGTGCTATACATATTGAGGCTTTCGGTGATTAGTTATGAGTAGTCCAAGAAATATCCAAGGGTTATCAATGTTTTGACGAATCGCTTATAGTTTATCTTGAGATATGTCTAGATGCAAAATTTACCTTGGGTTGCTTTAAAATTGTTCTTATATTTAGACATGACAATTCAGAAGAGTTGGCACAGCAAGCATCCGGCTACTACGTTAATCATGGTGTATTGCATTTCTCTCAATAGCCGATGCTTCGTCTCGTCAACCTAGGTAAGGCTGAACCCAAGTTCACAGCTTCGGCCACTAATGAATTTTGATGCATGTGATAGTAAGGATTGGAGAGAGTTTATTGTTGATTATCTACAAAATCCTAGCAAAAGGGGGAACAATATGGTTCGGAGGATGACCTTGAGATACATATCTATGGAATTTTATCATCGGATTGTTAATGAAGTTGAGAAGGTTTCGCCCAAGTTTGCATCAAGGGTTCAAGAACAATAATGGCCGATATATAATTATCGTCCTAAGCATATAAATGGCGGGGTGTTGACATCGTCCTTGGAACCAACATGGTACAAACTATTTTTCGGCACGCTTGCTTTGCCGAAAAACAGGAGGGCATGTGTTGACGCTCAAAAGTGGCACAATCGTAAAAGTTGCTTTAATCTATGTCAAGATTACTTAAACTTATGATTGGAAGTCACCATGAGATTGCTTTCTTTGAGAAGATCAAGATGGATATGAAAGTGGTCCAAAACGGAGCCCGGATGCAAAAGTTATGACAAGTTCAGAGATGCTCATGGTGACACCAGATTAAAGAATGGCTAGAAAACCAATTAAGATGACTTCAAATGGAAAAAGTTTCAACATGAAAGTTGCGCGTCTCGTCGAAACGGTCGATTTTGATATAAAAAACGTCCCAATCCGAGTTTGTATGTAAAAGTTACAGACATCCGAACAAGCCCTGTCACAGAGCCATAAGTGGCGCGCCCCACCAGCCACATGTCTGATGGGTAGCGCGAATAACAGCCTGTATTGCGTGACCGTTTTGGCCTAGAAGATGGCTTCAAATCAAAAAACGTTCAACATGAAAGTTGTTCGTCTCGTCGAAACTGTCAAGATTGCTTTTGGGCTCTTTTCCATCCAAGGTCGTTTACCACCTCAAAAACTACCCGCAAGGTACAGCCAGTTTAAACCGAACAGTTTTGGAAAGTTCGGACAAAACCGATCCGAATTTGGCTAGGGTTTTGGACGTGAATCCAAGCCTTTTCCTTGCACGGGAAGTCCAGCCGCCTCTTATATACCTAAGGGGTGACGGCCGATTGAACAACACACAATCGAACAATTCATCTACCACTTTTTATCTTTTATCTTTTCTTCTTAACCCTAGTTCTTCTTCTTCCTCGTTCTTCGTCTGTTCTTCTTGTTGCAGGGCGGCGAACCTCGAGGCCCTAGGGGCGGTTAGGCCGATCTAGGGCAGCCCATAGCCTCCGCGCGCCCTGACGGGGTCCCTCCCGGGCGTGTGGGGCTTCGGGTCTTCGAAAGCGCCCGCTGGATTGCTTGTGTACCGCGCTTCCGGACGGGTCTCCTTCGACGTGAGATGTGGTGCATCACCCCCGGCGTCGAGGGTACACGGTGACGTGTTCGTGTGCGAACAAATATCTTTCATATATTTTGAATAGGGAGGTAACTTAATAGCATCAGTCAAAGGGATTTGAAGAAAAAGAGGTTTCATCCACTCACAAAACTTATTGTAATGCTCTTCTTCTTTAGATTTGAGAGACTTACCTGGAAAGGGCATGGGTTTCTGTATCCATGGTTCTCTTTTCTTCCCATGTCTTCTTGCGACGAAGTCTTCTCTAGTGTACTTCTTGCGTTTGTCAGGTGCTTCTTCTTCTCGAACTTCAGGCGGATCATTCTTCTCCTTATCCTTATCTTCAGGTTCGGCACCGTCTTCAGTCTCAGCATCGGAGGTAGATATACTGTTGGGATCAACAGCTGGCTCTTCACTTGTACTAGGATCATTGGAATTGTCAGCCTCCTTGTGTTTCTTCTTCTTCTTCTTTGGAGAGCCAACAATTTCTTCTTCCTGCATTTGAGAATCTTGCTCGATTCTCCTCGGATGCCCCTCTGGATAGAGAGGATCCTGAGTGCTAGTTCCTCCTCGGGTCTTAATCCCGAAGGCTGTAAATCATCTTGTTTGGTATTGTTAGCAAGCAAATCTTTTTGCACATTAGAAATTTGTTCAAGCTGAGTTTGAACCATATGAAAGTGCTTCACAAGACATTTAACATCATTAACTGTTCTACCTAGAACATCAAGCAAACTTTTGATAGCAAGGAAATTATCATGCAATTGACTTTGTATCCTCTCATTAAAATGACTTTGCTTCATTATAAAATTATCAAGCTCATCTAAACATTGATCAGGAGGCTTACCATGAGGGATGTCACTTGCGTTGAAATCTAAAAGTTGAAATCTAAAAGAGAGTGTACCTCTACCATAGGAGGGTGAGTGGTAGGCTCACACAACTTCTTAATAGGGGGTAGATTCTTCACGTCTTCAGTTTTAATAGCCTTCTCTTTAATAGACTTCTTTGCTTCTTGCATATCTTCGGGACTTAGAACAAGCATGCCCCTCTTCTTTGGTGGTGGAGGTGGTTCAGGGACGGACCAATCTTCATGGTTTTTGGCAATCCTGCCCATCAATTCTTCTGCATCGTCCGGTGTTCTTTTCCTGAAAACACAACCAGCACAACTATCCAAATAGGACCTGGATTCATCAGTTAGACCATCATAAAATATATCGATTAATTCATTCTTAGGGACTCCATGTCCTGGTCTAGCCTGGATCAGACTACAGTACCTTCCCCAAGCTTTAGGGAGGTGCTCATCCTGCAACTGTTTAAAGTTATAAATTCTTTGTAAAGCAGCATGTTGCATATGAGCAGGAAAGTACTTATCAACAAAAGAAATAGCTAAGTCTTGAGGACTCTTAATGGAACCACATGGTAGTGCATCATACCATGTTTTAGCACCTTCCTTCAAAGAGAAAGGAAGAAGCTTAGTCACATAAAAGTTTCGTATCTTTTCATTTGTGGTAAACAAGCCACCCAACTCAGTGAGTTTGGTCAGGTGTGCAATAGCATCATCATTTTCTCTGCCATAAAAGGGGTCAGCTTCAACCATAGATATAAGTGAAAGATCAACAGAGAAATCATAATCAGGATCATTGATGCATATAGGAGATGTAGCAAATTCAGGATCAGGAACAGTCTTGTTCTTCAAGGAGTGTTTTTCAAGCAGCTTCTTAATAGCTTCAGGGTCAGAGTCGGCAAACTCTGTTAGTTCCCTGCATAAATCATCATCAAGCATAATGTAATCATCATCAAGGAGTCTCTCCTTGAGTTTACTCAAATCAGGATAATCATAAGTTCCACCAATAGGGTAGCGAGTAACAGGAATTTCAATTCCAGATTTTTTTTGCAGCAGCGATCTGTTTCTCAAGAGCATAACCAAGTGAACCAATATCATCAAAAGTAGTAGAAGCATCATCAAAAGTATCGGACATAGTAACAGATTCAGTAGAAGCATCATGTGGTGGTGGTGAGGCAAACTTACTCATAACAGAAGGTGAATCAAGTGTAGCACTAGTGTTCAGAACAGTACCTCTTCTTGTAGTGGATAGTAAGATCGGAACCTTGGGGTCTCCTTTCTTACCCATAGCGGATGAAGTGCAGCAGGTAGGATACTTCAAGTAGACTTGTAAATATTGCTATGCTCCCCGGCAACGACGCCAGAAAACGGTACTTGATAACCCTCAACCGTAAGGGATCGAGATAGTCTTCGCGGGTAAGAATAACCCAATTTATAGATTCGACACACGGGGAGCCAAAGAGTATTTATAAGCTTTGACAGTTGAGTTGTCAATTAAACCGCACCTGAAATATACTTACTTGCAACTAAAGATAAGTGGTAACGGTGATATGATAGTGATGGTGGTGACAGCAAAAGTAAACAGCAAAAGTAACAACTAATAACCAGCAGTATTGAAACACTGTAGGCTAGGGAGATGGATGGTTGGGCGCTGCATGGATGAGATACATCATGAATCTAACTTCGGGCAAGGCACACAGAAATGTAATGATCATCTAGGCAAATATCAAACATTAGGCATGTATCCCACAGGTAGTTGTACGTGATTGCAATAATAACTTGCACAACATCTTTTGTCCTACCATCCCGCTACGAACGGGGCCAAAAGGAACTTATGGAGATTAAGGTGCTCCTGTCAAAGAGCACCGGAACAAAGCAATAAACTCAATGGATACATGGAATCCTCAAATTATGGACCATCCCCTTTGGTGTCCCAAGCTGTCACCTTTGGGATCGCCGGTTCCGGACCATAATAGGTGCAAACAACTCATAGATAGGATCAAGAACACAAATATACTCATGCAAACACATAGGGTTCAGATCTGAAAACATGGCACTCAGGCCCAAAGTGACAAGCATTAAGAGCAACACGTTGAAGCAAAGATGATAAACACCAAAGTAGATGATAGGCAACATGCCACCAATAATCTGATAAACTATTACATGATCTAACTCATCCAATCCCTACCATCCCCTTTGCCTACAGCAGGGAATTACTCACACATGGAAGGAGAAGTCATGGAGGGAGGATGGAGTGGTGATGATGATGACTATGGCGACGATCTCCCCTCTCCGGAGGCCAAATCAGCCTCCAGATTAGCCCTCCCGAAGAAGAACAGAGGGTGGCAGCGGCTCCGCGACGGAAACTGGAAAAACAACTTCTGTTCTGGGGTTTCCTCGCCACAGGAATAAATTGGAGCCAAGGTAGAGCACCATAGGGGGGAGGACCCTCCCAGGCGGCCTCCTGGCGCGGCCAGGGGTGGGGTCGCGCCAGCAGGGCGCCTGGGGCCCCCCTGGCTGCCCTCTGGCCCCACTTCTGGCACAATTGCCCTTCGGGTGCGTGGATTTTCTGTGATTTTTCTTGGAATTTTCTGAGACACCTAAAAATCCATTTTCCTGCACACAATAAAACCATACAGGCAGCTCTGCTGAAAACAGCGTCAGTCTGGGTTAGTTTAGTTCAAATCATGCAAGAATGAGGGCAAAACAATAGCAAAAGTGTTTGGAAAAGTAGATACGTTTGAGACGTATCATGGACCTGCTACCTTTCAAAGATTCCTGATGGCTATATTCTCTTATTTTTGTGAAAAGATTGTTGAGGTTTTCATGGATGATTTTTCTGTTTATGGAAGTTCTTTTGATGATTGCTTGAGCAACATTGATCGAGTTTTGCAGAGATGTGAATAAACTAATCTTGTCTTGAATTGGGAAAAGTGCCATTTTAAGGTTAATAAAGGTATTGTAGGGCATAAAATTTCTGAAAGAGGTATTGAAGTTGATAAAGCTAAAGTTGATGCTATTGAAAAGATGCCGTATCCCAAGGACATCAAGGGTATAAGAAGTTTCCTTGGTCATGCCGGATTTTATAGGAGGTTCATTAAGGACTTCTCAAAAATCTCTAGGCCTCTGACTAACCTCTTACAAAAAGATGTTCCTTTTGTTTTTGATGATGATTGTGTATAAGCATTTGAAATACTTAAGAAAGCATTGATCTCTGCACCTATTGTCCAGCCTCCTGACTGGAATTTACCCTTTGAAATTATGTGTGATGCTAGTGTTTATGCTGTAGGTGATGTTTTAGGACAAAGAGTTGATACGAAATTAAATGTTATCCAATATACTAGTAAAACTCTAGACAGTGGCTAGAGAAATTATGCTACTACTAAAAAAGAATTTTTAGCAGTCGTATTTGCTTGTGATAAGTTTAAGCCTTATATTGTTGATTCCAAAGTAACTGTTCACACTGATCATGCTGCTATTAAATATCTTATGGAAAAGAAAGATGCTAAACCTAGACTTATTAGATGGGTTCTCTTGCTACAAGAATTTTATTTGCATATTACTGATAGAAAGGGAGCTGAGAACCCCGTTGCAGACAACTTGTCTAGGTTAGAGAATATTCTTGATGACCCACTACCTATTGATGATAGCTTTCCTGATGAATAATTAGCTATCATAAATGCTTCTCGTACTGCTCCATGATATGCTGATTATGCTAATTACATTTTTGCTAAATTTATACCACCTAGTTTCACATACCAGCAAAAGAAAAAGTTTTTCTATGATTTAAGACATTACTTCTAGGATGACCCACACCTTTATAAAGAAGGAGTAGATGGTATTATTAGACGTTGTGTACCTGAGCATGAACAGGAACAAATCCTACGCAAATGTCACTCTGAGACTTATGGAGGACACCATGCTGGAGATAGAACTGCACATAAGGTATTGCAATCTGGTTTTTATTGGCCTACTCTCTTCAAGGATGCCCGTAAGTTTGTCTTGTCTTGTGATGAATGTCAAAGAATTGGTAATATTGGTAGACGTCAAGAAATGCCTATGAATTATTCACTTGTTATTTAACCATTTGATGTTTGGGGCTTTGATTATATGGGATTGTTTCCTTCCTCTAATGGGTATACCCAAATTATAGTTGTTGTTGATTACGTTACTAAGTGGGTAGAAGCTATTCCAACTAGTAGTGCTGATCACAACACCTCTATTAAGATGTTTAAAGAAGTTATTTTTCCGAGGTTTGGAGTCCCTAGATACTTCATGACCGATGGTGGTTCACATTTTATTCATGGTGCTTTTCGCAAAATGATCGCTAAGTATGATGTTAATCATAGAATTGCATCCCCTTACCACCCACGGTCTAGTGGTCAAGTAGAACTGAGTAATAGAGAGCTAAAATTAACTTCGCAAAAGGCTATTAATAGATCTAGAAAGAATTGGTCCAAGAAACTTGATGATGCATTATGGGCTTACAGAACTGCATATAAAAATCCTATGGGTATGTCTCCGTATAAAATGGTTTATGGAAAAGCATGTCACTTACCTCTCATACTAGAACATAAGGCATATTGGGCCATTAAAGAGCTCAATTATGATTTCAAACTTGCCGGTGAGAAGAGGTTATTTGACATTAGCTCACTTGATGAATGGAGAACTCAGGCCTATGAAAATGCCAAACTGTTTAAAGAAAAAGTTAAAAGATGGCATGACAAAAGGATACAAAAGCGTGAGTTTAACATAGGTGATTATGTTTTGCTATACAACTCCCGTTTAAGATTTTTTGCCGGAAAACTTCTCTCTAAATGGGAAGGCACTTACGTTATCGAGGAGGTCTATCGTTCCGGTGCCATAAAAATCAACAACTTTGAAAGCACAAATCCAAAGGTGGTGAACGACCAAAGAATCAAACATTATATTTCAGGTAATCCCATAAATGTTGAAACCAATGTTACTGAAACTGTAACCCCAGAGGAATACATAAGGGACACTTTCCAGAACAATTCAGACCCCGAAAAGGAAGAGGTATGTGGTACGGTAAGTAAACCGACTCCAAAACAGTTCTAATGGCAATTTTCCTCTGCTTTGGAATATTTAAGAAAATAGGAAAATAAGAAGTAGTCCGAAAGGGACACGAGGTGTCCACGAGGGTGGAGGGCGCGCCCTACCCCCCTAGGCGCGCCCCCTGCCCCGTGGGCACCTCGTGTGCCCTTCGGACTCCGTTTTCTTGCACGATACTTCTTTTGGTTGGTAAAAATTCATTATATAATCTCCCGAAGGTTTTGACAATGGTACCACGACAAAATCCTCTATTTTTGTTTCGAGTTGTTTTTGTCGCAGATTAGGGCAATATGTCGTCCCAGGATTCAAATGGAGAAAGCTATGTGGCTGATTACCTTGCAGACCCTAAGGTCTACGGGGACTTGGAGCATTGTAGTTGGACCATGGAGGAAGAAGAAGACTATGATCTTAGGGGAAAGGAGGAGACGAGCTCGGATGAAGATGAAGTCCCATTACCTCAACCTGGGGACATGCATGTGGAGTTCAAAAAGTCAAACCTCCCTGATAGAGCAAAGAAACCTAAGATCGAGTTTACTCCTTTTCGCCTCTTGCAGGAGAACAAACAGGAACTATGCAAAAAGATATTAAGTCTTGAGCAGGAGATCGATGACCTAAGGGAGCAAAATTCCATCCTCAAGCGCAAATTAAGGAAGAAGCCTACATCATCAACAACTCTATCATCACCACCTCCGAAGAAGGAGACATAAACACATGGGTATGGGCACTCCCCTTGGCAACTGCCAAGCTTGGGGGAGGTGCCTCGGTATCGTATCACCATCACACCTCTATCTTTACCGTTTTTCTTAGTTCGATCCTTTTGGTAATATCTTGATCTAGTAGAATAAAGTTAGTATGATCTAGTTGTGAGCTTTGCTTTATGATCCTTATCTATGTAATCGAGTTCGTTAGCTATATATAATAAAGATTAGTTTTGAGTCAAGTTCTTGATTATCTCACCATGATCATGAGGGAATAAAAGAAGGAATAAAAAAGAAATAAAGAGATCATATTGATCTTATGGAAAGTAATGACTTCACATATAAGGAGTATGATGAATAAAAAATGTTGAAAGTTGACAAACATAGTATTGGTCATCATTGCAATTAATAGGAAGTAATAAAGAAAGAGAGGTTTTCACATATAAATATACTATCTTGGACATCTTTTATGATTGTGAGCACTCATTAAAATATGACATGCTAAATAGTTGATGTTGGACAAGGAAGACAACATAATGGGTTATGTTTTCTTATATCTGAAATAAAGTATATTGTCATGGATCATCCAACATGTTGAGCTTGCCTTTCCCCCTCATGCTAGCCAAACTCCTTGCACCAAGTAGAGATACTACTTGTTCTTCCAAACATCCTTAAACTCAGTTTTGCCATGAGAGTCCACCATATCTACCTATGGATTGAGTAAGATCCTTCAAGTAAGTTGTCATTGTTGCAACTCTCTAAATATGTATGATCTAATAGTGTGGAGAAAATAAACTTTATACGATCTTGTGATATGGAAGCAATAAAAGCGACGGACTGCATAATAAAGGTTCATATCACAAGTGGCAATATAAAGTGACATTCTTTTGCGCTAAGATTTTGTACATCCAACCATAAAATCACATGACAACCTCTGCTTCCCTCTGCGAAGGGCCTATCTATTGTTCTTGCCTTATACCTTATACAAGAGTCATGGTGATCTTCACTGATAACCCACAAGTGTAGGGGATCGCAACAGTTTTCGAGGGTAAAGTATTAAACCCAAATTTCTTGATTCGACACAAGGGGAGCCAAAGAATACTCTTAAGTATTAGTAGCTGAGTTGTCAATTCAACCACACTTGGAAACTTAGTATCTGCAGCAAGATAGTTTAGTAGCAAAGTAATATGATAGTGGCGGTAGCAACAATAAAAGTAACGATAGTGTTTTTGTAGTTTTTGTGATAGTAGCAACGGAAAAGTAAATAAGCAACTAGCAATAAAGCTCGTAGGCATTGGATCGGTGATGGGAAATTACGTCAGATGCAATTCATCATGTAGAAGTTATAACCTAGGGTGACACAGAACTAGCTCGAGTTCATCAATGCAATGTAGGCATGTATTCTGAATATAGTATTACGTGCTTATGGAAAAGAACTTGCATGACATCTTTTGTCCTACCCTCCCGTGGCAGCGGGGTCCTATTGGAAACTAAGGGATATTAAGGCCTCCGCTTCATAGAGTACCGGACCAAAGCATTAACACATAGTGAATACATGAACTCCTCAAACTATGGTCATCACCGGGAGTGGTCCCGATTATTATGACTTCGGGGTTGCCGAATCATAACACATAGTAGGTGAATATAGACTTGCACGATAGGATCAAGAACACACATATATTCATGAAAACATAATAGGTTCAGATCTGAAATAATGGCATTCGGGCCCTAGTGACAAGCATTAAGCATAGGAAAGTCATAGCAACATCAATCTCAGAACATAGTGGATACTAGGGATCAAACCCTAACAAAACTAACTCGATTACATGATAGATCCCATCCAACCCATCACCGTCCAGCAAGCCTACGATGGAATTACTCACACACGGCGATGAGCATCATGGAATTGGTGATGGAGGAAGGTTGATGATGATGATGGCGACGATCTCCACTCTCGGGAGCCCCGAACGGACTCCAGATCAGCCCTCCCGAGAGAGATTAGGGCTTGGCGGCGGCTTCGTCACGTGAAACGCGATAATTCCTTCTCTCTGATTTTTTTTCTCCCCGCAACGGAAGATATAGGATCTAGGGGTATGTCGGTGGAGCATCGGGGGGCCCTCGAGGCAGGGGGGCGCGCCCTGGGAAGGGGGCGCACCCCCACCCTCGAGGACATGGTGTGGCCCCCCGGTGAGTATCTTCTTGCAGATATTTTTTATATTTTCTGAAATAATTCTCCGTTGATTTTCAGGCGATTCTGAGAACTTTTTATTCTACACAAAAACAACACCATGGCAGTTCTGCTAAAAACAGCGTCAGTCCGGGTTAGTTCCATTCAAATCATGCAAGTTAGAGTCCAAAACAAGGGCAAAAGGGTTTGGAAAAGTAGATATGTTGGAGACGTATCATTCACCTTTCCTTTTTTACATTTTATCCTTTGGCAAGCGCATTGTGTTGGAAAGATTCTAACATATATACCCAATTGGATGTAAGCTATCATGAACTATTATTGTTGACATTACCCTTGAGGTAAAAGGTTGGGAGGCAACACTATAAGCCCCTATCTTTCTCTGTGTCCGATGAAAACTCCATACCCATAAGTATTGCGTGAGTGTTAGCAATTGTGAAAGACTAAATGATAGTTGAGTATGTGGACTTGCTGAAAAGCTCTTATATTGAATCTTTCCGATATTATGATAAATTGCAATTGCTTCAATGACTGAGATCATAGTCTGTTAGTTTCAATGAAGTTTCAGATTCATACTTGACATTGTGAATAGATTGTTACTTTAGCATAAGAAATCATATGACAATAAATATGTTGCTATTATAAGAATGATCATGATGCCCTCATGTCCATATTTTATTTTATTGACACCTCTATCTCTAAACATGTGGACATATTTTTCGATATTGGCTTCCGCTTGACGACAAGCGAGGTCTAAGCTTGGGGGAGTTGATACGTCCATTTTGCATCATGCTTTTATATTGATGTTTATTGCATTATGGGCTGTTATTACACATTATGTCACAATACTTATGCCTTTTCTCTCTTATTTTACAAGGTTTACATGAAGAGGGAGAATGTCGGCAACTGGAATTCTGGGCTGGAAAAGAAGCAAATATTGGAGACCTATTCTACACAACTCAAAAAGCCCTGAAACTCCACGAAAGTCAGTTTTGGAATATATAAAAAATATCGGGCGAAGAAAGCACCGGAGGGGGGCCACCCACCATCCACGAGGGTGGGGGGTGCGCCCCCCTGTCTCGTGAACCTGGAAAAAATCATAAGGAGGATTTCGGGACGAAGCGCCGCCGTCTCAAGGCGGAAACTTGGTGGAACCAATCTAGGGCTCCGGCGGTGCTGTTCTGCCGGGGAAACTTCCCTCTGGGGGGGGCAATCGTCTCCATCATCATCACCATCGATCCTCTCATCGGGAGGGGGTCCATCTCCATCAACATCTTCACCAGCAACATCTCCTCTCAAACCCTAGTTCGTCTCTTGTATCCAATCTTTGTATCAAAACCTCAGATTGGTACCTGTGGGTTGCTAGTAGTGTTGATTACTCCTTGTAGTTGATGCTAGTTGGTTTATCCGGTGGAAGATCATATGCTCAGATCCTTTATGCATATTAATATCCCTCTGATTATGAACATGAATATGATTTGTGAGTAGTTACGTTTGTTCCTAAGGACATGGGAGAAGTCTTGCTATAAGTAGTCATGTGAATTTGGTATTCATTCGATATTTTGATGAGATGTATGTTGTCTTTCCTCTAGTGGTGTCACGTGAACGTCGACAACATGACACTTCACCATTGTTTGGGCCTAGAGGAAAGCATTGGGAAGTAATAAGTAGATGATGGGTTGCTAGAGTGACAGAAGCTTAAACCCTAGTTTATGCGTTGCTTCGTAAGGGGCTGATTTGGATCCATATGTTTCATGCTATGGTTAGGTTTACCTTAATACTTCTTTTATAGTTGCGGATGCTTGCATTAGAGGTTAATCATAAGTGGGATGCTTGTCCAAGTAAGGGCAGTACCCAAGCACCGGTCCACCCACATACCAAATTATCAAAGTAACGAACGCGAATCATATGAGTGTGATGAAAACTAGCTTGACGATAATTCCCATGTGTCCTCGGGAGCACTTTCCTTTATATAAGAGCTTGTACAGGCTTGTCCTTTGCTACAAAAAGGATTGGGCCATATTGCTACACCTTATTTACTTTCATTACTTGTTACTTGTTACAAATTACCTTATCACAAAACTATCTGTTACCGATAATTTCAGTGCTAGTAGAGAATACCTTACTGAAAACTGCCTATCATTTCCTTCTGCTCCTCGTTGGGTTGACACTCTTACTTACAGAAAGGACTATGATAGATCCCCTACACTTGTGGGTCATCAAGCGGCCACCCCTGTGGTCTTCTTCTTCTTATGCTTCTTCTTGTTGTTGTTCTGAGTAGCAACACCTAGGTGGTCGGGGGACCGGAGCAATGGAGATGAGCGGTACAGCCGGGGCTCACTCCATTGCCGCTCGGGGACGGTGTCCCGAGGAGGGCGACAGACGTCCCACCGAGCGGAGAAGGATCCATAGGGATTATCAATACCTCCTTGTTCTAGGACTTGGGGAAGAATTATCTTGTTCCATCTCACTCTTTGGAAGATTAGGATGATTTGGATCATGGATCTATCTATGTGTATCTTCTATTGCATCTGTATGTGTTGATTTGTGTTTCCCTTTGTGATTTCCCTCGTGTTCATTGGGTGACCCCCCCTTCAATTCGTGAAAGATAACCTACTAGGGTCCCCCTCTACATAACTTAGATTAAATATCAAGTTCCCTGCTAGTAATGGCAAGAACACGAAAAGTAGAAAGATGCAAAAGCTTCTTCAAGAAGCATCGGGTAGTAGAGTACTACTTGAGCCAAGAGGCCAAGAACAAGAATAAATGTTGTCGTAAGTGCAAACTGCTTGGTAAACACACAAAAACGGTGCATATAACAATCAAGACGAACCACTCATCCCCTCTCATCGTTGATGAATATCGTGCCGTAGTTCATGAAGGAAAAAAGATGTCAGACTCTATCGAGCGTCCCAAACAGTTTTAGTAAACCAACGATCAAAGTATATATGTACTCCGCTCTCTCCAGAAATGAGATGCACGACACACAAGCCATGGGAACAGGGCCATTCTTGTAGCACAATGAGTACATGCAGATGTGCTGGACCGGCGTGAGCCGCAGCATGGCATCGCATGCCTTGCACACCGGGCATCTCATGTAATATGGCATCCGCGGCGCAGGTAGACCAGGCGGCTGTTGTGCTGGTGGCTCGAGGTAGTAATGCGGGAACATTATAGGGTTGTCCCACACTTCAATGGCATAATCAACTAGCGAGCAATAATAATAAACCTCGGATGACAACACTTTCTCAAAACAATCATGATATGATATAACAAGATGGCATCTCGCTAGCCCTTCCCGAGACCGCAAAACATAAATGTAGAGCACCTTTAAAGATCAAGGAGTGACTAGACATTGTAATTCATGGTAAAAGAGATCTAGTCATGATCATACTGAATGCAAATTAATAGTAATACAAGCAACGACAGAGGTGCTCTCCTACTGGTGCTTTTTGATAAGAGGATGATGACTCTGCATAAAAGTAAATAGATAGGCCCTTCGCAGAGGGGAGCGGGGATTTGTAGAGGTTCCAGAGCTTGATTTTTAAATAGAGCTGAATAACATTTTGAGCAGTATACTTTCATTGTCAACATAACAACCAAGAATCTCGATATCTCCCATGCTACGCACATTATAGGCGGTTCCCAAACAGAATGGTAAAGTTTATACTCCCCCAACCACCAACAAGCACACTCCACGGCTAGCCCGAAACAACGGGTACCGTCCAAACCAGCAACAGCCCTGGGGGAGTTTTGTTAAAATATTATGATTTTGAGCATGGGACTGGGCATCCCGATTACCAGCCATTTTCTCATGACTGATGAGCGGAGTCCACTCATCGTGAGAATAACCCACATAGCATGGAAGATATAGACATCCCTAGTTGATACATGAGCTGTTCGAGCATACAAAACAAAATTTCATTTGAAGGTTTAGAGTTTGGCACATACAAATTTACTTGGAACGGCAAGTAAATACCGCATATAGGAAGGTATGGTGGACTCATATGGAACAACTTTTGGGATTTATGGAAGTAGATGCACAAGCAGTATTCCCGCTTAGTACAGGTGAAGGCTAGAAAGAGACTAGGAAGTGACCAGCTAGAGGGCAACAACAGTCATGAACATGTATTAAAATTAATCAACAATGAATGCAAGCATGAGTAGGATATAATTCACCATGAACATAAATATCGTGAAGGCTATGTTGATTTGTTTCAACTACATGCGTGAACATGTGCCAAGTCAAGTCACTTAAATCGTTCAAAGGAGGATACCACCCATCATACCACATCACAAAAATTTTAATATCATGTTGGCATGCAAGATAGACCATTATAAACTCTCAGCTAATTAAGCATGGCATAAGCAGCTATGATCTCTAAATGTCATTGCAAACATGTTTCATTCATAACAAGCTGAATCAAGAACGACGAGCAATCATATTTACAAAAACAAGAGAGGTCGAGTTCATACCAGCTTTTCTCATCTTAATTAGTTCATCATTTATCATCCTTATTGCCTTTCACTTGCACGACCGAACGGTGTGAATAATAATAATAGTGCACGTGCATTGGACTAAGCTGGAATCTGCAGGCATTTAATACAAGAGAGAAGACAAGGTAATATGGCTCAAGGTTAAATCCACAACAAAGCATATGAGAGCCACTAAGAATTTTAATCATGGTCTTCTACTCTTAGCCCCTAAAGAAAAAGAAAAGAAACTATTTACACGGGAAAGCTCCCAACAAGCAAAAGAAGAACGGGAAATCTTTTTGGGTTTTCATTTTTAGTTACTACTACAGGCAAAGAAAGTAAACTAGCTAGAAGCTACAACTAATATATTTTTTGTTTTTCTGGGTTTTTCTAGCACACAATAAAAGGACTAATAAAAAGAAATTGAAACTAAGGATGGATGGTACAGTGAAAGAGTGTGAGCACCGACAACTAGAACAAGTGTGTGAACATGAATGTAAGTCGGTGAGAAACACGTACTCCCCCAAGCTTAGGCTTTTGGCCTAAGTTGGTCTATGGCCACGGATCGAAGCCGCTACCTCCAGTGTACTGAGATGTGTCCTCTGGGTGCCACTGGTTGGCGAGCTCGTCCAGCTCCCACCCATAAACAGATTGATGGGAAGGATCAAGTGGTGGTTCTGGCTCAGGCTCTGAAGCTTGTGCCTGGCCTTGGTACTTATAGAAGGCGTCTGAGGTGATGAGGAATATGCATGTAGATAGATCAAACAAAGAAGGTGCAGGCAAGGTAACAATTTCACAGTATATTTCATCAAACCTCAATTTATAATTGAGCTGCATATTCTTATCTTTAACAATAAATTCATGAGCTACCATGCTCTTGTAGTCTAGATAAACCGGGGCAAGCAATTTTTCTTCCTTCTCATGATGCCTAATAGGTATATTAAAATATTCAGCAAGGCGAGAAGCAAAGATGCCTCCAAAGATGGGCCCCTTTGAGCGGTTCAGACTCAATTGTTTGGCAACGACGGCGCCCAAGCTAAAAGTTGTGTCTTGAAACAAAGCATGGCGTAACATGATAATATCAAGGGCACTGAGATTCCCATTATTCCCGCGACCAATTAAACACCTACTAGCAAATAAAGCAAAGTAGCACAGAACAGGGAAGTGTATACTAGTGATTCTAGCCCCTGAAACTTGTCTAGTTTCACCTACAGCTATCATGTCAATGAACCCTTTGACGTCTTCATGACGTGGTTCATCAAGTCTACCTCCAAAGGGTACTTTGCATATTTAACAAAAATCAAAAAGTGATATCTCCTTAACCACATCATATAAGCGAAACTCCACTGTAGGTGGTGTTTTTCTAGAATGAAAATGAAAACTTTGCGTGAAAATATTGGTGAGTAAGAGATACTGTTCTTTTTGGTCATTGAGGAAGTCGGTGAGGCCTGCATTATTCGCCAACCAATAAAAGTCTTCGTAAATACCGATGGACATCATGAAATTATTACAAGGCCATTCGCACGGTCGAACTTCCGCCATGCGAGGAAGATTATACTTGGGCTTCTTATTTTCTTCTTTCTTCTTCTCCTCTAAGCTCTTCTGGAGGAGCCCCTCAATAATCCTTTTAACATTTTCCTTTTCTGAAAAATTTCTGAAATTTTTAGTAACTCTCAATAAAAGTTAACCAAACTCAACAAGATTGATAGCAACAACTCCTATAAGTGCCTAGAGGCTATATCATGCATTAGAACTACTTGGGACCAAGAAAATTTGACATGCAAGCTCAAGAACAAGGTCACCACAACAACATAAATTTGCAACAAATAAAGCACTAGAACAAAAACTAATTGGACCAATGGAGGAGTCACATACCAAGGAACAATCTTCCCAAACAGTTTGGTGAATGGTGCTTTGAGAAAGGAGATCGAAAATGGCAGCAAAATGAGCTAGAACTCGGGTTTGAGCTGGTTGGGGATTTTTTGGGAGGAAGAAGAAGAGCATGGGTGAAATGATAAGTGGAGGGGGCCACGTGGGGCAAAAGGAATCCATTAACAAGGTTGATCAGGTCTTGTTAATAAACTCTTTCCGTGTAACATGAAACCGGAGAATTTTCGAATAACACTAGGTAACCTCAATGGGGATATGTATGTCCCCAACAATAAGAATGTCATATGCCTTCTTGATGGTAGGAATAGGAAACTCAAAGCCTCTGATGACCCACAAGTGTAGGGGATCGCAACAGTTTTCGAGGGTAAAGTATTAAACCCAAATTTGTTGATTCGACACAAGGGGAGCCAAAGAATACTCTTAAGTATTAGCAACTTAGTGGTCAATTCAGCCACACCTGGAAACTTAGTATCTGCAGCAAGATAGTTTAGTAGCACAGTAATATGATAGTGGTGGTAGCAACAATAAAAGTAAAAATAGTGTTTTTGTAGTTTTTGTGATAACAGCAACGGAAAAGTAAATAAGCGGTAAGCAATATAGGTAAAGCTCATAGGCACTGGATCGGTGATGGGAAATTACGTCGGATGCAATTCATCATGTAGAAGTTATAACCTAGGGTGACACATAACTAGCTCCAGTTCATCAATGCAATGTAGACATGTATTCTAAATATAGTCATACGTGCTTATGGAAAAGAACTTGCATGACATCTTTTGTCGTACCCTCCCGTGGCAGCGGGGTCCTATTGGAAACTAAGGGATATTAAGGTCTCCTTTTAATAGAGTACCGGACCAAAGCATTAACACATAGTGAATACATGAACTCCTGAAACTATGGTCATCACCGCGAGTGGTCCCGATTATTGTCACTTCGGGGTTGTCGGATCATAACACATAGTAGGTGACTATAGACTTGCAAGATAGGATCAAGAACACACATATATTCATGGAAATATAATAGGTTCAGATCTGAAATCATGGCACTCGGGCCCTAGTGACAAGCATTAAGCATAGCAAAGTCATAGCAACATCAATCTCAGAACATAGTGGATACTAGGGATCAAACCCTAACAAAACTAACTCGATTACATGATAGATCCCATCCAACCCATCACTGTCCAGCAAGCCTACGATGGAATTACTCACACACGGCGGTGAGCATCATGGAATTGGTGATGGAGGAAGGTTGATGATGACGATGGCGACGATCTCCACTCTCCAGAGCCCCGAACGGACTCCAGATCAGCCCTCCCAAGAGAGATTAGGGCTTGGCGGCTGCTCCGTCTCGTAAAACGCGATAATTATTTCTCCTTGATTTTTTTCTCCACGAAACGGAATATATAGGACCTGGGGATACGTCGGTGGGGCATCGGGGTGCCCTCGAGGCAGGGGGCGCGCCATCGGAAGGGGGGCGCGCCCCCCACCCTCGAGGACAGCCGGTGGGCCCCCCGGTGTGGATCTTCTTGCAGGTATTTTTCATATTTTCTGAAATAAATCTCCGTTGATTTTCAGGCGATTCCGAGAACTTTTTATTTCTGCACAAAAACAACACCATGGCAGTTCTGCTGAAAACATCGTCAGTCCGGGTTAGTTCCATTCAAATCATGCAAGTTAGAGTCCAAAACAAGGGCAAAAGTGTTTGGAAAAGTAGATACGTTGGAGACGTATCAACTCCCCCAAGCTTAAACCTTTGATTGTCAGTTGATAAACTGAAAGTGATAAAGAAAAACTTTGACAAACTCTATTTGCTCTTGTTGTTGTAAATATGTGAGCTAGCACTCGGGTTTTCAACAAGATCATGAACTAACCACATTCACAATAACTTTCAGGTCTCAAGACTACTCACATCACTGGCATAATCAACTAGCGAGCAATAATAATAGACCTCGGATGACAATACTTCTCAAAACAATCATGATATGATATAACAGGATGGTATCTCGCTAGCCTTTTCTGAGACCGCAAAACATAAATGCAGTGCACCTTTAAAGATCAAGGACTGACTAGACATTGTAATTCATGGTAAAAGAGATCTAGTCATGATCATACTCAATGCAAATTAATAGTAATACATGCAATGACAGAGGTGCTCTCCTACTGGTGCTCTTTGATAAGAGGATGATGACTCTGCATAAAAAGTAATTAGATAGGCCCTTCATAGAGGGAAGCAGGGATTTGTAGAGGTGCCAGAGCTCGATTTTTAAACAGAGATTGAATAACATTTTGAGCGGTATACTTTCATTGTCAACATAACAACCAAGAATCTCGATATCTCCCATGCTACGCACATTATAGGCGGTTCCCAAATAGAATGGTAAAGTTTATACTCCCCCAACCACCAACAAGCACACTCCACGGCCAGACGAATCCACGGGTTACCGTCCAAACAAGCAACAACCCTGGGGGAGTTTTGTTTAATTATTATGATTTTGAGTATGGGACTGGGCATCCCGGTTACCAGCCATTTTCTCGTGAATGATGAGCGGAGTCCACTCATCATGAGAATAACCCACCTAGCATGGAAGATATAGACATCCCTAGTTGATACATGAGTTGTTCGAGCATACAAAACAAAATTTCATTTGAAGGTTTAGTGTTTGGCACATACAAATTTACTTGGAACGACAGGTAAATACCGCATATAGGAAGGTATGGTGGACTCATATGGAATAACTTTGGGATTTATGGAAGTGGATGCACAAGCAGTATTCCCGCTTAGTACATGTGAAGGCTAGAAAGAGATTGGGAAGCGACCAGCTAGAGAGCAACAACGGTCTTGAACATGCATTAAAATTAATCAACAATGAATGCAAGCATGAGTAGGATATAAATCACCATGAACATAAATATCGTGAATGCTATGTTGATTTGTTTCAACTACATGCGTGAACATGTGCCAAGTCATGTCACTTAAATCGTTCAGAGGAGGATACCACCCATCATACCACATGACAACTATTTTAATATCGTGTTGGCACGCAAGATAGACCATTATAAACTCTCAGCTAATTAAGCATGGCATAAGCAGCTATGATCTCTAATTGTCATTGCAAACATGTTTCATTCATAACAAGCTGAATCCAGAACGACGAGCAATCATATTTACAAAAACAAAAGAGGCCGAGTTCATACCAGCTTTTCTCATCTAGTTCATCATATATCATCCTTATTGCCTTTCACTCGCACGGCCGAACGGTGTGGAAAATAACAATAGTGCACGTGCATTGGACTAAGCTGGAATCTGCAGGCATTTAATACAAGAGAGAAGACAAGGTAATATGGCTCAAGAATAAATCAGCAACAAAGCATATGAGAGCCACTAAGCATTTTAATCATGGTCTTCTACTCTTAACCCCTAAAGAAAAGAAAAGAAACTATTTACACGGGAAAGCTCCCAACAAGTAAAAGAAGAACGGGAAATATTTTTGGGTTTCCCCCCCTTTTTTTTAGTTACTACTACAAGCAAAGAAAGTAAACTAGCTAGAAGCTATAACTAATATTTTTTTGTTTTTCTGGGTTTTTCTTGCACACAAGAAAAAAGACTAATACAAAGAAATTTAAACTAAGCATGGATGGTACAGTGAAAGAGTGTGAGCACCGACAACTAGAATAAGTGTGAACATGAAAGTAAAGTTGGTGAGAAACACGTGCTCCCCCAAGCTTAGGCTTTTGGCCTAAGTTGGTCTATGGCCAGTACTGGCCTGACGGATATCCAAAGTTGAAGTTGGTGTCGTACTGAGATGCAGCGGATGCTGCCTGCTGAGCTGCAGCTCGAAGACGGGCTGCCTCCGTCATGTTATAATGGGTATTTGCCTCCTCCATAGTTATAGTGTGTCTTCCTTTTTCCTGAAAGTTAAACAAAGTAGGGGCAGGAAGAACAATAGGGATGGCATGCTGCCGGTTAAAGATTAGTCGATATTTGAGAGTCTGATTATCCCACTCTAGAAACTAGTGACTAGCCATGGCATTACCGTCTAAATAAGCAGTAGGTAAAGGTTCATCATACGAATGCACAGACACACCAAGATAGCGGGCTATGCGAGTAGCATAGATCCCACCAAATAAATCTCCATTCGAACCATTATGGTGTAGTCTACGTGCAACAATTGCTCCTAAATTATATTGCATATCACCTAGTACAGCACTCCTGAGAATGCTGGGATCAAGGACACACATGTGACAGGCTTCATCTTTACCATTTATGCATCTACCGATAAAGAGAGCAAAGTAATGAATAGCAGGAAAATGTATGCTCCTAGTGGTGGCTTGTGTGATGTCCCTGGATTCCCCCACTGTAATACTAGCTAGGAATTCTCTAAATTCAGATTTACGAGGATCACTCATACTGCCCCACTTTGGGAGCTTGCAAGCTTCATTAAAATCCTCTAAGTCCATGGTATAAGATTTATCATATAGATCAAACAAGACAGTGTGAAGATGAAAATTTAAACCTTCTCACAAAGCTATCAATCAAGCCACGGTATTGTAGGCACTTATCTTGCATGAAGTCTTCGAGGTCAGCGTTTCGCATATATGCGTAAAATTCATCTTTGATGCCCGCTTGGCTCATAAATTCATCCGACGGCCATCACAAGGCCGTACATCAGCATCCCTCGGTGGTTCATCGTCGGGCCCACGGAACGCAAGCCTCGGTCCTTGCTTCCTTGAAGGACCACCTTGGAAGTTTTTCCTAGACATTTTTCTGAAATTTTTAGTAACTCACAAATAAAAGTTAACCAAACTCAACAAGATTGATAGCAACAACTCCTATAAGTGTCTAGAAGCTATATCATGCATTAGAACTACTTGGGACCAAGAAAAATTATCATGCAAGCTCAAGAATAAGGTCACCACAGCAGCACAAATTTGCAACAAATAAAGCACTAGAACAAAAACTAATTGGATCAATGGAGGAGTCACATACCAAGGAACAATCTCCCCAAACAGTTTGATGAATGGTGCTTTGAGCAAGGAGATCGAAAATGGCAGCCAAATGAGCTAGAACTCGGTTTGAGGTGGTTGGGGATTTTTTTAGGAGGAAGAAGAAGAGCATGGGTGAAAGGATAAGTGGAGGGGGGCCACGTGGGGCCCTCAAGGCAGGGGGCGCGCCGTGTGAAGGGGGGCGCTCCCTGTGCCCTCGAGGCCACGTGCTGGCTCCCCTCGCTGTGTGTTCAGTGCCATATTTTCTTAAATATTATAGAAAAAAAATCATATTTCATTTTCATGGCATTTGGAGAACTTTTATTTTCGGGACATTTTTTATTGCATGGATAAGTCTGGAAACAGACATATAATGCTATTTTTCTTTTATTTAACCTAATTAACAGAAAGTAAAAGGAGGGTATAGAAGGTTTGTGCTATCTAGATTCACATATCTCATGTTCATCAAAAGGAATCCATTAACAAGGTTGATCAGGTCTTGTTAATAAACTCTTTCCGAGTAACATGAAACCGGAGAATTTTCGAATAACACTATGTTACCTCAATGGGGATATGTATGTCCCCAACAATAAGTATGTCATATGCCTTCTTAATAGTAGGAATAGGAAACTCAAAACCTCCAAAAGTGATAGTTGAAGTTTTTCAAATATAATTGATACTATGAACCTGAGGTTGTTTCCTCGAAAAGTGTACCGTATGCTCATTACCATTGACATGAAAAGTGACATTGCCTTTGTTGCAATCAATAACAGCCCCTGCAGTATTCAGAAAAGGTCTTCCAAGAATAATAGACATACTATCATCCTCGGGAATATCGTGAAGTATAAAAAAGTCCGTTAGAATAGTAACATTTGCAACTACAATAGGCACATCCTCATAGATACCGACAGGTATAGTAGTTGATTTATCGGCCATTTGCAAACTTATTTTAGTAGGTGTTAACTTACTCAAGTCAAGTATACGATATAAAGAGAGAGGCATAACACTAACACCGGCTCCAAGATCACACAAAGCAGTTTTAACATAGTTTCTCTTAATGGAGCAAGGTATAGTAGGTACCCCTGGATCTCCTAATTTATTAGGCATTCCACCCTCAAAAGTGTAATTGGCAAGCATGGTGGAGATTTCTACATCAGGTATTTTTCTTTTGTTGTTGATAATGTTTTTCATGTACTTGGCATAAGGATTTGTTTTAAGCACATCAATCAAACACATACGCAAAAAGATAGGTCTAATCATTTCAGCAAAGCGCTCAAAATCTTCATCATCCTTTTTCTTGGATGGTTTCGGAGGAAAAGGCATGGGTTTATGAACCCATGGTTTTCTTTCCCTACCGTGCTTCCTAGCAACAAAGTCTTTCTTATCATAATGTTGATTCTTTGATTGTGGGTTATCAAGATCAACAGTAGGTTCAGTCTCTACATCATTATCATTACTAGGTTGAGCATCATCATGAACTTCATCATTAACCTTATCACTAGGTTCATGTTCATTACCAGATAGTGTCTCAGCATCGGAAACAGATATATCATTGGGATTCTCAGGTGGGTGAGCTACAGGTTCACTAGAAGCATGCAAATTTCTATCATTTTTCTTTTTCTTCTTCTTAGAAGAACTAGGTGCATCTATATTAGCTCTCTGAGAATCTTGCTCAATTCTCTTAGGGTGGCCTTCAGGATACAGAGGTTCCTGAGTCATTTTACCACCTCTAGTTGCAACTCTAACAGCATAGCCATTGTTCTTACTATTTAATTCATTGAGCAAATCATTCTGAGCCTTAAGTACTTGTTCACAAGAAGCATGTATACTAATAAGTTTCAGTTCATCTTTAGCACTAGACAGATAATCACTCAAGCGTTCAATCATATGAGCATTGTGTTGTAATTGCCTACCAACATAAGCATTGAAATTTTCTTGTTTCACAATAAAATTGTCAAACTCATCTAAGCATTGGCTAGCAGACTTATAACGAGGAATATCACCTTCATCAAATCTATAAAGAGAATTTACCTTTACTACCCGTTCGGGTTATTAAGACCATGTATTTCTTCAATAGGCGGTAAATTCTTAACATCTTCAGCTTTAATACCTTTTACTTTCATAGATTTCTTTGCCTCTTGCATATCTTCCGGGCTAAGAAATAGAACACCTCTTTTCTTCGGAGTTGGCTTAGGGGCTGGTTCAGGAAGTGTCCAATTATTTTCATTGGCTAGCATATTATTCAATAGTAATTCAGCTTGTTCCACTATTCTTTCCCTGAAAACACAACCAGCACAACTATCCAGGTGGTCTCTGGAAGCATCGGTTAGTCCATTGTAAAAGACATCAAGTATATCATGCATCTCAATAGGATGATCAGGCAAAGCATTAAGTAACTAGAGAAGCCTCCCCCCGAGCTTGTGGGAGACTCTCTTCTTCTGTTTGAGCAAAGGTATATATTTCCCGTAAGGCAACTTGTTTCTTATGAGCGGGAAAATAATTTGCAGAAAAGTAATACATCATATCCAGGGGACTACGTACACAACCAGGATCAAGAGAATTAAACCAAGTCTGAGCATCACCCTTTAACGAGAACGGAAATAACTTAAGGATATAGTAGTAGCGAATCTTTTCATCATTGGTAAATAGGGTGACTATATCATTCAACTTAGTAAGATGTGCCAGAACAGTTTCAGACTCATAGCCAGGGAAAGGATCAGATTCAACCAAAGTAATTAACTCAGGATCAACCGAGAATTTATAATCCTTATCAGTGACACATATAGGTGAAGTAGCAAAAGCAGGGGCATGTTTCATTCTAGCATCCAAGGACTTCTCTTTCAGCTTAGCTAATAACTTCTTAAGATCATATATATCATTGCAAGCAAGAAAGTCTCTAGCAGTTTCTTCATCCATAACATAACCCTCATGCACAACAGGCAATTCATATCTATTGGGAGTAGTTTCATCATCACTTTCATAAATATCATCAACATTTGCACTCTCCCTAACCTTAGCAATTTGTTCATCTAGAAATTCACCTAGTGGCATAGTATCAAGCATAGAGGTAGTTTCATCATACCTAGCAGAAGTAGCATCATCAAGAACATACGACAAATCAGATTCCATAGGAGGAGTAGGTGTCGCAAGTTTACTCATAACAGAAGGAGAATCTAGTGCGGAGCTAGATGGAAGTTCCTTACCTCCCCTCGTAATTGAGGGTAAGATCTTGGTTTTTGAGTCCTTCAAATTCTCATAGTGATAAGCAAATATAAATCCCAAGTGACTTAAAGAATAGAGCAATGCTCCCCGGCAACGGCACCAGAAAATAGTCTTGATGACCCACAAGTGTAAGGGATCGCAACAGTTTTCGAGGGTAAAGTATTAAACCCAAATTTGTTGATTCAACACAACGGGAGCCAAAGAATACTCTTAAGTATTAGCAACTGAGTTTTCAATTCAGCCACACCTGGAAACTTAGTATCTGCAGCAAGATAGTTTAGTAGTACAATAATATGATAGTGGTGGTAGCAGCAATAAAGTAAAGATATTGTTTTTGTAGTTTTTGTGATAACATCAACGAAAAAGTAAATAAGCGGCAAGCAATATAGGTAAAGCTCGTAGGCATTGGATCGGTGATGGGAAATTACGTCGGATGCAATTCATCATGTAGAAGTTATAACCTAGGGTGACACAGAACTAGCTCCAATTCATCAATGCAATGTAGGCATGTATTCCGAATATAGTCATATGTGCTTATGGAAAAGAACTTGCATGACATCTTTTGTCCTACCCTCCCGTGGCAGCGGGGTCCTATTGGAAACTAAGGGATATTAAGGCCTCCTTTTAATAGAGTACCGGACCAAAGCATTAACACATAGTGAATACATGAACTCCTCAAACTATGGTCATCACCGGGAGTGGTCCCAATTATTGTCACTTCGGGGTTGCCGAATCATAACACATAGTAGGTGACTATAGACTTGCAAGATAGGATCAAGAACACACATATATTGATGGAAACATAATAGGTTCAGATCTGAAATCATGGCACTCAGGCCCTAGTGACAAGCATTAAGCATAGCAAAGTCATAGCAACATCAATCTCAGAACATAGTGGATACTAGGGATCAAACCCTAACAAAACTAACTTGATTACATGATAGATCTCATACAACCCATCACCATCCAACAAGCCTATGATGGAATTACTCACACACGGCGGTGAGCATCATGGAATTGGTGATGGAGGAAGGTTGATGATGACGATGGCGACGATCTCCACTCTCCGGAGCCCCGAACGGACTCCAGATCAGCCCTCCCTAGAGAGATTAGGGCTTGGCGGTGGCTCCGCCTCGTAAAATGCGATAATTCTTTCTCCTTGATTTTTTTCTCCACGAAACGGAATATATAGGACTTGGGGATACGTCGGTGGGGCATCGGGTTGCCCTCGAGGCAGGGGGCGCGCCCTGGGAAGGGGGGGCGCCCCCACCCTCGAGGACAGCCGTGGGCCCCTCGGTGTGGATCTTCTTGCAGGTATTTTTTATATTTTCTGAAATAAATATCCGTTGATTTTCAGGCGATTCCGAGAACTTTTTATTTCTGCACAGAATCAACACCATGGCAGTTCTGCTGAAAACAGCATCAGTCCGGGTTAGTTCCATTCAAATCATGCAAGTTAGAGTCCAAAACAAGGGCAAAAGTGTTTGGAAAAGTAGATACGTTGGAGACGTATCAGCCTCCAATAGTAATAGTTGAAGGTTTTCCGATATAGTTGATACTATAGACCTCAGGTTGTTTCCTCGGAAAGTGTACCGTATGCTCATTACCGTTGACATGAAAAGTGACATTGCCTTTGTTGCAATCAATAATAGCCCCTGCAGTATTCAAAAAGGGTCTTCCAAGAATAATAGACATACTATCATCCTCACGAATATCAAGTATAACAAAGTCCGTTAAAATAGTAACATTTGCAACTACAACAGGCACATCCTCACAAATACCGAAAGGTATAGCAGTTGATTTATCAGCCATTTGCAAAGATATTTCAGTGGGTGTCAACTTACTCAAGTCAAGTCTACGATATAAATAGAGAGGCATAACACTAACACCGGCTCCAAGATCACACAAAGTAGTTTTAACATAGTTTCTCTTAATGGAGCAAGGTATAGTAGGTACTCCTGGATCTCCTAGTTTCTTAGGCATTCCACCCCCAAAAGTGTAATTGGCAAGCATGGTGGAGATTTCTACTTCAGGTATCTTTCTTTTGTTGGTAATAATGTCTTTTATATACTTGGCATAAGGATTTGTTTTAAGCACATCAGTCAAACGCATACGCAAAAAGATAGGTCTAATCATTTCAGCAAAGTGCTCAAAATCCTCATCATCCTTTTTCTTGGATGGTTTTGGCGGAAAAGGCATGGGTTTCTAAACCCATGGTTCTCTTTCCCTATCCTGCTTCCTAGCAACAAAGTCTCTCTTATCATAACGTTGATTCTTTGATTGTGGGTTATCAAGATCAACAGCAGGTTCAATCTCTACATCATTATCATTGCTAGGTTGAGCATCAACATGAACATCATCAATAACAATATCACTAGGTTCATGTTCATTACCAGATTGTGTCTCGGCATCAGAAACAGATATATCATTGGGATTCTCAGGTTTGTCAGCTATAGGTTCACTAGAAGCATGCAAAATTCTATCATTTTTCTTTTTCTTCTTCTTAGAAGAACTAGGTGCATCTAATTAGCTCTCTGAGAATCTTGCTCAATTCTCTTAGGGTGGCCTTCAGGATACAAAGGTTCGTGAGTCATCTTACCACCTCTAGTAGCAACTCTAACAGCATAGTCATTATTCTTACTATTTAATACATTGAGCAAATCATTCTGAGCCTTAAGTACTTATTCTACTTGAGTGGTGACCATAGAAGCATGTATATTAAGAAGTTTTAGTTCATCTTTGGCACTAGACAGATAATCACTCAAGCGTTCAATCATATAAGCATTGTGTTGTAATTTTCTACCAACGTAAGCATTGAAGTTTTCTTGTTTCACAATGAAATTGTCAAACTCATCTAAGCATTGGCTAGCTGACTTATAACGAGGAATATCACCTTCATCAAATCTATAAAGAGAATTTACCTTTACTACCTGTGTCGGGTTATCAAGACCATGTATTTCTTCAACAGGTGGTAAATTCTTAACATCTTCAACTTTAATACCTTTTTCTTTCATAGATTTCTTTGCCTCTTGCATATCTTTAGGACCGAGAAATAGAACACCTCTTTTCTTCAGAGTTGGCTTAGGGGCTGGTTCAGGAAGTGTCCAATTATTTTCATTGGCCAGCATATTATTCAATAGTAATTCAGCCTGTTCAACTATTCTTTCCCTGAAAACACAACCATCACAACTATCTAGGTGGTCTCTGGAAGCATCGGTTAGTCCATTATAAAAGACATCAAGTATATCATGCATCTCAAGAGGATGATCAGGCAAAGCATTAAGTAATCGGAGAAGCCTCCCCCAAGCTTGTGGGAGACTCGCTTCTTCAATTTGCACAAAGTTATATATTTCCCGTAAGGCACCTTGTTTCTTATGAACGGGAAAATATTTAGCAGAGAAGTAATACATCATATCCTGGGGACTACGCACACAACCAGGATCAAGAGAATTAAACCAAGTCTTAGCATCACCCTTTAACGAGAACGGAAATAACTTAAGGATATAGTAATAACGAATCTTTTCATCGTTGGTAAACAGGGTGGCTATATCATTCAACTTAGTAAGATGTGCCACAACAGTTTCAGATTCATAGCCATGGAAAGGATCAGATTCAACCAAAGTAATTAACTCAGGATCAACAGAGAATTCATAATCCTTGGTGACACAAATAGGTGAAGTAGCAAAAGCAGGGTCATGTTTCATTTTAGCATTCAAGGATTTTTCTTTTAGCTTAGCTAATAATTTCTTCCGATCATATCTACCATTGCAAGCAACAAAGTCTCTAGCAGTTTCTTCATCCATAACATAACCCTCAGGCACAACAGGCAATTCATATCTATTGGGAGTAGTTTCATCATCACTTTCATAAATATCATCAACATTTGCACTCTCCCTAACCTTAGCAATTTGTTCATCTAGAAATTCACCTAGTTGCATAGTATCAGGCATAGAGGTAGTTTCATCATACATAGTAGAAGTAGCATCATCAAGAACATACGACATATCAGATTCAATAGCAGGAGTAGGTGTCGCAAGTTTACTCATAACAGAAGGAGAATCAAGTGCAGAGCTAGATGGCAGTTCCTTACCTCCCCTCGTAGTTGACGGTAAGATCTTAGTTTTTGAGTCCTTCAAATTCTTCATAGTGATAAACATATATAAATCCCAAGTGACTTAAAGAATAGAGCTATGCTCCCCGGCAACGGCTCCAGAAAATAGTCTTAATAACCCACAAGTGTAGGGGATCGCAACAGTTTTTGAGGGTAAAGTATTAAACCCAAATTTGTTGATTCAACACAAGGGGAGCCAAAGAATACTCTTAAGTATTAGCAACTTAGTTGTCAATTCAACCACACCTGGAAACTTAGTATCTGCAGCAAGATAGTTTCGTAGCAAAGTAATATTATAGTGGCAGTAGCAACAATAAAAGTAACGATGGTGTTTTTGTAGTTTTTGTGATAGTAGCAACGCAAAAGTAAATAAGCAACTAGCAATATAGGTAAAGCTCGTAGGCATTGGATCGGTGATGGGAAATTACGTCGGATGCAATTCATCATGTAGAAGTTATAACCTAGGGTGGCACATAACTAGCTCCAGTTCATCAATGCAATGTAGGCATGTATTCCGAATATAGTCATACGTGCTTATGGAAAAGAACTTGCATGACATCTCTTGTCCTACCCTCCCGTGGCAGCGGGGTCCTATTGCAAACTAGGGGATATTAAGGCCTCCTTTTAATAGAGTACCGGACCAAAGCATTAACACATAGTGAATACATGAACGCCTCAAACTATGGTCATCACCGAGAGTGGTCCCCATTATTGTCACTTCGGGGTTGCCGGATCATAAGACATAGTAGGTGATTATAGACTTGCAAGATATGATCAAGAACACACATATATTCATGGAAACATAATAGGTTCAGATCTGAAATCATGGCACTCGGGCCCTAGTGACAAGCATTAAGCATAGCAAAGTCATAGCAACATCAATCTCAGAACATAGTGGATAATAGGGATCAAACTCTAACAAAACTAACTCGATTACGTGATAGATCACATCCAACCCATCACCGTCCAGCAAGCCTATGATGGAATTACTCACACACGGCGGTAAGCATCATGGAATTGGTGATGGAGGAAGGTTGATGATGACGATGGCGACGATCTCCACTCTCCGGAGCCCCGAACGGACTCCAGATCAGCCCTCTCGAGAGAGATTAGGGCTTGGCGGCGGCTCCGTCTCGTGTAAGGCGATAATTCCTTCTCTCTGATTTTTTTCTCCGCAAAACGGAAGATATAGGATCTGGGGGTACGTCGGTGGAGCATCGGGGGGCCCTCGAGGCAGGGGGCGCACCGTGGAAAGGGGGCGCGCCCCCACTCTCGAGGACATGGTGGGAGCCCCCCGGTGAGTATCTTCTTGCAGATATTTTTATATTTTCCAAAATAATACTCCATTGATTTTCAGGCGATTCCGAGAACTTTTTATTCTGCACAAAAACAACACCATGGCAGTTCTGCTAAAAACATCGCCAGTCCGGGTTAGTTCGATTCAAATCATGCAAGTTAGAGTCCAAAACAAGGGCAAAAGGGTTTGGAAAAGTAGATACGTTGGAGACGTATCATTCACCTTTCCTTTTTTACATTTTATCCTTTGGCAAGCGCATTGTGTTGGAAAGATCCTGACATATATACCCAATTGGATGTAAGCTATCATGAACTATTATTGTTGACATTACCGTTGAGGTAAAAGGTTCGGAGGCAACACTATAAGCCCCTATCTCTCCCTGTGTCCGATTAAAACTCCATACCCATAAGTATTGCGTGAGTGTTAGCAATTGTGAAAGACTAAATGATAGTTGAGTATGTGGACTTGCTGAAAAGCTCTTATATTGACTCTTTCCGATATTATGATAGATTGCAATTGCTTCAATGACTGAGATCATAGTTTGTTAGTTTTCAATGAAGTTTCTGATTCATACTTGACATTGTGAATAGATTGTTACTTTAGCATAAGAAATCATATGACAATAAATATGTTGCTATTATAAGAATGATCATGATGCCCTCATGTCTGTATTTTATTTTATCGACACCTCTATCTCTAAACATGTGGACATATTTTTCGATATCGGCTTCCGCTTGACGACAAGCGAGGTCTAAGCTTGGGGGAGTTGATACGTCCATTTTGCATCATGCTTTTATATTGATGTTTATTGCATTATGGGCTGTTATTATACATTATGTCACAATACTTATGCCTTTTCTCTCTTATTTTACAAGGTTTACATGAAGAGGGAGAATGCCGGCAACTAGAATTCTGGGCTGGAAAAGTAGCAAATATTGGAGACCTATTCTGCACAACTCAAAAAGCCACGAAACTCCACGAAAGTCAGTTTTGGAATATATAAAAAATATCGGGTGAAGAAAGCACCGGAGCGGGGCCACCCACCATCCACGAGGGTGGGGGGTGCGCTCCCGTGTCTCGTGAACCTGGAAAAAATCATAAGGAGGATTTCGGGACGAAGCGCCGACGTCTCAAGGCGGAAACTTGGCGGAACCAATCTAGGGCTCCAGCAGAGCTGTTCCGCCGGGGAAACTTCCCTTCGGGAGGGGGAAATCGTCACCATCGTCATCACCATCAATCCTCTCATCGGGAGGGGGTACATCTCCATCAACATCTTCACCAGCACCATCTCCTCTCAAACCCTAGTTCTTCTCTTGTATCCAATCTTTGTATCAATACCTCAGATTGGTACCTGTGGGTTGCTAGTAGTGTTGATTACTCCTTGTAGTTGATACTAGTTGGTTTATCCGGTGGAAGATCGTTTGTTCAGATCATTTATGCATATTAATATCCCTCTGATTATGAACATGAATATGATTTGTGAGTAGTTACGTTTGTTCCTAAGGACATGGGAGAAGTCTTGGTATAAGTAGTCATGTGAATTTGGTATTCATTCGATATTATGATGAGATGTATGTTGTATTTCCTCTCGTGATGTCATGTGAACATCGACTACATGACAATTCACCATTGTTTGGGCCTAGAGGAAGGCATTGGGAAGTAATAAGTAGATGATGGGTTGCTAGAGTGACACATGCTTAAACCCTAGTTTATGCATTGCTTCGTAAGGGGCTGATTTGGATCCATATGTTTCATGCTATGGTTAGGTTTACCTTAATACTTCTTTTATAGTTGCAGATGCTTGCATTAGAGGTTAATCATAAGTGGGATGCTTGTCCAAGTAAGGGCAGTACCCAAGCACCGATCCACCCACATACCAAATTATCAAAGTAACGAACGCGAATCATATGAGTGTGATGAAAACTAGCTTGACGATAATTCCCATGTGTCCCCGGGAGCACTTTCCTTTATATAAGAGCTTGTACAGGCTTGTCATTTGCTACAAAAAGGATTGGGCCATATTGCTACACCTTATTTACTTTTATTACTTGTTACTCGTTACAAATTACCTTATCACAAAACTATCTGTTATCGATAATTTCAGTGCTAGCAGAGAATACCTTACTGAAAACTGCCTATCATTTCCTTCTGCTCCTCGTTGGGTTGACACTCTTACTTATCGAAAAGACTACGATAGATCCCCTACACTTGTGGTTCAACAAGCGGCCACCCCCATGGTCTTCTTCTTCTTATGCTTCTTCTTGTTGTTGTTCTGAGTAGCAACACCTAGGTGGTCGGGGGACCGGTGCGATGGAGATGAGTGGCACGGCCGGGGCTCACTCCATTGCCACTCGGGGACGGTGTCCCGAGGAGGGCGAAAGACATCCCACCGAGCGGAGAAGGATCCATAGGGATTACCAATACCTCCTTGTTCTAGGACTTGGGGAAGAATTATCTTGTTCCATCTCACTCTTTGGAAGATTTGGATGATTTGGATCATGGATCTATCTATGTGTATCTTCTATTGCATCTGTATGTGTTGATTTGTGTTTCCCTTTGTGATTTCCCTCGTGTTCATTGGGTTTCCCCCCTTCAATTCGTGAAAGATTACCTACTATAGGGTCCCCCTCTACATAACTTAGATTAAATATCAAGTTCCCTGCTAGTAATGGCAAGAACAAGAAAAGTAGAACGATGCAAAAGCTTCTACAAGAAGCATCGGGTAGTAGAGTACTACTTGAGCAAGAGACCAAGAACAAGAATAACTGTTGTAGTAAGCGCAAATTGCTTGGTAAACACACAAAAATAGTGCATATAACAATCAAGACGAACCACTCACCCACTCTCATCGTTGATGAATATCATGCCGTAGTTCATGAAGGAAAAAGATGTCACACTCTATCGAGTGTCCCAAACAGTTTGAGTAAACCGACGATCAAAGTATATATGTACTCCGCTCTCTCCAGAAATGAGATGCACGACACACAAGCCATGAGACCAGGGCCATTCTTGTAGCACAATGAGTACATGCAGATGTGCTGGACCGGCGTGAGCTGCAGCGTGGCATCGCATGCCTTGCACACCGGGCATCTCATGTAATATGGCATCGGCGGCGCAGGCAGACCAGGCGGATGTGGTGCTGGTGGCACGAGGTAGTAATGCGGGAACATTATAGGGTTGTCCCACACTTCTTTTGTCACCCTGCTTTGGAGATTTGTGAGCTCCTTCCCCGCCCTTGGTGGATCGCCTGCCTCCTGATACCTCTTCTTTTCTGAAAGACACAAAGAACATCAAACTATGTATTCAAATATCATCACAAAGATTCTAAACAAGACCTCAGGTTGATAGGCACTGTACCAGCTAGAAGACCCAGGAGATTTGAGACAAAATGCAGAGTGTTGCACGCACGACAATTGTCCCGACCCAAGTCTTTCCTGCATGGAATACAGAGGAAAACGTGCGGAATTGGGGCATCAACCATTGCCGATGGACGTATGCTAGGTGGCTTCTCACCCCTCGTTGGTTACCCCAAGTGGAAGGTTTGAGATGCAGTGTAGCAGAAGTTTTCCCTTGGCAATACCAAGGATCGTTTTCCCTGAGACTCCCAGTTTCAACAAGAAGGTGTCAACTGTTAAAGGCGCCAGATATTAGCAATCAACATGGACCTGCACACAGATACAAATAACTTTGCTCCCAACGAGTACCGAGAGGTTGTCAATCCCTCCGGCCTTGTAGTTTACAAAGGATCAAACGCAAGTGATAATAGTGATAGGTATAATTGCAATAGTAAGTAAAAGCGTAAAGTAAATAGCGGATGTGATCAATGATGGTAATATGGACCGGAGTCTCATGATGTTCACTAGTGATGTCTCTCTCCCAAAAGACGATAAAACTACTATGTGAGGTAAACGAATTACACCTGGGCTATTGACAGGACCATGTGCGCAAACCAATGCTGACTACATTACAAGAAAGGTTGAGGTTCAAAGCATGGGCGGTATGCCGAGGTAAGTAGACCGAAATCCATCTGCATCTACTACTAATCATCCACCTTGAGATATCTATCCAGAACATCTCGCTGGTATTAAGTTGCGAGTCCCACCCATAGTGTAAACTCAAAGCAACAGACAACTGCATTAAAAGAAGTTTGCGTAAAGTAAACAATCCTTGCACCCGCGGGCACAAGCACCGTTGTTTTCCCCCTTGTGGCAATAGCACATCCCCTAGACTCATGTTTCTGTCACTCAAACTAGTCATCGAGGGGCATGAACCCACAATCGAGCATAACGTTCCCTCTTGGAGTCACTACCTACTACTTGGCCAAAGCAATAAATAACAACGGAGAACATGCAAGAATTACTTACGAACATAAATATAAAAGAGGTGAATCAAATATATTACTCAAACACAATCTGAACATAATCTCATAATCCATCGGATCCCAGCAAACTCATCATAGCAACAGCATAAGGATTACATATGTGCCTCGATCATGTAGGGCAGCTCACGAGGACTAATTAGTGAAGCACAAGAACGAGAGGAGAACATCACATAGCTACTGGTCATGGACCCATGGTCCAAGGGAGACTACTCACAACTCATCCGGGAGGCATCCATGGTGGTGGAGAAGCTCCCGGTGGTGATCCTCCCCTCCGGCAGGGTGCCGGGAAGAGTTCTCCTGGTGCTCCCGATCTTGGAAGCGGCGGCGGCGGCGGAACAGAGATGAGATCGCGAAAAAGAGTTCCCGTCTCGAGGGTTTCGGGAGACGCTTTAAATATATGCCAAAGGGGGGCATCAGCGGAGCCTCGGGGGGCCCAGGCGCCCCCCCGGCGCGGCCCAGGGGGGGGGCGCCGCCAGGGCGCCTGGAGCCCTGGTGCCCCCCCCGGCTGTACTTCGGGCGCACGGTAGCTTCTGGAACGCTGATTTTTTATATAATTTTTCTTGATTTTTCTTGGCAGTTCTCGTAATGTGAAAACCTGAAATACAAAAACAGCCGAAAACAGAAACTAGCACTGGGGTGCACTGAGTTAATAGGTTAGTCCAAATATGATCAAAAGTGTATGGAAGTGTATAAATAACATAGCAATATCACCCAAAAGAGGCATGGAGCAAGCAGAAATTATAGATACGTTTTGGACGTATCAACGTACCATGCACGAGGGGCATGAGGCATAGTATTTGCGCAAGAAACTTCTTGTTTCCGCTGTACACAAATAGAAACAACATTACTACTTCTATGCCAGATTTTATCGAGCCATGCAGTAGAGAACATCACAAGAAAGGATGAAGCACCTAAGGCAAGTGCCAGGTTCAAGCGAGCGTTGTTTTCTTGTATTGATGTCACCCATTCCTGATCAAAGAAACTGTTGCCGATGAACTTGCATAGCAAATTGAGCACACATAGTTCCTCGACGAGCATAGTATCTGCAATAATTAACTCGATACCAAATTGTCAGCCAGCAGGTGCAAAACAAATGGATACACTAATATCTGAAGTGTTACCAGACTACCTTGGCCATTAGTATCATCAGATGTCTTATCTTCCAAAGTACTCAGCTCATATGGTGTCACTTTTGGACAATTTGCAACTAGTATTCACTGAGGGCCAAAGGCCAATACATATACATGTGTGGTAAAGTGTAGGAAACCTCTTATACAATGGGGATATGCAGAAAGGAGAGTATACACATCTAACGCCGCCCCCCTCAAACTCATGGTGGGTCAACGACACTGAGTTTGGAGAGAGAAAAAACCATGCTGCGCTCGAGTCCGTTCCTTCATGAAGAAGTCTGCCAACTGTAACTGAGAAGGCACATAGTGAAGAGCGAGAGTCTGATCCTGCACAGCAGCACGCACAAAGTGGGCATCCACACCGATGTGCTTGGTGAGCTCATGCTTCACCGGGTCACGCGCAATATTGATAGCACCGGTACTATCTGATAGTAAGGGAGTCGAGGTAGTAGCCGACACACCAAAAACCTCAAGCAACCACCATAACCATATCACCTCAGCCGTCAACATAGCCATTGCTCGCAACTCAGCCTTTGTACTCGAGCAAGAAACTGCAGTCCGTTTCTTGGTTTTCCAGGCAATAAGAGAGCCACCAAGAAAGACACAGTAAGCAGATATCGAGCATCGATCAAAGGGATCACTAGCCCAGGTACCATCAGAGTAGGCCTCGAGCTCGAGAGAGCTGGAGCAGGGAAAGAAAAGGCGATGAGAGACCGTGCCACAAAGATATCATAGAACACATAGGAGATGACTATAGTGGATAGAGGTGGGGGCTGAAACAAACTGACTCAGGATGTGGACATGATAGGAGATGTCGGGACGCGTAACAGCAAGATAGACAAGGCTGCCAACGAGGTGATGACAGCGAGTGGGATTAGGAAGAGGGTCACCGTCAGATGCACGAAGCTGAACGTTGAGCTCCACAGGAGTCACAATAGTGCGCTCATCACCAAGAGTGGCGCGAGCAAGAAGATCCTGAATATATTTCTCCTGGGAGATGTAGAAGCCATCAGAGGTCGAGGAGATCTCAATCCCAAGAAAATATCAAAGTGGACCAAGATCATACATGAGGAACTGGTCGTGAAGGCGAGCCTTAACAAAGGCAATGTAGTCAGAGTCGTCACCAGTGATGATCATGTCATCAACGTAGAGAAGGAGAAGAATCCGACCACGAGGAGACATGGGAACAAACAATGTAGGATCATGTTCACTGGGAAAGAAGCCAGAGGCAGTCACCACAGAGGTGAAACGCTCGAACCAGGCGCGAGGGGCCTATTTAAGACCATAGAAGGAGCGGCGAAGTCTACAGACTGTACTATCAGGAGCATAGTACCCCGGTGGTGGCTGCATATAAACCTCCTCACGCAATCTCCATTGAGAAAAGTGTTCTAGACATCAAGTTGAGAGATAGAGCAATGACGAACAGAAGCCACAGCAAGGAGAGTGCGAACAGTGGTCATGTGGGCCATATGAGCGAATGTATCATCATAATCGCGTCCCTGCTCCAGCTAAAAACCACGGGCCACAAGCCAAGCTTTGTAGCGCTCAAAAGAACCATCAGATCGAATCTTAATCCTGTAGACCCACTTGCAAGTGATGGGACGAACACCCGAAGGAAGGGAAACCAGATCCCATGTGCCAGAGCGCTGAAGGGCAGCAAGCTCTTCGGCCATCGCAAGCTGCCATTCAGGCTGAGTGATGGCAGTCTGATAGGAGGTGGGCTCGGCAATAACGGAGGGACCGTACCGATCAGGAGAATAGCGATCAGGCGGGGGGGGGAGGCCGAGGACGAAGGTTATGAACCGAGGGAGGTGTGAAGGGAGGCGCACCAGAGGTGGAAGGCGCGTCAGGGGAATCAGCCTCAGTACAAGGGCGGCGAGTATAGTGGAGAGGAAACGGTGAGAGAGGGCGGCGGACTGGAGATGATGGTGGAGAAGTGGAGGAGGAGGATGGGGAAGATGGTGTCGGTGGTGAATGAGTATGAAGGAGAGTTGCCGGAGGAAGAGGTGAAGCATGAGGCACATAGCAGGGTGTGTCAGGAAGGAGAAGAAAAGAGACATCGTCTACAGAGAAGATCGAGGAAGAAGGACGTGGGTAGTAAGAACGAGACTCGTCAAAAGTCACATCACGCGAGATGCACAGGCGACGACCAACAAGATCCCAACGACGATAGCCCTTGTGCTCATCACTGTAGCCAAGGAAAACACATTCAATCGACTGAGCAGTCAGTTTGGTGCATTCTCGTAGGGCAAGGAGGACATAACACACACATCGAAACATACGAAGAGCTGAATAATCAGGAGAACGACCAGTGAGACACTTCACAGGAATACCACCCTGCAGGGTAGTCGCTGGCTGAATTTTGATGAGATAGATGGATGCAGAAACAACCTCAGCCCAAAAGTGGGGTGGAAGGGAAGTGTCAGGACCGGTCCTTCAGTAAAATAATTACCGGAAGACCGACCTTTTTACTTAAACCCAGCGAGGAATACTATTCCTTGCTGGCAGACAATTCCTTGACACAGAAATCCAGTACACTGAATTTTATACAAGGTTGAGCGAGGGGTTGCTCAACAATTTTTATTACAAGCGCGCCAATATAATACATAGAGGCGGATATGACACAAGGCAGGGTGGCATACTACTAACTCGCAATAAAAGGTGGTGGATATGTCACAGTGAAGTGGGTGATGTGACTCCAATATATTACAGATCATCGAGTATCGGAGTGAGACCCAATGAATTTATTTGGTGGTAGGCGAAAGCGGTTATAAAACAGTGATCAACTCCAGGATCGCAAGGGACTGACTGGGACTCCACTAAGCGTCGGACTCGCTATCGAACTCTTCATCCATGAGATTGCCTTCGTCCACATCTGGCCAAATCAACAAGCCAGGTGAGTACTTTGAATGTACTCGCAAGACAGTTCGGACTTAAGATATAATAAATGCCAACATGATGCATATGAGTATTCCAGCAAAATACGACCGGAACAAAATATTAATGAGGTGTATGCAATGATAGAAGTCGGGCGGTAATCCTCCCGAAATCCAAAAGATAGATAGAAGGAGACGAAATGAGTGTCTGAGTGACGCCTCGTAAGAAAAATAGTAAATGATAGCAGGCCACAGTCGGGCGTCTGAGCGACACCACATCAAGGGCTTATAAATAAAAAGAAATGCCACAGTCGGACGTCTTAGCGACATCACATAAAGGGCTTATAAATAAAAAGAAATGCCACAATCGGACGTCTGAGCGACATCACATAAAGGGCTTATAAATAAAAAAGAAATGCCACAGTCGGACGTCTGAGCGACATCACATAAAGGGCTTATAAATGAAAAGAAATGCCACAGT
>LR738709.1:375690872-375710046 GCA_902687465.1 Secale cereale | reverse complement strand
GGGGGAAGATAAGTCCAAGACCAAATTTGAAAAACAAAACCCAAGTAGGGGAGAAAACAAACAAACTCTTTGAAACTCAATTTGGGCTTGAGCCAACCCAAGAGAAGATCTTCAAGGTCAAAAACCAAGCTTGAGAAAACTCCAAAAGCTTTGGCTAAAAGAATTTTAGAAGAGGCATAAGAAAAGATCAAACAACCCTCTTCCAAAAAGGCCAAAAGTTTGGAAGAAAACCAACACAAAAATTTGGGGTGTTATAACACCTACCCCCTTAGGAAAAATCTCGTCCCCGAGATTTCAGCTGATCCTCAAATAGGTGTGGGTGTTCTTCCCGAAGGAAATCTTCCCTTTCCCACGTTGCCTCATCCTCTGTATGATTACTCCACTGAACCTTGAGGAATTTAATTGACTTCTGACGAGTCCTCCTTTCAGATTCCTCCAAAATCTTCACTGGGTGTTCTCGGTAGGTGAGATCTGGTTGCACATCAAGGTTTTCATGTGACACATGTTTCTCTGGGTTGCTTACACACTTCCGTAGTTGCGAGACGTGGAACACGTCGTGGATGTCTGACAGTTCCTTGGGAAGGTCCAACTGATAGGCTACTGTGCCTCTCCGTGCAACTATACGGAAGGGTCCGATGAATCATGGTGCTAGTTTTCCTTTGACTTTGAATCGTTGCAGTCCTCTCATAGGTGATACACGTAAGTATACGTCTTCACCGGGCTCAAAACTTATTTCCCGATGCTTTTGATCGTAATAGCTCTTTTGTCGGCTTTGGGCGGTTTTGAGTCGATCCCGTATTACTTTTACTCTCTCCTCAGCTTCCTTTAACATATCTGGACCGAATATACGACTGTCCCCTGTTTCTGACCAGTTTAATGGAGTACGGCATCTTCGTCCGTACAAAGCTTCGAAAGGTGCCATTTGCAGGCTAGCTTGGTAACTATTGTTATATGCAAACTCGGCATATGGTAGGCTTTCCTCCCAACTGGTCCCATATGTGAGGACACATGCCCTTAGCATGTCTTTGAGTATTTGATTTACTCGTTCCGTTTGTCCTCCAGTCTGGGGGTGATAAGACGTACTGAACGTTAGTTGCGTTCCGAGGGCTTGCTGCAACTGGTCCCAAAATTTGGAGACGAACTGAGTGCCTCTGTCGGATATTATAGTCTTGGGAACCCCATGTAGGCATACTATACGGGCGAGGTAAAGCTTGACGAGCTTTTGGGTGGTGTGGGTTGTCTTGACTGGTATGAAATGTGCCACCTTGGTCAGTCTATCCGTGATGACCCATATGGCATCATTACCGTGTTGTGACGGTGGTAGTCCGACAATAAAATCCATTCCAATATCGTCCCATTTCCATTCTGGTATCTTGTTTGGCTGTAATAGCCCTGCGGGTTTCTGGTGCTCGGCTTTAATGCGTTGACATGAATCGCAGCATGCAATAAATGTGGCTATATCCCTCTTCAAGCCGTGCCACCAAAATCTTTCCTGAATATCCTTGAACATTTTCGTACCTCCAGGGTGGATCGAGTATGGAGCGGTGTGGCTTTCGGCTAGAATTTGTTGTTTAAGGTCGTTGCTATTCGGTACGCAAAGTCTGTCTCCGAACCATAATATTCCTTCACTGTCTATGGTGAATTCTGAGGCCTTGCCGTGACTTACTTTCCTTTTTATCCCTTCGATGCTGGGATGTCCAAGCTGAGCCTTCTTTATTTGCTCTATTAGCGTAGGCTGCATTTCTAGCTTGGATACTTGCCTTCCGTGACCATCATTGGTTGAGTCTGGCGAATTCTTGCTGAAATTCAGGTCTCAGGTTCTGTATGCTGCCCCTGTTCGGGCTGGGGTTACGGCTGAGAGCATCTGCTACCATGTTTGCTTTTCCTGGGTGATAGTGGATACCAACGTCGTAATCTTTTACCAGTTCCAACCAGCGTCGTTGTCGTAAATTGAGCTCTAGCTGTGTAAAAATATATCTGAGGCTCTTATGGTCCATATATATTCCACAGCGATTCCCAAGCAAAAAGTGCCTCCACTCCTTGAGTGCATGAATGACCGCTGCCAACTCCAAATCGTGAGTAGGATAATTTTCTTCATGTTTTCGCAGTTGCCGGGAAGCGTAGGCGACTACTTTGCCTTCTTGCATTAGTACGCATCCGAGGCCTTTTCGGGATGCGTCGCAATATACTTCAAAGTTCTTGTGTATGTCTGGTACAATTAATACTGGGGCTGTTGTTAACCTCTTTTTGAGCTCTTGGAAGCATTTCTCACATGCTTCGGTCCACACGAATTTCTTACCCTTCTTGAGTAATTGTGTCATTGGTTTGGCTATGGTGGGAAATCCTTCAATAAACCTCCTGTAATATCCGGCCATACCGAGGAAACTGCGTATATCCGTTACGCTGGCTGGTGACTTCCAGCCAAGTACAGCCTTGACTTTATCTGGGTCCACAACAACTCCTTCTTGTGTTAATACGTGTCCTAGGAAACCCACTTGTCTCAACCAAAATTCACATTTGCTGAATTTGGCGTAAAGTTGGTGTTTCCTTAATTCTCCCAGTACAATGCGGAGGTGTTCAGCATGTTCTTCCGGTGTCTTTGAATATACCAAGATATCATCAATAAATACCACAACAAATTTGTCCATGAATTTCATAAATACTTTGTTCATGAGGTGGACGAAATATGCGGGGGCGTTGGTCAGTCCAAACGGCATTACTGTAAATTCATGAAGTCCGTATCTTGAGGTGAATGCTGTCTTCGGGATATCTTCTGTCCGTACTTTCAGTTGATGATAACCTGACCTTAGATCAACCTTTGAGAAAACCTTGGCTTGCGCGAGCTGGTCAAATAACTCATTTATCCGTGGCATCGGATATTTGTTCTTGATTGTGACCATGTTGAGCGCTCGGTAGTCTATACATAACCTCATGGTCCCATCCTTCTTTTTGGCAAACAATACCGGCGAACCCCAAGGTGAGGAGCTGGCCCGTATAAATCCTTTGTCTAGCAGTTCCTTTATTTGCGTCTTTAATTCAACCAACTCGGATGGTGCCATTCTGTATGGTTTCTTATATATGGGGGTGGTTCCTGGTGCTAGCTCAATAATGAATTCTATTTCCCTGTCTGGCGGCATGCTTGGTAGTTCCTCGGGAAATACGTCCGGAAATTCACATACAACTGGAACCTTGCTTAACTCAGATGTATCAACTTTGTTTAATTTTGGTTGCCGCGGCGCCGGTCTTTCCTGAGCCGCGACTCTTATTGTTTTTCCATGATGATGAGTAAGAATCACTGTCCTGTTGAAGCAGTCGATAAATCCTTTATTGGTGGTTAGCCAATCCATACCCAGGATAACATCCAGTCCTTTGTTTTCCAATACGATGAGGTTTGCGTGAAACTTTAAGCCCTTAATTTCAATGGTCAAACCTTGGCAATAATTCTGAGTGATCTGCTTACTTCCGGGGGACTTGATGGTCATTGATTTTCCCAAGGGAAGCATTGAAAAACCATGTTGCAAAGCAAAACTCTTCGAAATGAACGAATGAGAAGCTCCAGAATCGAACAAAACCATGGCAGGTATTGTGTTGACAGGGAACGTATCGAGTACGATATCCGGTGCATCCTGTGCTTGCTCCTTGTTCACATGGTTCAGGTGGCCCTTCCTGTGATTGTTATTTGGGTTGAAGTTGTTACGCTTGGGTGCGGAATTGTTTCCGTTGCTGTTTGGCTTCGGTGCTGAGTTTCTTGGCTTAGGGCATTGTTTAGCATAGTGTCCTTCTTCTCCACATGCGTAGCAGGTAACACCCGGGCGATAGGTGAAATCCTTGTCTCTTGCATGAAAACTCTTATTTGGACGTGTGTCATTGGTCGTGGGTCTGTTCTCCCCATTCCTTTGGAAATTCACCTTATTCTTGTTGTTGCGAGGGTGGTTGGTCTGATTCCTTTTTCTCTTGCGAATGTCTTCCAGACTGCGACGTTCATTTTCCAACGTAATGGCTTTGACTACCAGTGTCTTGAAATCTGGAAAAGTGTGTACGACTAACTGGCATTTTAGTGCTGGTGCCAGTTGATAACCCTCAACCGTAAGGGATCGAGATAGTCTTCGCGGGTAAGAATAACCCAATTTATTGATTCGATACACGGGGAGCCAAAGAGTATTTATAAGCTTTAACAGTTGAGTTGTCAATTCAGCCGCACCTGAAATATACTTACTTGCAACAAAAGATAAGTGGTAACAGTGATATGATAGTGATGATAGTGATAGTAAAAGTAAACAGCAAAAGTAAATAGTAAAGGTAAATGGCAAAAGTAGCAACTAGTAACCAGCAGGATTTAAAACACTGTAGGCTAGGGAGACGGATGGTTGGGCGCTGCATGGATGAGATATATCATGATTCTAACTTGGGGCAAGGCACACGGAAAATTAATGATCATCTAGGCAAATATCAAACATTAGGCATGTATCCCGTAGGTAGTTGTACGTGCTTGCAATAAGAACTTGCACAACATCTTTTGTCCTACCATCCCGCTACGAACGGGGCCAAAAGGAACTTATGGAGATTAAGGTGCTCCTGTCAAAGAGCACCGGAACAAAGCAATGGACTCAATGGATGCATGTAATCCTCAAACTATGGACCATCCCCTTTGGTGTCCCAAGCTGTCACTTTTGGGATCGCCGGTTCCGAACCGTAATAGGTGCTAACAACTCATAGATAGGATCAAGAACAGAAATATATTCATGCAAACACATATGGTTCAGATCTGAAATCATGGCACTCGGGCCCTAAGTGACAAGCATTAAGAATAACAAGTTGAAGCAAAGATGATAAACACCATAGTAGATGATAGGCAACATGCCCCCAACGATCTGACAAACTATTACATGATCTAACTCATCCAATCCCTACCATCCCCTTCGCCTACAGCAGGGGATTACTCACTCATGGAAGGAGAAGTCATGGAGGGATGATGGAGTGGTGATGATGATGACGATGGCGACGATCTCCCCTCTCCGGAGGCCAATTCAGCCTCCAGATTAGGCCTCCCGAAGAAGAACAGAGGGTGGCGGCGGCTCCGCGACGAAAAATGGGAAAAGAACTTCTTCTCTAGGATTTCTCCGTCACGAGCTAAAATACGGGTCAAAGTAGGGCACCAGGAGAGGTGGGGCCCACCCAGGCGACCCCCCGGCGCGGCCAGGGGGTGGGCCGCGCCACCAGGGCGCCTGGGGCCCCCCTAGCCCCCCTCTGGCCCCTCTTCTGGCTCCGGGTTCCTTCGGGTGCGTGGATTTTCTGTGATTTTTCGTGGAATTTTCTGAGATACCTAAAAATCCGTTTCCCTGCACACAATAAAACCATACAGGCAGCTCTGCTGAAAACAGCGTCAGTCCGGGTTAGTTTAGTTCAAATCATGCAAGAATGAGGTCAAAACAATATCAAAAGTGTGGAAAAGTAGATACGTTTGAGACGTATCAACCCCCCCAAGCTTAGCATATTGCTTGTCCTCAAGCAATTCAGTTCAACGAACTGGACGCGACAAAGAAAACTTTGACAAACTCGTTTGCTTCATTAGATGTATATAAGCATGTACTACGAAAAGAGTCTAGCAAGTATTGAAACAGTACTATGAGGACAATGCACGGAGCAATCCTTCTTTCAAGTGACCAATTACAAATACCTAAAAGTAAATAATATACTACTGAAAATCAAGACAAGATTACATTGCACATAGCTTGAGCATATTAGGGTGGTATCTCGCTAGCCTCCATGAGTGAAATGAAACATAAATGCAGAAACTCCTCCAGAGTTTTAAAGGAGACTAGAACTAAGAATTTCAGAATAAATAATATCACAAGCATGCAGAAGACAATGTAATACTTTGGGACAATGCACATTACACTCAGAATGACAATTATGCTCTCCTAGTTGGTGCTTTGAAGAAAGAAGGTGGAGACTCTCGAACCGTGGCTTTTGTTGGCGAGGTTGAAAACCCGTGGTCGGAAACAAAAACTAAACATGTACCAGAGCTCTTGGTTTAAAAAAACAGAAGAAAGAATGTTTTTGAGAGGTGCATATTTCGTCAACGAATGCTAGCAGATAACTCAATCACTTCTTGAGCTGGACAAGTTTCGAGGAACGGCTCCCGCATGAGGACGATCACATCCTCTTAATCTCCTTTGTTTATCACTGCCAAAGTTTTCTGATTTCTCATGAACAAAGCGTGAAGGAGGGTTTGTTTGTTGTATTATCTTTTATGAGCCGGGCGCACTCTATGCCAGTTCCTTCTCGTGTTATGGGTTTGCACATTAGACATGCAATCCCGGGGTGAAACTTGTCCAACTTAAAAAGATCATGAATTACCTACTACTTCCTCATGAGCTAAAACAGAGGCACAAAAAGAGAAATGCTTTTGATTAATTCGAGATGGTACACGAAAGTCTTCGTTAGGAATGGCAGGTAAATACCATGTATAGGAAGGTATGGTGGACTCATAAGGCATAACTGGTTTTAATGATTTTGGATGCACAAGCAGTCAGTCCGCTTAGTACAGGTGGAGGTTAGCAAAAGACTGGGAAGCGACCAACTAGAGAGCAATAACGGTCATAATCATGCAGAGCGACAAAGCAACATTGAATCGGGCATGAAAGTGATATAACTATTCTAAAACTCAAAGATCATCAAGGCAGAGCAGACTTTTTAGTCTTTAAACATGTGTAAACATGTGCCAAGTCAATCCAAAAATTCTCCAAAGGGAATACCACCTTAGTATACGGAACTATGAACAATGCAATGCATGTCAATCATTTCAATAACACATTATATAATCTAGCTATTCGAGACTAGCCACAAGGAAAGCATGAACCACTGGAAGAGCATTGTAAACATAGCACTATGTCGCTACAAGCTGGTCTCTAGATCATAAGTACATGCATATGTACAAAAGTAGAAACAAAAAGAGTTCATACCGGTCTTCCTTGTTGCTTCCCTTCAGTCGATCTTCGTCATTACTGCCTCGTCACTTGCACGATCGAACGTAGGAAATATAATTAAATGCCATCACGGACTCGAGCTGATCTCTGAAAACAAAGCAAACTAAAGAGAAAAAGGAAATCTTTTTGGATTATTTCAAAGGTTAAACGAAAGCAAAAAGAAAGAGAAAATCTTTTTGTTGTTTTTGCAAAGAGAGAAATAAAGAAGAACGGGCAAAAACTTTGAAAAGACCAAAGCGAATAAAACGGATAATACAATGGAAAAGTGAGAGGGGCACGTACTCCCCCAAGCTTAGGCTTTTGGCCTAAGTTGGTAGCAGCTACTGCCCCCAGGAGCCTCCTGCTCCGGGGGAACAGTGGTGAGTCCAAGGGTCGTAGAAGGATGCTGGCGCATATACCGAACTCCTCGGAGTCTCCCACGAGGAAGGGTCCGTACGCCAAGCAGAGGAAGACCCTTCACCAAACTCGGTGGCGGTTTCTTCCTGAAAAGGTGGTAACTCACCGTGCTCCTCCTCGTCGGGCACAACCCCCTCCATGGGGTTATGAAACTGATGCTGGGCCATGAACTCATCGAACTAGACAACATCAAAGGACCATCCGTTCCTGCGAGAAAAAACAAACAAAAGAGCTGCAGGTAGATGGATCTCGCGTTCCGCAGTAGTTCCGAAACGCAAGATATAAACAAGATTATCAAGCTCAGAAGTCATGGTAACAAACTTATGCCTTTTCATAGCAACAAGATCAAAGCTTAAATAAGTAAAAGGATTATCATCAGGGTGTGGGGGGCCTCCAAGATGTTCTAAGATAAGTGTGGCATAAACGCCACCATATAAGTCTCCCTTGTTACCGTTCATAGCAAGGCGTCGAGCAATTAAGGCACCCGGATTATAATCAGATCTCTCTGAGAGGGCTGCTGCCAGGATAGCAATATCCGGCGCAGAAGTGTTGCTCGTGTTGTCACGAGCTAACACCCCTCTAGCAACATAATATGCAAAATACCTGAGGTGAGGGAACAAGATGCTGGAGATCTTCGACCGATGAATATCCCTCGTACCCATGCTGCAGAGAGAGTTGAAGACGGTTTTCAGCTCGGAGGGCTGAGTGGTCATCCTAGCCGTCCTCCCAACGTTTGGCACACCTATTATTTCACAAAACTTTTCCCAAAGTCATGGTGATAAGATCATTGTAAATTTTAAACTCAATAGCACCTGAATCAGGATTATATCTAAAACTGTTAATGAAACTGGAGGTGAGTTTTTGATACTGAGTAACACGGCACGTGACGAGCCGTGTCAGACCTGCATTAGCACAAAGATTATAAAACTCATCCTTGATTCCCGCAGCTTCAAGGAATTCATCACATGGAAACGTCATCGCACGTGCTGGACTTGTGTCTTCCAACAACTCTAGGGGCACATGATCTTCGTTATAGCTCACCCTAGCAGTCGATGGTGAAGCTGCGGCTCTAGTAACTCGATCGGAGTGCGTGGGCCTCCTCTTCTCAAGCCACCCTTTTGCCCTTCCTAACAAACTCATTTCTGAATTTTTTGGCAAATTACAAAAACAAGGATTAAAACAAGGTGAGTTAAGGCAAACTACTCAACTCACTTGCCCAAGGCATAAACTTGCATCAAAACTTGGAAAATAACTTTCTATACATGCATGCAAGCTCATCTATACAGCACCAAGAACTACTAAATACTCACAAATGAAGCCACCAATCAGAAATCTAATTGGAGGGGTGGAGGAGTCACATATCAGGGAGTATTTGTTCAAAATCTCAGCTCAAATGGTGGGATGTAGAGAGAGATCGAAGAATCGCCTCCAAGAGCAGCAAGAACACAAGAACAAGTGGAGAACTCGTGTTTTTGGAGAGAAAGAGAGAGGGAGGAAGAAGACTTACCTGGAGGGGGGCCTTGTGGGCCCCAGGCGCCCTGTGGGCGCGGCCAGGGGGTAGGTCGCGCCAGCTGGCCGCCTGGGCCACTGGTGGGTCCCCCTGGCTGGCCCCAGGTCCCTCTGGTTCACTCCCGACGTGGAAATTTTTATTTTAAATTTTCTGGAATTTTTCTGAAAACTTCACTGTTGAAATTTTTTCGAAGTTCAAAAAGCTGCATAACTTTCTGAAAACTTAAAGCAGTGAGTAGTATTGTGAAGCTTCAAAACATAAACACTTGGTACAGCAAGTAGAACAAAAACTAAAAACAAATGAAAACATAACAAGCTCAACTTTTTATCTATATAAAACATATTTGCTAGTAAGGTTGATCAAGTCTTACCAACAAACAGGCGATATATAGAGCAAAAAGTCTCACCTCTTACGAAGTAATCACTGAACCTTTACTTTGATGGACATTGTCCCCACCATAATAGTTTTGTATTTGTGATGCACATGTAGTGGACAGTCCCATTCTCCAATCTTCACGGTCTCGATATTTTCTATAGAGTTGAGGCCATGCCTCCTGTCAATCTTCTTTGGAATATACACCGTGTGCTCTTTATCATTCACATTGAAGGTAACCTTCCCTTTATTGCAATCAATAATAGAACCTGCGGTGTTAAGTAAAGGTCTACCAAGAATAATGGACATGCTCCCATCCTCGGGCATGTCAAGCACAACAAAATCAATAAGAATCAAACAATTGGCAACTTCTACGGGAACATCCTCACAAATACCTATTGGAATGGCGGTTGACTTGTCAGCCATCTGAAGAGAGATATCTGTAGGAATTAGTTTCTCTAAACAAAGCCTCTTGTAAAGAGAGAGAGGCATAACACTCACTCCTGCCCCAAGATCACATAAAGCAGTTTTGACATAATTATTCTTTATGGAGCAAGGAATGGTGGGTATACCTGGATCACCGAGCTTCTCAGGAATCTTGCCACTGAAAGAGTAGTTAGCAAGCATAGTAGATATTGCTTCATTAGGAACTTTTCTTTTATTAGTGACAATATCTTTCATGTATTTTGAATAAGGAGGTAACTTAATAGCATCAGTCAAAGGAATTTGAAGAAAAAGAGGTTTAATCCACTCACAAAACTTATTGTAATGCTCTTCTTCTTTAGATTTGATGGACTTACCTGGAAAGGGCATGGGTTTCTGTACCCATGGTTCTCTTTCCTTCCCATGTTTTCTTGCGATGAAGTCTTCTTTAGTGTACCTCTTATGTTTGTCAGGTGCTTCTTCTTCTCGAACTTCAGATGGATCATTCTTTTCATTATCCTTACCTTCAGGTTCAGCACCGTCTACAGTCTCAACATCGGAGATAGATACACTGTTGGGATCAACAGCTGGCTCTTCATCTGTAATAGGATCATTAGAATTGTCAGTCTCCTTATGTTTCTTCTTCTTCTTTGGAGAGCCAACAATTTCTTCTTCCTGCATTTGAGAATCTTGCTCGATTCTCCTCAGATGCCCCTCTGGATAAAGAGGATCTTGAGTGCTAGTTCCTCCTCGGGTCTTAATCCCGAAGGCCTGCAAATCATCTTGTTTGGCATTGTTAGCAAGCAAATCTTTCTGCACATCAGAAATTTGTTTAAGCTGAGTTTGAACCATATGAAAATGCTTCAGAAGACATTTAACATCATTAACTGTTCTACCTAGAACATCAAGCAAACTTTTGATAGCAAGGGAATTATCATGCAATTGACTTTGTATCCTCTCATTAAAATGATTTTGTTTCATAATAAAATTATCAAACTCATCTAAACATTGATCAGGAGGCTTACCATGAGGGATGTCACTTGCGTTGAAATCTAAAAGAGAGTGTACCTCTACCATAGGAGGGTGAGTGGTAGGCTCACACAGCTTCTCAATAGGGGGTAGATTCTTCACGTCTTCAGCTTTAATACCTTTCTCTTTAATAGACTTATTTGCTTCTCGCATATCTTCGGGGCTTAGAACAAACATGCCCCTCTTCTTTGGTGGTGGAGGTGGTTCAGGGACGGACCAATCTTCATGGTTTTTGGCAATCCTGCCCATCAAATCTTCTGCATCTTTCGGCGTTCTTTTCCTGAAAACACAACCAGCACAACTGTCCAAATAGGACCTGGATTCATCAGTTAGACCAGCATAGAATATATCGATTAATTCGTTCTTAGGGACTTCATGTCCTGGTCTAGCCCGAATCAGACCGCAGTACCTCCCCCAAGCTTTAGGGAGGGACTCATCTTGCAACTGTTTAAAGTTATAAATTCTTTGTAAAGCAGCATGTTGCATGTGAGCAGGAAAGTACTTATCAGCAAAAGAGTGAGCTAAGTCTTGAGGACTCTTAATGGAACCGCATGGGAGTGAATCATACCAGGCTTTAGCACCTTCCTTCAAGGAGAAAGGAAGAAGCTTGGTCACATAAAAGTATCGTATCTTCTCATCTGTGGTAAACAGGCCACCCAACTCACCGAGTTTAGTCAGGTGTGCAATAGCATCATTGTCAGGGATATGGTTAGTAGGTATAAACCGGATATTGTAAACCGGCTTAGTTATATTGTACTTGGTTTTACTATTTTAGTAGAGACTACGGCCCATGAGATTTCAAGGCCCATGTATAGAAGTACGGTTTGTAAACCGCCAAGAGATGTAACTTGAGAGATAGGAAAGAAAAGGCAGAGACCGAGGCGGACACGATTATGAGCCGGCCTCGGGACTCTGTAAACCGGACCAGGCGTCACCTCTATATAAGGGGACGACCCGGCGACGGTTCAAGGACAAGCAACAATCAATCCGTCGAGACGCAGGCAAAGCGAATCCGCTCCCTGTAAACCGACGCCCAAGCAATATCAACCAACTAGACGTAGGCTTTTACCCTCTACGAAGGGGCCGAACTAGTATAAATCCTTTGTGTCCTTTGTGTGCCATGAATCCTTTCAAGCTAACCCGTGCGATGGTTCCATCATCAAGTCCGCTAAACCGGACATCTGCCGTGTTATTTCCACGACAGTTGGCGCCCACCGTGGGGCCTGCGCACGATGGTTTCGAGTTCTTGAAAGGCGGCTTCGAAGGGTTAAAGGGTTACGCAGTCGGCTGGATGACCAAGAGTCGTCGTGGCCGGATCTATATCGACGACGCGGGTTGGGGACCGGAGGCCGATTCGATCGAGTACAGGTACCGGGTCCCCTTCGGCAGCATCCAAGTCTTCATTGGCAAAATTGGTGAACCGGGACCTGAGCCGGACACCCTCCCCAACATCGTCGAGCCGGCTCGGCGTGCGAGATCGGTCCGGATTCAGCCTGCCATGAAGCATGTGTTCGTTGGAGCAATTCACGGAGGCCAAGCCGAGGACGGATCGGAATCTGATGGTGCAACCGTCGTCCACTCAGATGACGAGTCTTCATCCGGGGAAACTGAATCTCTGTATCAGTTGCGGGACGGCCGGTCTGAGGGCGAGTCCGATGGAAACAGTATTCCGGACCCCTTCGGCCCGCCAAACCGGGTGGCGGTCTTCATGGCCGGTTCACAACCCCCGACGAACGGAACGACAGCAGAGGCTGGTGCAGTGGGAAGCGGTTCAAATCCCTCCCTTACTGAAGTTCTATCCACCTTGATCGAGGAGTTCACAGCTAAGGCAGTGGAGGTCGTAGCTCCGGCAGACAAGGAGCAACATGATGCAGCGCTTCTTCAGTTGAAAGCCCGGATCGATCAGTTAAAGGAGGATTTAAAGGCAGAAGGAGAGATGTTAGCCATAAGACAAGCAGAGTTGGATGATCAAGCCTTTCATTTGAGGATGGAGCAGGCCTCTGTGGAAGGAGTAAGGGGGCGAAAGTATCGATCCCGTTTACCGCCGGGTTACGAATCTGCGAATTTGTTCAAAACACCTGGGGTTGGGGCCAGTAATAATCCGGCCCTGAACCGGAGAAGCCCACCGGCTCGGGATGAGCCGGTTCAGCAGCCCGCGGCAGAACGGGAGCGTCGGATTACATCGACACCTTATGTTCCTGTCCCTCCGGGACACTATTCAAACCCTTTGGATAATATTGCTGCAGCGGCAGCACGGTTGGCCGCTTTACCCGTGGAAGAAACATCTCCGGTGGCGATAGAGGCGCGCAGGGCCCAGAAGCTGCTTAATACGGCGTTAATACAGCAGCAAGCGTACTCTCATAGCAGGGAAAGGTTACATTCAACACCACGTCCCAACCGAAGTTACTCTAGACATTGGGAGAAGCCGGAAGTGTCTAGCAGTGAACGCGGGAGACATCAACACAGGCAGGATAATCCGGCAAGGGCAGAGATGCCAGCCCCGGACCTAAACCGGCCTAGATCGGAGGCCAGGGAGGAAATTCGTCAGTCGACGCCGGTTCACACAGCCACTACAGGGCAGGAGCTACAGCGAGCGGTTTTGGAATACAATGTCTCGTCCCCGCCCTACGGAGCGTTAAATTGCCCAAGGATTTCAAAGGACCTCGCAAGGTGCCTAATTACACGGCCGATTTACCACCCGAAGCTTGGGTGGAGAGTTATGAGATGGCCATGGAGATGCTGGATGTGGATGAATCGGCTTGTGCCAAATATTTCACTATGATGCTCGAAGGCACGGCCCGGACTTGGCTGAAGGCGCTACCTCCGAATTCTATCGGGTCATGGGGGGAGCTGCGCAGTCAGTTCATCAAAAATTTCAAGGATACATGCAAGCAACCAATGTCGGTGATAGATTTAGCAGCCTGTGTGCAAGGCGAGCAGGAGTCTATAGCAGCTTGGGTACGCAGAGTGGCAGAGATCTTACACTCCTCAAATGGTATCAACCCTAGCACAGCGATTGTAACTTTGGAGAACAATTGCCGGTTTGAGTCGTTAAAATTAAAACTCGGACGGCTTAAAAGGGAATGCAATGACATGGGGACTCTGATGAGTGCCCTGGTAAAATACGGAGACTCGGATAATACAAAGTATCCAGAAGCAGAAGGAGATAAAGCGGGGAAGGCCAGCAAGACTGGTAAACCGGCGCCGGTTAATCCGGTTACTTCAAGCTTTTTGGGCAAACGGAAGGCAGAAAATAGCTCCGATTTTGTTGCTAATACACAGGCTCAAGGCGGTTTTCAGGTTAATCAGCAGGGTTCCACTCTCCAAACCGGCGGAGGAAACCCGGGTTGGGAGCAGGATTTGGATCAACCCTGTCTAACGCATAGCGGAAGAGGGAGGATTGCAAGGCACACTATAAGAGAATGCCTGTCCTTTATGAAAGCAGGGAACGGCCGTTTTAATCCTCCTAGCCGGCCCCCGAACGGCGGTTCAGGGCCCGGGTTTTATGGTCCGGGTTATCAAGGGAACAACTCCGGATCAGGATTAGGGGCAACGGCGGTTATCAAGGGAACAACGGCGGTTATCAGTCCCGGCCAGGCGGCCAAAGTAGTCAAGGAAACTACAATGGTCAGGGAAATCAATCACATCATCAAGGTGGTTACAATGGCCAGGGAAACCAATCACATCATCAAGGTGGTTATCATGGTCAGGGAAATCAATCGCATCATCAAGGTGGTTACAATAATCAGAATAATCAGCAGCAGGGCCAAGGGAGTTACAGTAACCAAGGAAACCAGCAGCAACAGCGCCCGCAGCAACAACAGCAATCCGGATACCAGAGTAATCCGAAGGAGTTGAGCAGCGGTCAATATCATGTTTTCACCACAAGTTTATGTAAGAGAGACCAGAAGGTTTTAAAGCGGGCTGTTAATGCAGTAGAACCGGCGACGCCACAGTTTCTGCGATTGTCAGAGCAGCCCATTGTATGGAGCAGAGAGAACCACCCGTTACGGGTAGATAATCCGGGACACTTAGCCTTGGTGGTAGCACCTCAGGTGGGAGGATACAAATTTACTAAAGTTCTCATGGACGGAGGTAGCAGTATCAATATATTGTATTACGAGACCTTTCGCCGCATGGGTCTGACAGATAAAAAGTTAAGGACATCAAACACAGTGTTTCACGGGGTGGTCCCAGGTAAGTCAGCTTATCCAGTTGGTAAGATTGACTTAGAAGTTACCTTTGGGGATGAGAATGATTCCAGATCGAAGATGATCACCTTTGAAGTTGTCAAAATTAAAAGTCTGTATCATGCTTTGTTTGGAAGGACGGTTTATGCTAAATTTATGGCTAGGCCATGTTATGTTTATTTGCAGCTTAAGATGCCGGGTCATAAAGGCACGATTACGGTGCATGGCAGTCGTAAGATAGCAGTGGAATGTGAGGAAGGTGATGCAGCTTATGCAGAAGCGGTATGTGCCACGGAAGAGTTAAAATTTTATAAGGATAATGTTGATCCGGCAGATATGACTCCGCTGAAGAAACCAACTACCGAGCATGATCCGGCTTTGAAGTTCAAGTCAGCGGAAGAGACTAAGCAGGTCGATTTTGTGCCTGGGGACTCATCTAGGCAATTCACCATCAGTGCTAACCTGGATCCTAAATAGGAAAGCGCGCTCATCGAGTTCATCCGTGAGAACCGGGATATCTTTGCATGGAAACCTTCTGACATGCCAGGTATACCGAGGGAACTCGCTGAGCACAAGTTGAATATCGATCCGAAGTTTAAACCGGTAAAACAGTATTTGCGCCGCTTTAATGAAGAGAGACGCAAAGCTATAGGAGAAGAAGTGGCCAGGCTTTTGGCGGCAGGGTTCATAGTGGAAGTTTTTCATCCGGAATGGTTGGCTAATCCGGTGCTGGTTCTAAAGAAGAATGGGAAGTGGAGGATGTGTGTGGACTACACAGACCTCAATAAAGCTTGCCCGACTGATCCTTTTGCTCTACCTCGCATTGATCAGATTATTGATGCCACAGCAGGGTGTGAGCGGCTGAGTTTTCTGGATGCGTATTCAGGTTATCACCAGATCAAGATGGCAGTTGAAGATCAAGAGAAGACAGCTTTCATCACTCCTTTTGGTGCTTTTTGCTATGTATCTATGCCCTTTGGGCTCAAGTGTGCACAGGCAACTTATCAGCGTTGTGTTCAGAATTGTTTGAAAGGGCAGATAGGAAGGAACGTGCATGCTTATGTGGATGACATCGTGGTTAAATCGAAGGAGGAAAGAACAATGATAGAAGACCTCAGAGAAACCTTTGATAATCTTCGGGCTTACAGGATGATGCTTAATCCAGAGAAATGTGCCTTTGGTGTCCCGGCTGGTAAGCTTCTGGGATTCCTGGTCTCGAACAGGGGAATAGAAGCCAACCCGGAGAAGATCAAGGCTATCACATCTTTGACAAAACCGGTTTGCATCAATGATGTTCAGCGCATAGCTGGCCGGATCACGGCGCTGAGCCGGTTTATCAGTCGCTTAGGAGAAAAAGCAATCCCGCTTTATCAAATGTTAAAGAAAACGGACCGGTTCATTTGGAGTGATGAGGCAAATACAGCGTTTGAGAATCTGAAACAGCAACTAGCAAAACCACCGGTTTTAGCTGCTCCCGTTGATAAGGAGCCTTTGCTGTTATATGTTGCTGCAAACACACGGGCAGTCAGCGTTGCGATTGTGGTTGAGCGCAAGGAAGCAGGGAAGGAACATCCGGTTCAGCGTTCGGTTTATTATGTGAGTGAAGTACTCATCGAATCTAAGCAAAGGTACCCTCATTGGCAGAAGTTGGTATATGGGGTGTTCATGGCAAACCGGAAACTGAAGCATTATTTCAAGGGCATCCAATAACTGTGGTTAGTTCAGATCCGTTGGGGGACATAATCCAGAATAGGGAAGCTACATGCAAGGTAGCCAAGTGGGCCATCGAGCTCAGTCCGCATGAATTGAAGTATGTGCCGCGTACTGCTATAAAATCTCAGGCATTGGTCGATTTCATCAATGACTGGACGGAGTTGCAGACTCCCGAGGAGAAGCCGGATCTTACTTATTGGACGATTCACTTCGACGGTTCAAAGCAGTTGGAGGGCTCGGGGGCTGGAGTTGTTTTAACTTCCCCCAGAGGTGATAAATTTTGTTATGTCCTCCGGTTATTGTTTCCTTGTACTAATAATGCAGCAGAATATGAAGCTCTACTTCATGGTTTGCGGTTGGCAAAAGAGATGAATTTGAGCCGGGTTAAGTGCCTGGGGGATTCAGACTTAGTGGCACAACAAGTTTCGGGCAAGTGGGATTCAAGGGATCCCCTCATGGCGGCTTATAGACGAGAAGTTGAAGCGGTGGCAGGATATTTTAAAGGATATCAGGTGGAGCATATAGACCGGCGGAGGAACGAAGCAGCCGACGCTTTAAGCCGGCTAGGATCGCAACGTAAACCGGTACCACCAAACACCTTTTTGGATGAATTGCACAGTCCTTCGGTTCAAGTACCTTCAGAGAACGACCTAGCTGTTCCGGATCCAGAGGCGCAGTTGGTTGCAGCAACCCATGTTATTCCAGATTGGACGTTACCCTATTTGGCATACTTAAGCCGAGGAGAGTTACCAGAGGACGAAGACGAAGCACGGCAGATAATCCGGCGTTCCAAATCTATGACAGTTGCCAACGGGGAGCTGCACCATCGTAGCACTTCTGGAGTATTTCAACGGTGTGTTTCCGCTGAGGAAGGTTGTGAGATTCTAAGGGAGATTCATGAAGGGGATTGTGGTCATCATGCCGGATCAAAATCTTTAGTGGCTAAAGCTTTCCGACATGGCTTTTATTGGTTAACCGCACATGCAGATGCGGTAGACCTGGTCCGCAAGTGTGACGCTTGTCAGAAGTTCTCAAGACGTGCCCTTGTTCCGGCACAGGAACTCCGGATGATACCAATAACTTGGCCTTTTGCAACTTGGGGGCTTGACATGGTTGGTCCTTTCAAGAGATCCCAAGATCAGAAAACTCATCTACTAGTAGCAGTAGACAAGTTTACGAAGTGGGTTGAAGCGGAGCCTATAAGCAAGTGTGATGCGGCAACAGCGGTTAAGTTCATCAAAAAAGTAATATTCCGGTTTGGTTTTCCACACAGCATCATCGCAGATAATGGCACCAACTTATCTCAGGGTGAGATGGAAGAATTCTGTCAACGAGAGCATATTCGTTTGGACGTGTCTTCGGTGGCTCACCCCCAATCCAATGGTCAGGCAGAAAGGGCAAATCAGGAGATTTTGCGAGGAATCAAACCCCGGCTTATGACACCTTTGCAGAGAACCCCAGGGTGTTGGGTTGAAGAATTACCGTCTGTCCTTTGGAGTATTAACACTACACCCAACCGGTCTACAGGTTATACACCTTTCTTCATGGTTTATGGCGCAGAAGCAGTTCTTCCAAGTGACATACGCCATGATTCACCAAGGGTAGCGGCCTATGTGGAAGCCATTAATGAGGAGTCAAGACAAAACGGTTTGGATCGGTTGGATGAAGAGCGTGATATAGCTGCAGCACGGTCGGCGATTTATCAGCAAGATCTGCGCAGATATCACAGCCGCCGGATTAGAACCAGGACATTCCAGGAGGGTGACTTGGTACTTCGGCTTATCCAAGATCAAACAGATATGCACAAGCTATCCCCGCCATGGGAAGGGCCATTTGTGGTGAGCAAAAATTTACACAACGGGTCATATTATTTGGTGGACATTCGAGAACACAAGGATTCACGGACATCAGAAGAGGAGACGAAAAGGCCGTGGAACATTGCTCATCTACGGCCATACTATACTTGAGCCATGGGCTCCAATGTATCCTATGTATATATTATGAATAATGAATAAACCGGCACCCTCGGTAAACCGGGGGCTCAGCCATTTCTCCATATACATAAATTTTGCGGCAAATAACCATATCAGTTTGTTAACAAGTATCATATTTCAATGTTGGCTGGTTTTAGAAACTAATCTTTGCAGGATATGTGAAGGAGCGGTTGAATTCTCGGGAACAAGAGATTATATCCGGTTCAAGAAGAGAAAAACCCCATAAAAAGAAAAACCTGCAGAGTCAGGAGGAACGTTAGCGGCCCCTTGGGACAGTCCGGTTTGCCCACGTCCCATTGATTGGCTATGTTGTGATTCTTTGGGCTCCCTGAACAGTCGATACGCTCACGTTCAGGGATGACCCGGCCCCTGGGGACAGTCCGGTTTGCCCACGTCCCCATGATTGGCTATGTTACGATTATATGGCTCCCTGAACAGTTGATACGCTCACGTTCAGGGATGACCCGGCCCCTGGGGACAGTCCGGTTTGCCCACGTCACCATGATTGGCTATGTTACGATTATATGGCTCCCTGAACAGTCGATACGCTCACGTTCA
>LR738709.1:375662153-375690751 GCA_902687465.1 Secale cereale | reverse complement strand
GGCCCCTGGGGACAGTCCGGTTTGCCCACGTCCCCATGATTGGCTATGTTACGATTATATGGCCCCCTGAACAGTCGATACGCTCACGTTCAGGGATGGCTCGGCCCCTGGGGACAGTCCGGTTTGCCCACGTCCCCATGATTGGCTATGTTTGCGGTTCTATCGGCCCCTTGAACAGTTGATACGCTCACGTTCAATGATTGGCTAGGCCCCTTGGGACAGTCCGGTTTGCCCACGTCCCAATGATTGGCTATGTTTGCGGTTCTATCAGCCCTCTGAACAGTCGATACGCTCACGTTCAGTGATTGGCTAGGCTCCTTGGGACGGTAGGTTTGCCCACGTCCCATTGATTGGCTGAACATTGTTTTGAGCCTGGCAGCTCTTTGAAAAAGCCTCGACTACATGGTTTGATTTACAAGAGTTGGTGTTTCTTGATGTTTTTTGTGTTCCATAACCTTTTAAACCAAGGGGAACAGCTCCAGAAGTTGACCACCTATCTATAATGTTATAAGTCTGGGTCATGAACACCAGCGAGAATTAAACCGGCGTTCATCATAACCCGAATCGACTTTATGATGAGCCGACAGGTTGGCAGTACACGATCAGGTACAAGTTACAAATTTCTGAACCAAGATGAGAAAGATTTATCGACAAGATGAACCGAAGAGTTTCAAGGGTTTATTAGAATTGATGAAGATCGATTAAGGTGATTTTAACATCCTGACCGGTTTAAGGTATTTTGGCTACATACAATTCAGGTATCACAGTTATTTTTTTAAAAGATATGCTTATTAGATGTATCAAGAGAACAAGTTAATCCGTCCAGTGGTAAGCCACTAGGACATGTTTTTTGATATTTTTTATGAACAGAGCAAGGCATCCGCATCAATCAACAAGTCAACGAACGAATACTTCATAAAGACCAAATGTCGGATCACAGCGCATTAAGTTTCAGCTAAACCTATTACAAGGCATAAAAAGCCAAATAGTTGGAAGCATTGTTTGACGGAATAACGATCATGATTACAACAATAGCATTCAAGATTGTGCTTCTCCTTGATGAGATGGTTGGCCACCGTCTTGTTCCGAAACGTCTTCCTCCTCATGAAGCGGCGGGAAATCGGGTGCACGCCAATCAATCTTTGCCAAGGCACGGAAATATACTTCATCGTTGATAAGCTCAGCAGGATCAATATCAGGAGCAAAGGTGTGAGGACGAACCGGCGGAATTAAGTTTGCAATATCGTAAACCGGTCGCTCCACCCGCTCGTTCTGCAGGTTATATGATGGATGATATCGAGACAAGTCAGACTCCACTGCAATCTTGCTAGCGAGGGGACGCATCTCCTTTGTCAGAGCATAAAGGTCCTTTTCATTAAATGTTGAACCGTCTTCCTTGGTATCAGGAAATCCGGTTAACACCTCTTCCGGATCAATGTCCGGGACCCAAGCTTTAGCCCTCGTAAGGGCCAGAAGAGCACCTCCTCGAGCAGCCGATTTCTTAACCTCTTCAAGATGAGCCGGCAGAATGGACAAACTATTCAAAGTATCTTTGATAGTTGAAGGAGCCGGTTTACCAAAGGAAGTGGCACTGATAATCCTTTGCGTTCCAGAGTACAACTACTCGACCAAAGTATAGCAGGCCTTGAGTTTCTTCCGTAAGTCATCCCCAAGATGGGAGACACGGCGTCCTACATACAAACAATGAAAGTTAAACCGGTGCAAGTCACAGGTTACAAAGATAGAGACAGGAGTTCAGATTATGCTTACCAAAAATAGCAGAAGTCATCAAGTCAATTTGGCGCTTTAACCCGGTCAATTCTTCAGTAACTGGGTTAAGTGCTCCTTCGGCATCCTGAACACGTTTCTCAAGATCTTTTTTCTGGACTTCGAAAGTAGTCCGTTCCTCGTCAAAGAACCTCTTCAAGTCTTCAGCAGTCTTTAAACTCACTTGAAGTTCTTTCTTAGCCTTTGAAGCGGCTGACTCAGTCTCCTTAAGCCGGCTTCGAAGTTCACTGATTTCCAGAGCATTCCGGTTCAGCTCAGCCTGTAGATAGAAGTTCAAAAGCAAGATTAGAAATTACAAGTCTCAAGCACACAACCAAGTTGTCTACTTGACACTTGGGGGCTAATGGCAGTTGAAGTAATACAGAAAAGACAAATGGAAAGTACAAGTCTCAAGCACACAACCAAGTTGTCTACTTGACACTTGGGGGCTAATGGCAGTTGAAGCAATGCATCAGAGACAATTTTGAAATTACAAGTATCAACTACATAACCAAGTTATCTACTTGATACTTGGGGGCTAATGTATGGATCAGCAGTTCAAACTACAAAGTTCCGGATTACCTTCAATAAAGCAGATAAACCGGAACTTGGGGGCTGCTATGAGATAAAGATGCGTCAAAAAAGCAAAGTCAGAAGAGGAAAACTTACTTCATATTTTTCTCTCATCAGGTTTACTAGGCTGGTTTCATAATCCCGGCTGCTGTGGAGCCGGTTCAAATATCCGGAATAGATATCTTGAGCACTCATACTCGAAAGACTGGATATATCAGTACTCCACTTCCCTTTTTCCTGAGTTATCTTTTCCGCTTTAGCTGTATGTTTTGCTAAAACGGTGGGTTCAGCTGGCGCAACATAAGCAGTGCCAGTAACCACAACATCAGGGGAAGTGGGTGCATTAGGAGGAGTAACTTCAACTTGAGCCGGATCAGGAGACGCCGGGTTAACTTGAGGAGAATTAACCCGGGCCGGACTTGGTGGGTCTTGGACATTTTCAGTGACAGGAGTTTCAAGAGCAGGTTCTTCAACCGGAGCTGCAGGGGTACCTTCTGGAGGAACGGCTGTAGACGGATCAATCACCGGTTCATCAGCAGAAGGATCAGCAACAGGCTTATTCGCCTTGGCCTTTTTGCTAGGTTTCGGTTTGCTGAAAAACAAGAAAGACAAGTTAGTGTTATAAAAAGAAAGGGGTGTTATAAACCGGAAGAGCTGGAGAGAGTTACCCCGGGACGGTCTTCAAAGGAGGAAGCTGTGTAGCGGTCGACTCGCCGGAAGAAGACAGCGGAGTTTCCTGATAGTCAGGATCAGACGGTTTAAGTGGTTTTCGGATAAGTCCGGCCTTGGGATGAAGAGGGGTCGGAGAGAGTATCACCTCAGCACGGCGCCTTCGAACCGGAGTTAATGAGATTCCAGAGGACTCCACCGCCAGGCCACTATGGCGAGTGGTCCGGCGAAAAGCTTCGTGCTGTTGCTTCTTCAAAGTAAAATTAGGATCCAACTTAGCATAAGGGTGAGAAAATTGATATTTTCTGACGGTCCGACGGCTTTTTTGAGGAGGAGGTTCTGAATCAGAAGAAATAAGGGTTACCTCAATCTCAGCCGGGTTATCACCTTCAAGCGGTTCCTGTGAAAAGGTATCATTAGATATGAGTACAAGTACATGAAAGCGAAACTTAAACCGGAGTAAGGCATACCTCGGAGTCCGGATCATCATCCTCAGAAGGAGAACCGGCATCAACGGCTGCTTTCCTTTTCTTGTTTGCAGGGGTTTTCCGGCGAGCCTGCTTTACAGTTTTTTCCTGAGGTTTTCTCCTCCAGAAGGGGTCATCAGCATAAATGAAAAAAGCAAAGGCAAGTGAAAGACGGTTCAAAGAGGACGGTTTATAAAGTACAAGTTAAAGACAAACTTACTTCAGGCAGCTTATTCTTCTTAAAGTACGGGGCCAAGCCAACTTTAGAGCAATCGGTTAAGGCAGGATTGACAATCTTCTTGGCTGACTCCACTACCTCCGCTTCAGAAAGCTTATCCTTAGTAAACCTCTGAGGATCATCCGGTTTACCAGAATATTTGCACATCAGCTTAGGGCGCCGGCTTAAAGGAAGGATGCTCCAGGATAGCCAACAGCGAAGGAAATCAGTCCCAATCAGACCATTTGCCATAAAAGCTCTCAGCTTGGAGAGCTGTGGTGAAAACCGGGTCCGTTCAGCAGCACTTAGCCGTTGTGGCAAGGGGTGATTCGCCGGGATACGAGTTTCGCGATAACCCGGCAAAGGATTTTCACCTTCAGGAGAGGTGTCTACACAATAAAACCAGGACTTGTTCCAGTCCTTAGGGTGAGTGTGTAAGGAGGCGTGAGGAAAAACTGCATCCCTCCTTTTCTGAATGCTAATCCCACCAAGCTCTTGGTGAGGTCCGCTGGTGAATTCAGTGCGCCAGTTTGCATGGAAGAAATCCCGGAATAAATCAACTGAAGGCTCCTCTTGCAGATACACTTCAGAAAATACTTGGAAATCGCAAATGTTGGAAACAGAATTTGGTCCGATGTCCTGTGGATGCAGCTGGAAGGTGGCAAGAACATCCCGGAAAAATCTTGAACCGGGGGGAGAGAAGCCTCTGGAGATGTGGTCCAGAAATACGATGACTTCCTCGGATCTAGGGGTAGGAGGGCATTCATTACCCGGAGCACGCCATTTTAGCTCAGCCTGAGGGCCTAATGTGCCGATTCTCGACAGCTTGACTAAGTCATCCTCAGTCACGACGGAACGGACCCAATCGCACGAAACATACTGCTTAGCCATTTTGAACAAAGTGCTGAAGAAGAGAAAGTACAGAAACGGATTATGAACGTACAATGATCCGGGATCCATTCATATTATACAATGGTTGAAACGGAGAACTAGCTGGCAAGATTAAACCGGCAATCATAAAACAAGTTATATCATTTCCGGTTTAAATGGCAGTTGAAGAGGAACAGTTTAAATCATTGCATCTGTTTATATCATTTCCAGTTTATGGCATAACAATTTAAACCGGACATACTTAGCGAATCTACCGAGGAGAAAAACAGGTTTCCAAATGATTGCTAAGAGAGAAAGATCTGAGTATGCTGAGGAAAAGAAATAAATCTAAGAGACTCAAAGAAAAGCTGCAGAGACTTATTTCTAAAAAGATGGGGTTTATATGTCAGACATGAGCAATAAAGTTTTGACGCATCTACAGCGGAATAAAAACGGGGAAGATCGAAAGGTAAAACTACTACGAGTCACAGGTTCAAAGAACGAACAACACGAAGCTTGCTGAGAGCTCTAATGGCGGACGCAGATCAATAGCAAAGAGGATAAACGTACCAGGGACAGCGAGAATCGGCGGCGGAGATTAATCTGGTCAAGGCTCAGGTTGATGCAGCGGCCGGTCGAGGACTGGAGATCCGGCGGTCGTCGGCGGCGGTCTGAGCTCGGGCAGCAATGGAGGAAGAAGACACAGGAAGAGGATGAAGGGAGAAGAAGATAATGAATGGAGGGTGGCAGTATTTATAGCCAGGGGTCAGATCTGAAACGACAGGTGCGAGAATCGAGGAGACAGAAATCGGATAAAGATCCCGTGATGCCTCGATCTTCGGGATAACCCTTAAAATACACTACAGTACAGCTCACAGCGTTAAATGCGGAGATGATGTCATTGTCAGACTTTAATGATTTCGGAGGATGACGTCAAAGCCGGTTTACAAAAAGATGAAGACAGAAGAAAAATTATATGAGACGAAGAAGACTGATATGAACAAGTTCAAATCATTCTGGGGCCTAATGTCAGGGATATGGTTAGTAGGTATAAACCGGATATTGTAAACCGGCTTAGTTATATTGTACTTGGTTTTACTATTTTAGTAGAGACTACGGCCCATGAGATTTCAAGGCCCATGTATAGAAGTACGGTTTGTAAACCGCCAAGAGATGTAACTTGAGAGATAGGAAAGAAAAGGCAGAGACCGAGGCGGACACGATTATGAGCCGGCCTCGGGACTCTGTAAACCGGACCAGGCGTCACCTCTATATAAGGGGACGACCCGGCGACGGTTCAAGGACAAGCAACAATCAATCCGTCGAGACGCAGGCAAAGCGAATCCGCTCCCTGTAAACCGACGCCCAAGCAATATCAACCAACTAGACGTAGGCTTTTACCTTCTACGAAGGGGCCGAACTAGTATAAATCCTTTGTGTCCTTTGTGTGCCATGAATCCTTTCAAGCTAACCCGTGCGATGGTTCCATCATCAAGTCCGCTAAACCGGACATCTGCCGTGTTATTTCCACGACAATCATCATTTTCTCTGCCATAAAAGGGGTCAGCTTCAACCATAGGTATAAGTGAAAGATCAACAGAGAAATCATAATCAGGATCATCAATGCATATAGGAGATGTAGCAAATTCAGGATCAGGAACAGTTTTGTTCTTCAAAGAGTGTTTCTCAAACAGTTTCTTAATAACTTCAGGGTCAGAGCCAGAAAACTCTGTCAGTTCCCTGCATAAATCTTCATCAAGCATATAGTAATCATCATCAAGGAGTCTCTTCTTGAGTTTACTCAAATCAGGATAATCATAAGTTTCACCAATAGGGTAGCGAGTAATAGGAATTTCAATTCCAGACTTTTTTGCAGCAGCAGCGATCTGTTTCTCAAGAGCATAACCAAGTGAACTAATATCATCAATAGTAGTAGAAGCATCATCAAGAGTATCGGACATAGTAACAGATTCAGTAGGAGCATCATGTAGTGGCGGTGAGGCAAACTTACTCATAACAGAAGGTGAATCAAGTGTAGCACTAGTGCTCAGAACAGTACCTCTTCTTGTAGTGGATAGTAAGATCGGAACCTTGGGGTCTCCTTTCTTACCCATAGCGGATGAAGTGCAGCAGGTAGGATACTTCAAGTAGACTTGTAAATATTGCTATGCTCCTCGGCAACGGCGCCAGAAAACGTTACTTGATAACCCTCAATCGTAAGGGATCGAGATAGTCTTCGCGGGTAAGAATAACCCAATTTATCGATTCGACACACGGGGAGCCAAAGAGTATTTATAAGCTTTAACAGTTGAGTTGTCAATTCAACCGCACCTGAAATATACTTACTTGCAACAAAAGATAAGTGGTAACAGTGATATGATAGTGATGATAGTGATAGTAAAAGTAAACAGCAAAAGTAAATAGTAAAGGTAAATGGCAAAAGTAGCAACTAGTAACCAGCAGGATTTAAAACACTGTAGGCTAGGGAGACGGATGGTTGGGCGCTGCATGGATGAGATATATTATGATTCTAACTTGGGGCAAGGCACACAGAAAAGTAATGATCATCTAGGCAAATATCAAACATTAGGCATGTATCCCGTAGGTAGTTGTACGTGCTTGCAATAAGAACTTGCACAACATCTTTTGTCCTACCATCCCGCTACGAACGGGGCCAAAAGGAACTTATGGAGATTAAGGTGCTCCTGTCAAAGAGCACCGGAACAAAGCAATGAACTCAATGGATGCATGTAATCCTCAAACTATGGACCATCCCCTTTGGTGTCCCAAGCTGTCACTTTTGGGATCGCCGGTTCCGAACCGTAATAGGTGCTAACAACTCATAGATAGGATCAAGAACAGAAATATATTCATGCAAACACATATGGTTCAGATCTGAAATCATGGCACTCGGGCCCTAAGTGACAAGCATTAAGAATAATAAGTTGAAGCAAAGATGATAAACACCATAGTAGATGATAGGCAACATGCCCCCAACGATCTGACAAACTATTACATGATCTAACTCATCCAATCCCTACCATCCCCTTCGCCTACAGCAGGGGATTACTCACTCATGGAAGGAGAAGTCATGGAGGGATGATGGAGTGGTGATGATGATGACGATGGCGACGATCTCCCCTCTCCGGAGGCCAATTCAGCCTCCAGATTAGCCCTCCCGAAGAAGAACAGAGGGTGGCGGAGGCTCCGCGACGAAAACTGGGAAAAGAACTTCTTCTCTGGGATTTATCCGTCACGAGCTAAAATACGGGTCAAAGTAGGGCACCAGGAGAGGTAGGGCCCACCCAGGCGACCCCCCGGCGCGGCCAGGGGGTGGGCCGCGCCACCAGGGCGCCTGGGGCCCCCCTGGCCCCCCTCTGCCCCTCTTCTGGCTCCGGGTTCCTTCGGGTGCGTGGATTTTCTGTGATTTTTCGTGGAATTTTCTGAGATACCTAAAAATCCGTTTCCCTGCACACAATAAAACCATACAGGCAGCTCTGCTGAAAACAGCATCAGTCCGGGTTAGTTTAGTTCAAATCATGCAAGAATGAGGTCAAAACAATATCAAAAGTGTTTGGAAAAGTAGATATGTTTGAGACGTATCACCAGTCCGTCCAGGAATTTCTCCATCTTCTTATTTTCCGTCATTCTCTCTTCGTTGGCATAACGCGATAATTGCGCAAACTGACTGTTGTACTCCTGCACTGTCATGCCTCTTTGCTTGAGGTCATCAAATTCTCTTTTCTTGATCTTCATAATACTCTTAGGAATGTGTGCCCCACGAAAGCCTTCCTTGAAATCTTCCCAGGTGATATCATTGATGTCGGGTTGCATAAGCAGAAAATTTTTCCCACCATGACGCGGCTACTCCAGTAAGATAATGTGGTGCGTACAGCACCTTTTCACGGTCTGAGCATTGTGCCACAATTAATTTCCTTTCAATGTCTCGAAGCCAATCATCAGCCTCAAGAGGTTTGTCTGTGTGCGAAAACGTTGTTGGACGTGTCTTCTGAAATTCAGACAATTTTGAGTGCTGCTGGTATGGTTCACGGTGATTTCCCATGTTAATGACATGGTTCATCATTTCTTGGTGTTGTTGCTGACTTTGCTCGTAAAGTCGGCACACTTGAGAAAATGCTGTCTCACTGCCCTGCTGACTTGACTGCCCCTGTGTGAAATTGTTGTCTGTCTATGTGCCATAATTTTCTTCCGGTGGACTTGGCATGGAACGTGTCCATGGACGAGTCATTTCTTACTCTGGGGTAATAAAACAGAAAACCTGATAAGAACCGAGCAGCAAAACAAACCAAGACTTTGCAAAAGCGATCAAACACGAGCTCGATTTTTTTTTGAAATAAACTGGTTGATTGCGCACGGAGAAGGACCGCTAGTACATATTTTACACGCAGGTTCTAATTATACAAACGTCACTCAGGGTGTGCGTACACATCCTGACATGTTATTTAAAACTAGTGCACTCCTCCAAGATCCTACATGATGCGCAAACAGACTACTCCCATCAACCTATTTTACAAATCACAAACATATTACAAGCAAGCACAGTGCATCGCAGAATAACGCGCTAGTCGGAGATGTTGAAGATTTCCCTCGGCTTGCCGAGGGTAAGGCCCAGTGGTGCTGGAGACTCAACTTCCTCCTCACTAATAGGCTCCAGGCGCGGAGTATGGGTACGAGGTGTCGAAGCAGGTGCAGCAGGCGGTGCAGCTCTGACTGGAGTAGGAGCAATGACTTGGTCAAACTCCTCAGTGGTAGGCAGACGGTGAGCGGTGGCTAAGATGGAAGGTGTATAGGATGCGGCGGACGAGACAAATGTCATTGGTGGTGCAGTGTGGAGTAGCTCCCTCCTGTTGGCGGAGCCACTCTGGACCAACTCCATACGGGTGGCCACCAGGTCATCCACCAGATTATCAAAGGCTGCCTCAAGTGCTTTAAGGTACTCAACCATTGATTCAATGGCTTCGTCACGCTCCCCATTTGCGCACGCAAATGCATAGTGGCACGTGTATGGCACGTGGCATGGGAGGTAACGGTAGCGGCGAGTCTTCATCGAAGGAAGAATGTCCCGGAGACGAGCTATCGCCTCACGGGCAGCCATCTGCATGGCATGCCTCTCCGTAGGCATGGCTCTGCCCACAAATCAGAGGCGGCGTGCTTCAGAGCGCCCTCCTTTGAAGTGCACCACAGCCTGATGCATAGACACGCTGTCGTTGAGCTTGTGACGGTAGAGTGTAAACTCGAGACGGGTGGATGGCCCGATCGCGACTTTGGTGATGGCGAAGAGGAGCTAGACAAACCCCTCAGGAATGTTGGCGAACACCTGTGCATCACAGTCGTTGCTGGCCATCTACAAAAGTAGACAAAAATTCCGAATAGTCAAGTCATAAATTTATGCTGACCAACAGAAAATTGCTACAGATGTAAAAAATGCTGAAAAGCAAATTTTTCGCTAATAACCGATTAGCGAGCGCACCTAATGGCTTCCTACAGTCAGCCTGGCTCTGATACCAAGGTTGTCAGGACCGGTCCTTCAGTAAAATAATTACCGGAAGACCGGCCTTTTTACTTAAACCCAGCGAGGAATACTATTCCTTGCTGGCAGACAATTCCTTGACACAGAAATCCAGTACACTGAATTTTATACAAGGTTGAGCTGGGGGTTGATGTCTACAGACGCTTCTATTCTTGTAGACAGTGTTGGGCCTCCAAGAGCAGAGGTTTGTAGGACAGCAGCAAATTTCCTTAAGTGAGTAACCCAAGGTTTATCGAACTCAGGGAAGTGGAGGTTGAACGTACCCCTTTCAAGAAACCCTGCAATCAAGATACAAGAAGTCTCTTGTGTCCCCAACACACCTAATACACTTGTCAGATGTATAGGTGCACTAGTTCGGCGAAGAGATGGTAAAATATGGATGATAGGAGTGGCAAAGCAAAGTAATATAAATCTGTAATAAAAAGTGCAGCAAGCAAACAAGCGGTAAACGTGAGCACAAATGGTATTGCAATGGTGGAAACAAGGCCTAGGCTTCATACTTTCACTAGTGGCAACTCCCAACAACATTAACATAATCGAATCACATGATATTTCCCATAGAACATGCAATGGATACGCACCCGGAGGTCATTCCTTTGTGGTCAAGAGAGGACGAGAATTATGTAGGGCTACAAAAGCACACCTCAAAGTTCGTAGTTCTCAATCTATGGATTTCCCAATGTCACCGCGGCCATCCAAAGAGATTACCACAATCACCACAACATATCTCAAGGATAGTTAAAGACAAGCACCAAGAGACTCTCAATCTTCAATCAACACACAAAAGAGGAAATCACTCATGAAAATATTCTTCTAACCCATGTCCAATAGACCGCTGTCACCTTGGTCTCGGGGATTATACTAGATAAAGACAAGTGAGTACATCAATCCAATACATAGAGGAAGGGGAAATATCATGGTATCACCCTAGATTAACATAGCCTATGATCACAACGAAGATCACATCATGGGAGAGAGAATTGACCACATAGCTACTGGTAGAAACCTCAGCCCCGAGGAGGAACTACTCCCGCATCATGGAGGGAGGAAGCAACGTCGATGGAGATGAATCCGGGGGCACTTCCCCGTCCCGGCAGGGTGCCGGCACAGGAATTCTGGTCCCCCGAAACTTGGTGGCGATGGCGGCGGAGATCGGAATAGCTTCTGGGGAAAAGGGTTCCGTCCTCGAGGGTTTTGGGACGAGGTGTAAATATATGCCAAAGGGGGGCGTCAGAGGAGGCCAGGGGGGCCCAGGCGCCCTGGCGGCGCGGCCAGGAGGGGGGTCGCCCCCTCTGGTCGCCTGGAGCCCTGGTGGCCCCCCTCCGGCCCTACTTTGGCCGCATGGAAGCTTCCGGAACGCTGATTTTTATATATTTTTCCTGGGATTTTTCTGGCAATTTACGTAATGGGAAAACCTGAAATACAAAAACAGCAGAAAACAGAAACTGGCACTGGGGTGCACTGAGTTAATAGGTTAGTCCAAATATGATCAAAAGTGTATGGAAGTGCATAAATATCATAGAAATATCACACAAAAGAGGCATGGAGCAATCAGAAATTATAGATACGTTTTGGACGTATCAACATCCCCAAGCTTAATTCCTGCTCGTCCTCGAGTAGGTAAATGATAACAAGCATAATTTCTGTGGTGACATGCTATTAACCATATAAGGACTTTTCACAGTCACATGACAAAAGCTTACCGAGACAATGAATCTGTAGTAATTAAGTTGCCTCATGAGAAAATCACAAAGAACTGAAAGTTTTACAATATGATACTGAAACACTCAATAGATTTGTAGTGAGCATGGTGTGCAAATATGACAAAGTGGTACCTCGCTTGCCCCCTTTAGTGAAGCAAAACATAAATGCAGGGGCACATCCAAGGTTTAATTGATGACAAGATACAATGATTTCAGAATAAACGATATCATAATCATGCAAAAGACAATGGTACTTTGGGACAATGCACATTACACTCAGAATGACAATCATGCTCTCAATAGTTGGTGCTTTAAAGAAGGTGGAGACTCTCGAACCGTGGCTTTTGATGGCAAGGTTGAAAACCCGTGATCGGAAACAAAAACTAAACATGTACCAGAGCTCTTGGTTTTTAAAAAAACAGAGGTAAAATTATTTTTTAGAGATGCATATTTCGTCAACGAATGCTAGTAGATAACTCAATTACTTCTCGAGCTGGACAAGTTTCGAGGAACGACTCCCGTACGAGGATGATCACATCCTATTAATCTCCTTTGTTTATCACTGCCAAAGTTTTCTGAATTCTCATGAACAAAGCGTGAAGGAGGGTTTGTTTGTTGTATTATTTTTTAATGAGTCGGGCGCACTCTTTGCCAGTTCCTTCTCGTATTAGGGGTTTGCACATTAGACATGCAATCCCGGGGTGAAGCTTGTCCAACCTAAAAAGATCATGAATTAACTACTACTTCCTCATGAGCTAAAATAGAGGCACAAAAGAGAAATGCTTTTTTTTGATTAATTTCGAGATGGTACATGAAAGTCTTCGTTAGGAATGGCAGGTAAATACCATGTATAGGAAGGTATGGTGGACTCATATGGCATAACTGGTTTAAAGGATTTTGGATGCACAAGCAGTCAGTCCACTTAATACAGGCGAAGGTTAGCAAAATACTGGGAGCGACCAACTAAGAGAGCAATGACGGTCATAATCATGCAGAGCGACAAAGCAACATTGAATCGGGCATGGAAGTTATATCGCTACTCAGAAATTAAAGATCATCAAGGCTTGATAGACTTTCTTTACAGTCTTAAATATGCGTGAGCATATGCCAAGTCAATCGAAATAAATTCTTGGAGGAAGATATCACTAAACCATACCACATCATAGGCAAACAAATCATGTTGGTACTTCAATAACACATTAAGAACCCCCCAGCTATTTGAGACTAACCATAAGAAAACATGAACTACTAAGCACCATTATGCACATAGCATTTTTATCATAGACATATAAACCAGTGCAACAGAAGCCAACTCTCTTAACAAGATAAGCATGATAACTCAAGAGAGTTCCAGCAACCAACTAAACAAAAGCTCTTTAAAAAGAAAAGCATGAAAACTAAGAGCTAAGCATGACAGTAGCTATTGAAAGACCAAGAACATACACAGCAAAGATAAACATGAAAATCCTATGTTGTGTTCTAGGTTGAAGTGGAGCGTGTTTCTCTCCCACACAAAGAAAGCTGAGTTCCAACTCGTTATGAAAAGCAAGCAAAGCTAAAGAAAACTAAAAAGGAAACTAAAAGCAAGACGCTCCAAGCATAGCACATAACACATGAAGTGATTAAAATATAGTGGAACGAAAGACGAACTGATAATGTTGATGGAGAAGGGGATGCACGGGGGCATCCCCAAGCTTAGACGCTTGAGTCTTCTTGAATATTTCTTGGGGGTGCATGGGGGCATCCCCAAGCTTGAGCGTTTGACACTCCTGAATCTTTTTATCATCTTCCCTCGCACACTTGAAAACTCCCTTCATACATAACTCATCATAATCTGATTAGCGAGGTTAGTACCCTTAATAAAATAATTTTTCCTTGCTGGAAATAAAGATATTCTTGAAGGTCTACTGTTTCTCAAGATTGCCAAAAGGTTTTTGCAAAGAAAAAGCAAGCTGAAGGTTTGCAAAACGAAGGAAAGGCAAAACAGGACAGAATCTGTGAAAAACAGACCAGCAGGTAGTAAATAATTGTTTCGGGGCACTTCTGCAACTCAAATCAAAAAACTCAGAACAAACGCCCGAAAGCCAATTGTATAGAGCATGCTGTCAAAAACATTCAGACCAAAAAGATGATCTAGTGATTTTATACGAATTTTTCTGTCCAAGGACAGAATCTGTTTCCTGGGCAGCACGTCACAACTTTTGAACTTTCTTGCAATCGGAGGCTAAAATTGGCACAAAGCTGAAAAATAAAGATACAATGATGTTGCTACAGTAGTAACAAACATCAAGACCACTAAAAACTGAAAGAACAAACTGAAAGCAAGGATAACAAGGGTTGTCTCCCTAGAGCTCTTTCTTTATAGCCATAAAGATAGGCTTAAGACTTTAATGATGCTCTTGTAGGATTAAGAGTTGAAGAGCAAAAGAGAGCATCAAGAAGCAAATATCAAACACATTTAAGCCTAACATGCTTCCTATGCATAGGAATATTGCAATAGAATAATTCATTGCAGCACAAAGCAATAAGCATAGGAAGACAAAACAAGTGCAGCTTCAAAACCTTCAACATAAAGAGAGGGAACTTGATATTATTGAAATATCTATAAGCATATGTTCCCTTTTCATAATAATTTTCAGTGGGATCACGAATAAACTCAACAATATAAGCATCACATAAAGCATTGTTACCATGATCCACATGCAAAAAGGTACTCTTACTCTCCACATAAGCATAATCTTTCTCATTGGTAATAGTGGGAGCAGGACTATCATAAACAACTTGAACACTATAGATTAATTGTGTATTAGGAAGATGGTGTTCAACAAGGGAGTAATTCCCTCCATGATTATGACAAGTTTCATAAGGATAATTTCTCCTTGTGTCATAGGTACCTTTATAATCACTATAGATTGGAGTTATAACATCATTATGGTAGAGAAGAGCATTATCATTGCTAGCAACTATATTTGTAAACATGTTGTCTTTTTTCTTACTAGCAAAAGAATTATCAATTATCACATCACTAGTGGGTAAAGGATTTGCAATCCTATCATCCCCAAGCTTAGAGCTTCCCATATCATCACTTTCAGAGTTGGTACCAAAAAGATTTTCAAGATCATAAGTAGCATTATCATCATTTTACCAATCACAATAAGTAACATGCATATCATAATCAAAATCATCTTCAATAGTACCTACGGACGTATCATCAAGATGATAATTAAGGCAATAAACTCCACCTTCTTCTTTAAACTTACAACCGTTAGGATAAAAGTTGATGGGAGGAATATGCTCAGGCCAGGTTGATACCCATTCTTCTTCCTTCTTGCTCCTCTTCCTCCTCTTTTTCTTCTTCTTCACCTTAGGAGGGAGTGGTTGGAGATGACGCTTCTCCACATATCCTGGTTTATCATTAGAAACAATAGGGGAAACTTGGGAGAAACTCTCCTTTTTATTAGCAGAAATATAAGAGACATTTTTATACTTTGGTAAAGTTCCCTCCTTTCTAATCTTACTTATGTAATCATTTTCATGGCAATTAACAACACAATAGAGATGGCAATTTTGCAAAGTGTTTTTTATTCCTATGGCATTAACATCTAGCCAAGAAGTCTTTTCTGATAACTCTTCACACATCAAAAATAACATAAGCTCATCATAAAGATTAGAGGTGATCATGTTATCACACAACTGGTTAACAGTTATGTTTTGAAAGTGCATGCATTGAAAATTAAAGTGACCCTCTATACAGCAAAGTTCACAAGTAAAAGGATAAAGGTCACACAATTCTCTAGCAATTTCATTTAAATCTCTGACCCAAGTGATTGTTCTTTCATGCTTATTTTGCTTACAATACTTCTCTTCTTCAATCATAGGCCTTTCATAAGGTCTATCCACTCCACAAAAATTAACATGCTTATATAAACCTTCATTTTTAGGAATTGGATCATGCATGTTGCAATCATCATGAACAATTTCATTTTCTTTGCAAATCTCTTTAAAAGGTTCATGATGCTTGATCCAATCCTCCTTAGGCATATTAAGATGTGAAGCAAAAGATTTGAGGAAATCAACAAGGAGTTGAGAATCAAGCCCAAACTTAGCACTAAACTTATTAAAACTTGTAGTTTCAACAAAGGACTTAATGCAATCATACTCATAAATTATACCTGACTCTTTACCTTTGTCGATCTCCCAATCTTCAGTGTTGCGTTGAATTCTTTCAAGGAGTTCCCATTTAGCATCAATCCTTTCGTTTGTGAAAGAACCCATAGAGGAAGCATCGAGCAAATCTTTATCCTGTCGAGAGAGCCTCGCATAGAAATTAGTAATAATCATATCTTTGGGGAGCCCATGGTTAGGACATTTTAGCATTAACGTTTTCAGTCTCCCCCAAGCTTGAGCTATGCTCTCTCCGTCATGAGGATAGAAATTATAAACATAATTCCTATTCTCATGGACTTCATGAAGAGGATAAAACTTGGAGTAAAAGAGAGACTGGATCTCTTCCCAATCCAGCAGGTGAGAGTCATCTAGTAGCCTATGCCATTCCAATGCTTTTCCTTTCAGTGACAAGGCAAATAATTTCCTCATGACTCCATCTCTTGTCAAACCTGAAATCTTAAACAACTCACAAAGTTCTGTAAGTTTCAACAAATGAATACTAGGATTGACTGTCCCATCATAACAATCATTCCTAATTATTTCAATTATCCCAAGTGGTATTTTGAACGGGATACATTCAGTAGGTGGAGGAGACTTCTCTACCACGGGTGTGGTAAAGCGGCCTTCCCCAAGCAGCGAACTAAGATTGCGGTTTTCCATAAACATAACTAGTGAAATAAAAACAAGAAACAAAAAGATTTAATTGCAAGAGCTAGAGAAGGTACCTTCACTTACCTCACTTCCCCGGCAACGGCGCCAGAAATAGCTTGATGTCTACACACGCTTCTATTCTTGTAGACAGTGTTGGGCCTCCAAGAGCAGAGGTTTGTAGGACAGCATCAAATTTCCCTTAAGTGAGTAACCCAAGGTTTATCGAACTCAGGGAAGTGGAGGTTGAACGTACCCCTTTCAAGCAACCCTGCAATCAAGATACAAGAAGTCTCTTGTGTCCCCAACACACCTAATACACTTGTCAGATGTATAGGTGCACTAGTTCGGCGAAGAGATGGTAAAATATGGATGATAGGAGTGGCAAAGCAAAGTAATATAAATCTGTAATAAAAAGTGCAGCAAGCAAACAAGTGGTAAACATGAGCACAAATGATATTGCAATGGTGGAAACAAGGCCTAGGCTTCATACTTTCACTAGTGGCAACTCCCAACAACATTAACATAATCGAATCACATGATATTTCCCATAAAACATGCAATGGAGACGCACCCGAAGGTCATTCCTTTGTGGTCAAGAGAGGACGAGAATTATGTAGGGCTACAAAAGCACACCTCAAAGTTCGTAGTTCTCAATCTATGGATTTCCCAATGTCACCGCGGCCATCCAAAGATAAGCACCAAGAGACTCTCAATCTTCAATCAACACACAAAAGAGGAAATCACTCATGAAAATATTCTTCTAACCCATGTCCAATAGACCGCTGTCACCTTGGTCTCGGGGATTATACTAGATAAAGACAAGTGAGTACATCAATCCAATACATAGAGGAAGGGGAAATATCATGGGATCACCCTAGATTAACATAGCCTATGATCACAACGAAGATCACATCATGGGAGAGAGAATTGACCACATAGCTACTGGTAGAAACCTCAGCCCCGAGGAGGAACTACTCCCGCATCATGGAGGGAGGAAGCAACGTCGATGGAGATGAATCCGGGGGCACTTCCCCGTCCCGGCAGGGTGCCGTCACAGGAATTCTGGTCCCCCGAAACTTGGTGGCGATGGCGGCGGAGATCGGAATAGCTTATGGAGAAAAGGGTTCCGTCCTCGAGGGTTTCGGGACGAGGTGTAAATATATGCCAAAGGGGGGCGTCAGAAGAGGCCAGGGGGGCCAGGCGCCCTGGCGGCACGGCCAGGAGGGGGGCCGCCCCCTCTGGTCGCCTGGAGCCCTGGTGGCCCCCCTCCGGCCCTACTTTGGCTGCATGGAAGCTTCCGGAACGCTGATTTTTTATATATTTTTCCTGTGATTTTTCTGGCAATTTACGTAATGGGAAAACCTGAAATACAAAAACAGCAGAAAACAGAAAGTGGCACTGGGGTGCACTGAGTTAATAGGTTAGTCCAAATATGATCAAAAGCGTATGGAAGTGCATAAATATCATAGCAATATCACACAAAAGAGGCATGGAGCAAGCAGAAATTATAGATACGTTTTGGACGTATCAGGGGTTGCTCAACAATTTTTATTACAAGCGCGCCAATATAATACATAGAGGCGGATATGACACAAGGCAGGGTGGCATACTACTAACTCGCAATAAAAGGTGGTGGATATGTCACAGTGAAGTGGGTGATGTGACTCCAATATATTACAGCTCATCGAGTATCAGAGTGAGACCCGATGAATTTATTTGGTGGTAGGCGGAAGCGGTTATAAAACAATGATCAACTCCGGGATCGCAAGGGACTGACTGGGACTCCACTAAGCGTCGGACTCGCTATCAAACTCTTCATCCATGAGATCGCCTTCGTCCACATCTGGCCAAATCGACAAGCCAGGTGAGTACTTTGAATGTACTCGCAAGACAGTTTGGACTTAAGATATAATAAATGCCAACATGATGCATATGAGTATTCCAGCAAAATACGACCAGAACAAAATATTAATGAGCTGTATGCAATGATAGAAGTCGGGCGATAATCCTCCCGAAATCCAAAAGATAGATAGAAGGAGACTAAACGAGTGTCTGAGTGACGCCTCGTAAGAAAAATAATAAATGATAGCAGGCCACAGTTGGGCGTCTGAGCGACACCACATAAAGGGCTTATAAATAAAAAGAAATGCCAAAGTCGGATGTCTAAGCGACATCACATAAAGGGCTTATAAATAAAAAGAAATGCCACAGTCGGACGTCTGAGCGACATCACATAAAGGGCTTATAAATAAAAAAGAAATGCCACAGTCGGACGTCCGAGTGACATCACATAAAGGGCTTATAAATGAAAAGAAATGCCACAGTCGGACGTCTGAGCGACATCACATAAAGGGCTTATAAATAAAAAGAAATGCCACAGTCGGACGTCTGAGCGACATCACATAAAGAGCTTATAAATAAAGGAATGCCACAGTCGGACGTCTGGGTGACATCACATAAAGGGCTTATAAATAACAATAGAATAAAGATGAAATACTTCTGAAAGTAAATCAATGCTGAGATACTTGGTGAGTTCATCTACCAAATGAACTTGACAAACACACTACTCTGGTTACCAACAAGGATATACTAGAGACGGTCACCGGGTTGACATGAAGATTGACCCTAGGCCATGAACATGGCTACTGAAGGAATTTAACTCTGCAGAGCTTGTACTATTAACTCATAGCCAACGGGTTCTACTAGCCACGTGGACTAGTTCCGTCTACGGTGTTTTTAGTAGAAAACCCAACTAACCAGTACACACCCATTTAACATCCTGTCGTCCGGAATCACCCGCGACGACATTCACGAAAAACTTTAAGAGGGGGAGGCTACAACCTCGAATAGCATGGGATCAAATTTATATATGCGCGCTCTAAGGGGTGCCCCCCTCTTGGTCCCAATCGGAAACACCCATGCCCCCTGACCGGATGACGGGCTTTAATCCAGGGCCATGGAACCCTCATCCCGGCCCCTCTACTTGGTGTGTACTCGGGAAGTGGTTTACAACTGACTAGACCGTACTCCCAACAGACAGCCTATGATAGTACCGAAAATAAGATACGAACGGAATCATGACATGATCTCCGTTGAAACTGAGTTAACCAACTACTGGCATGCTCCAACAATACCAGCATTCCACCCATCATGTTACCATATGCTCAAGGTGGTTCAAACATTACCTTTCGGGGCTCACCCGAAGCTTACTTGCATGAAATATAACCATACACATATGCCCATATGATCATGCTTATGAAACGAAGTACTCGAGCAAACATGCAACACACTCATCATATCAAAAAGTTCAAACATGCTTGCCTGGTTCTGAGAAGTCGGAGTCTAACTCGGTGTGGTTCGCGTCTCCGTCACGACCTCCGGTATCTACGTATTCAAACAAATAAATACTAACATAAATACCGCGCGTGCAAATAAAGTTGCTCCAAAAATTTCCACATAAATATGACAAAAAACTATACATAAAACTAAAGAGGACAGAAAAAGAATCAACTCAAAATCATCTTTAGTTAAAAAGATATTAGAGTTTCTGTCCAGGGACTCATCTGTAATGAAACAGAAAAGTTCCAGGGGCTAGAACAGAAAACAGCAAAGTGAATTGGTACGCAGTACGTCAACCGCAGAGGGAAAACGTACTTTGCTCGAATGCGCTTACAGAAAACGGTTCGGAGGGGAGAGATGTGAGGCTGACAAGGGCCCCACGCGTCATGTTTGAAAGCTGGAGCAGAGTCGCGCCGGCGCCGGTGCTGCGGTGGTCGCCGGCGTCGATCCACGGCAAGTTAGGGGAGGGGAGTGATATGTATGGCTTCTCGGTGATCTTCCGCGTTGAATGGTGGGGGAGTTGAGCGTCGGCGAGCTCCACGTCGACGGCGACCCTGTCTCCGGCGGACGGCGGCTCGGGTGGCCGTGGGCCTCGTCGGAGAGTGTTCCTGGGATCAAATTGAGGCGGGGGTTAGGTCTAGGTGGGTGCCAGGGTGCTACACTCGAGTCCACGGCGGCGGAGAGGCTCTCAACGAGTGAACGATGCTGGAGCCCGAGGCGGAGGGAGTTGGCCGGAGTTGGGGAAGAAGGGCCCCTCGAGGCTCTTCCAGAGGCTGGGCGTGGTCTAGGGAGGTAGTGAAGATGTGCGGGCTCGAGAACGAGCTCGGGGGTGCCTTATATAGCCGGCCCGAGGCGGTTTCCATGAATGGATAAGTCCGGCGAGTCGATTACAGTGCTGTAGTGGTTGAACGACGGAGTTAGGGGCTTGAGCATCGTCTAGGAGGTGTAGTGGTTCCATTCCCGCACGTAACTTAGCAGGGGAGAGGGAGTTACGGGCTGTCCTCGACGGAACGGCCGCGCGGCATGTCGGCGGCAGAAATCGCGCTCTGCGCGCGCCAGGCCACGGCAACGGTGCGGCAGGTGTGTGCTGGCACTGGTGGTGGACATGCGGAGCGCTGGGGTGATTTGGGCGGCGCCAAACGGCGTTGAGTCGCGGGGTGACTTCTGTCAGCCGCCACGGGCGGCACTGTTGCCGCGGATGTCGCCGGCGTGGTCGGGCCAGAGTGCCACCGACGCCCAGAAGCGGCCAAGCGAGCGTGCGGCGCACTGGATAAGAAGAAGGTGCAGTGCAGCGTCGAGCCAAGGAGGTACTGGCGAGATTTGTCGTTGTGCCTGATGAACTGACGAACTGTCGAACTATCGACAGTTTCAGTTAACAGTTTTCTGAACCTGACAGCACAATGTATGCTAAGTGTTTGATGAAATGTTTCTGGCATGTGTGAAATATTTCTGGTGGTGATATTTGGTGGAGTGGCCTCTTGATGCATCTAGAGGCTGCCTGATTTTTCACAGGATTTTTGGAAGAAGATAAATATGAATTTCACCAAATTTTGCAAATCTAGTCCAAACTTGCAGCAGGTAAAATTTGAAAATTTTGAACTATGGACCAGTGAAACAAGATGGATCTAGGTTGTGGGTACTAAGGACCATCTAGGAGAGTTGGTTTGGAATCAAATATCTAGATGGAAATGGTGGCTCCTTTGTAAATCACCAAGGTCCACTATAAAAGACAGAAATAGTTTTGGAGTGAAATAAATAGAGGAAAATTCCCAACAAGGTCAAAACTTGCTGGAATTGATGAGAGACTTGTCCTAAGGTGTGAAGAGGGTTTTGGAGATAAATATTTCTGTTGGGGTCATGGCAAGATGAAGGTTGGGGGGGGGGAAGATAAGTCCAAGACCAAATTTGAAAAACAAAACCCAAGTAGTGGAGAAAACAAACAAACTCTTTGAAACTCAATTTGGGCTTGAGCCAACCCAAGAGAAGATCTTCAAGGTCAAAAACCAAGCTTGAGAAAACTCCAAAAGCTTTGGCCAAAAGAATTTTAGAAGAGGCATAAGAAAAGATCAAACAACCCTCTTCCAAAAAGGCCAAAAGTTTGGAAGAAAACCAACACAAAAATTTGGGGTGTTACAAGAAGCGGCAATCATCAGCGCATGATCCATCTCAAGCAGATGACGATGCTTACGTTCTGCAATGCCATTCTGAGCATGGGCACCAGGACATGAGAATTGGCCAAGAGTGACTTGTTCCGCGAGAAAACCACGCAACATCACAGATATATACTCTCCAGCGAAGTTAGCACAAAAAGTACGAAAAAGCGTGGAAAACTGGGTGAAAACCATGGCGGCAAATTGTTCGTATATAGAGAGAACCTCGCTACGAGATTTCATGAAGTCGAGCCAAGTGTAGCCAGAGGAATCATCAATAAACAAAACATAGTAGCGATGACCACCTTTCGAATCAAAGGGAGCAGGACCCCAGACATCAGAATGAACTAAGTCGAAAGGACGCTGAGATACCGACTCACTGGTAGGATAAGGTAACTGGGTCTATTTGCCAAGTCTACAACCATTACAATGTAAAGAAACATCTCCAGATACAGACCCTAAGAGGCCTTGACGTACTAATGATGACAAGCGAGAGCCACATATGTGACCAAGGCGATGATGCCACTTCTGGAAGGACGCATACGAGGAGGCATCAAGAGCATGAGAGCTGGCAGAAGTGGTGGCAGCGAAAGGAACACAAAGCCAGTCAACCTCCCAAAGGCCCTCTGACTCATGGCGCTAGGGGCCAGCAACAACCAAAGCCTTGGTGCAACGATCTTGAATGGATCAAGAGTCGGCATCAAGAATGACACGACAACCAGAATCAGTAAGTTGGGCAGTGGAAAACAGATTCATGGTAAGGTGGGGAACATGTGAAACACTAGGAACAGAAAAGGACGGAGTGGAAAGAATACCACGACTAGCAACAGGAAGAGATGTGCCGTCGATAATAAGAACATTAATAGGAGAATCAAGAGGTCAAAGAGAAGACAATGCTGAAGAATCAGAGGACATATGAAAGGAAGCTCGAGAGTCCAGAACCCATGAAGATGTACCTGACGGTGTAGATGCTGGCAGAGATGAAGAGGTGAAAGCCGCCACAGCAGCAGAACCCGTCGATGAAGAACCGGAGGAAGCTATAAGGCACTTGAGCCGCACAATATCCTGGTTAGTGAGTGACAGAGTCGATGACGACACAGGAGTCCCACTGGAAGAGGAGCGCCTCTGGTTTTGCTGCTTCTGGCGACAATCAGACTCTGGGTGACCTGGCCTGGAGCAGTAGTCACAAAAGGTGTCACGACGCGATCGGCCCTTCTCAACATAAGGAGGGCGACCCACCCCCTGAAGGTGTGAGAAGGAGCGGTGGATTAGTGAAATGAGCAGACGACACCGGAGCTCGGACAGCCAACACTGATGGTACCGCAAGCAACCGGTCTCCTCAGCACAAAGCTCAGCAAGAACCTCTGAGATAGGAACACGGCCACGAGCAAGCAAGTGAGCACGTCGAGGCTCAAACTCAGAGCGAAGGTGTGATAACCCACAAGTGTAGGGGATCATTTGTAGCCTCTTTCGATAAGTAAGAGTGCCGAACCCAATGAGGAGCTAAAGGTAGAACAAATATTCCCTCAAGTTCTATCGACCACCGATACAACTCTACGCACGCTTGACGTTTACTTTACCTAGAACAAGTATGAAACTAGAAGTACTTTGTAGTTTCTGTGTGATAGGTTTGCGAGAAAATAAAGAGCACATAAATATAAATTAGGGGCTGTTAAGATAACGAAACAATAAAGTTAATGATAGCGAGTGTGGAAAAGTGGTGGTAGGAGTTGCGAAATTGCCCCTAAGCAATTGACTACGTTACTATACCGATAGCAAGTTTTATGTGGGAGAGGCCACTGCTAGCATGTCATCCCTTACTTGGAATTATATGCACTTATGACTGGAACTATTAGCAAGCATCCGCAACTACTAACGTTCACTAAGGTAAAACCCAACCATAGCATTAAGATATATTGGTCCCCCTTCAATCCCGTATGCATCAATTTCTACGCTAGGTTGATGCTTCTGTCACTCTTGCCCTCCAATATGTAGTCCTATCAACATACTACTAACCCTATGGTGTGATCCATGCGCGCGCTCATATGATGGGTAGCAAAGGACAACAACATAACCATAAGCAATTTAAATCAATCATAGCAATTCACCAATCACCGATAGGACAATGATAATCTACTCAGACATCATAGGATGGCAACACATCATTTGATAATAATATGAAGCATAAAGCACCATGTTCAAGTAGAGGGTATAGCGGGTTGCGGGAGAGTGGACCACTGTAGATAGATGGGGGAAGGTAATGGAGATGTTGGTGAAGATGACGGAGGGGTTGGTGTAGATCGCCGTCACACGATGATGGCCCTGGTCGCACTCCGGTGCCACCGGAAGCGAGGGGGAGAGAGCCCCCCCTCCTTATTCTTCTTCCTTGACCTTATCCCTAGGTGGGAGAAGGGTTTCCCCTCTAGTACATGGCCTCCATGGCGGCGGAGGGGCGAGAGCCCCTCCGAGATTGGATCTGTCTCTCTGTCTCTCTCTGTTTCTGCGTTCCCAGATTATGTCCCTTCACCGTTTCTTATATTCCCGGAGATCCGTAACTCCGATTGGGCTGATTTTTTGACACGATTTTTATCCGGATATTAGCTTTCTTGCGGCGAAAGAAGGGCATCAACCACCTTACGGTGTGGCCACGAGGGCCCAGGGCGCGCCTGCCCCTGGTGGGCGCGCCCCCTGCCTCGTGGCCCACTCGGGCATCGTCTCACGTTGGTTCCGCTTCCCAAAATTCACATATATTCCAAAAAAAATCTCCGTCCATTTTTATTACGTTTTGACTCCGTTTGATATGAATATTCTGTGAAACAAAGAACATGCAACAAACAGGAAACGGCACTGGGCACTGGATCACTATGTTAGTCCCAAAAAATAGTATAAAAAGTTGCCAAAAGTATATGAAAGTTGTAGAATATTGGCATGGAACAATAAAAAATTATAGATACGACGGAGACGTATCAAGGCGAGATAATAACTCATGGCCACGCTAAAACTCCAAGTCAGACCGCATAGTCTGGTAGCAGCGGCAAGCTACACAAACAACTGACCAAAGAGAGTCAAGCTAGCGCCAGATGGAAGACGTCTGTGTGTAGAACTCATCAATAGAAGAATCACCCTACTGAAGAGTGTGCTCCTAACGCACCACAGATAAGTAGAGAGCATCACCAGAGGGCTGATAGTGCTGACAAAGATAAGACCACATGGCTGCAACGGTGCTGAGGCCCACGAATTCCGAAGAAAACTGAGGGAGAACACTGGCAGTAAGAACATCAGCAGCACGAGCATCATCATTGCACCACTGAGTGTAAGCAGACAGAGCATCTCGGTAGGCAGAAAGAGCATCTAAATAAGCTAACATCTGCTGATCATAAGCATCAATCACATCATCATCGAGAGCCTTGGCTGCATCCCGATCAGCCTGGGAAGCATGAGCAGCAAGAACCAGCAGTATTGGCGGGGTAGGAGCCACGGGAGCAACAGGGCATGGCCGACAGGGAAACTTGCCAGAGAGAACACCCCACAGAAGAAGAACGTGCATATGGATACACATGAAGCCGGCAAACTCATCATAGTTGGTGCCATCGAAGATCACCGAGCACCGAGGAACAGCGACATAGCCCGAAGAAGACATGAGGAGCCTCTTTTTTTGGAGTCAACGTAGGGAGACCCGAACTAGATCGGGATCGAGCAGAAGCGCACTCGCGAGCGGGCAGGAGATAACTCGGGGGCGGGCAGGCTTCCTAGCAGGAACCGACTAGGGCGTCACAGCTGGAAGCAGCCGGCCAGACTAGCCGCATGACGGCGGGCGAACGGGCCTGGGGCGGCGGGCGGTGGCGACCGGATAGGCCAGAGGCGACGGCGGCCGGACGGGCCAGAGGCGAAGGCGGCCGGACGGGCTAGAGGCGGAGGCGACGGCCGGACCGGCCAGAGGCGGCAGCGGTGGCCGGACGGGCCTGAGGCGACGACGGCCAGACGGGCAGCAGAGGCTCGGCAGCCTGACGCAGCGGCCGAAGAAGAGAGACAGGGCGGAGACAGGCAGCAAGGCGGCGGATCCTGTCAGACCAGGAAGGAGGTGACCGGTGATGGACGGAAATGGCCGGCGGCGGCCGGAAATAGGTAGACAAGGTACTCGGTGCACAGAGTTGCATCGTGTGAGAGGAAGGGTCTAGCCTAGAATCTGATACCATGTTGGATAATGAGCAACTAGTATTCACTAAGGGCCAAATGCCAAGACATATACATGTGTGGTAAAGTGCATGAAACCCCTTATACAATGGGGATATACAAAAAGGAGAGTATACACATCTAATAGTCACAATTGTCTATGGAACTGCATGTCAAAACACGTAACAGATTCAATTCGTACACGCACAACCAAATGAACGCCGATGAACGCCTGGAGGCGCAATGGTCATATCAAGGCTTGGATCATTTTCTATGACTGAAGGAGTCCATGGAGCACCGAACTGATCACTGCTGATGAAGTTGGCGAGTAGATCTCTAGTTCTTGGTGAGGCCTGAGGATGCGTGGTTGCTTGGGACGAGGAGGTGCTACCTACAAACATGTAGGGCGACATGCATGAAATGCCTCAGCAGACCAATATGGGATTTGGAACAAATATGGCCGAGTCTAAACATTGCAATGGACACACGTGAAGAAGACAAGGAAGGCTTGGTCTAGCCCCTATTCATGACCGTGCTCGCTGCAATTACCAATTCAGCAAACCTGAAGGAAACAAAGAAACCGGAACCGGGAGGAGAAACCAACCACTTGCAGCAGCAGAGGAAGGATGTATAGGAGAAAGTGGCACCATCTTGGTAGCCAATGCATGTTCCGGGTTCGAAACTTGCAACACTGCAGCAATCAATCATTACAAATGGAATGAACAATCTAGGCGCGCATATGAGGATGAAGTGACGGTTTGCTACGGGCTACTAACCTGATGGGCGTGCCAGGGGATGGGTGAAGGAGCCATGCGCGGTCTGTCCACTGCTGGTTCCTGCAATCGAACGAGAAGCAAGTTCGTCAAGATGCGTTGAGGATGAATTCACTCGATCAAAACGGTGTCAAAACTGAAGCAAGTTCTTACAAACTGAAGCAAAAAAGAATGTCAATACAATTTTGAGAAAAACGGGTGTCAAATCACCAGTAATAGGAAGTGAATGTTGATTGCTGCAGTTGCACGAAAGATGGCAAACATGTAGAGCGCCATGCACCAAATGCCTCAACAAATCGATACGAGAGTCGGAACAATGCATAACACGCACCTGATGAAGGCCTGGGTGAATTTAAAACAAAGGATGATGACACGTGTTGGCCCCGGGTCATGCTAGTACTCCCTGTCCCTGCGACAAATAATTCCCCAAAGAGCATGGTTAATAGAAGAGCCGGTTGCTGGCTCTATACTCATGCCATGTCATCTATAGCCTTTGTGAAAAAAATCGCATATAATAAGGCTGGTTGTAAGTTGGCTATAGCAACTAATATTTGCATGCATGGGTAAGAATGCAAATGCACTTGATTGGAAGAGAGGAAGAAGAGCCAGCCTTTAGTCCCCGCATGCATTCTTTTTCTCTCGAGTGAGTGCTACAGCCCGGCGCTTGTTGAAGCGCCCGCCTCTTTCTCTTTCGTCTCTTCTCTCTCCTCTAGCTAGTATTTTTGCTGACCTGGACAGCTTATAGCCTGCTTAGTAAGCCTTATTATACTTGCTCAAAACAGTTTGAATCCACGAACGCTCTTGCACAAAATCTCCCTTCCGATCACAAGTGAACTCCTGAAGAAAACGCGAAACTGCTAGACACAAACCTGAATGTCCAGGAAAGGGCGCCCTTGGCTGCCCTGTGTTGATGGCAGCGATCCCTCCAAAACACAATTCCAACTTGAAACCCACAAATCCTCCAAGATACCAATATCAAGGCATGTACAAGGGAGATGGAAGTGTTGGTTCCTTACCTGGTGGGCGTGGCGGGGCGACAGGCGATGAGCGATGATCCCGTGGGTGCTCACGAAGGGCACTAGCAATACCACCTGCATGCAGTCCACATGAGAGCCAAGTGAGGGTGCGTTCGTTGGAACATGTCAGGAAACTGACAAATTTCAACCCAAATCAATGCGAAATAGTAGTTCCACTAAGATCTCGTTCCAACTCTCCCTTGTGTCGGTCACAAGTAAACTCCTAAAAAATACAACGATGCTAGAGAGTAGAGACGCACCTAGATGTGCACGCACCGGCGCGCTTACCTGCCCCCTGTTGATGGCCATGTTCCCGGAAAATACCAAGAGATTCGAGCTCGAATTTGAGAAAACTGCGACAAATCAAGACGGGAGGGTGAGGTGCGGTTTGTCGATGTTGAACATGTGTACACGTATATAGGTCCGGGTTTTGTATGTCATACCTCTAGTGTCTCTCTCCCTCTGTATTTACTTGTATCGTGGGAGACAAGACACCGGTCAAATCCCTTGTA
>LR738709.1:375608900-375661763 GCA_902687465.1 Secale cereale | reverse complement strand
CCCGCCTCCTAGCGCGGGAGCGCCCGGCGGCCGGCGTCCTCCCCCACCCCTCCCCCGCCTCCTAGCGCGCGCGGAGCGCGCGCCAAAGCGGCCGGCGATGCAGTCCGTCGGGGACGAAATTTCAGTGGCGGCGTTTAGGAAGCGACGCCGCACCTCACCTTCGCCTCAACACCACCTGGAGGATCCGCCACTGAAGCATCCAGCCTCAGCCATGCATGACAGGGGGAAGCGAACTGCAAGGTTGACTACTCAATCGCATTCGTCGTGGATGCGAACTGCAATGGTGCACGTCCAGCCTTCTCCCGCAACAATGGCGAAGGTGGAAAAAGCGCATGAGTTCCTGCAGCGGAGGTGGACTGCAAGACAACAGCAGCAAGAGCTGCATCTGCAGAAGGAGGGAACTGCATATAAGGTAGGAAAATCACATACCAAGCCCCCACATCCAGTTTGCAGTGCCGTTTTTATACCCATGCAGTCCCCCATCTTGCGTCGACTGCAGTCACATGTGTCTCCAAGTAGAAAAACAGAAAAGGATACTTCGAAAAATAAAAAACGCTGTATGGATCCAAATTGCAGTCCACAATGACTTAAAATATGTAGAGCGATGTTCCTAGAGCTGAAGTGCATTGTTTCTTCGCGTTAACTAACAGTGCCCCTGCTATAGAATGACAAATTGAAGTGCAATTTCTTACCGTTGCAAAAATATAATGATATGTAGTACGAAAGATGCAGTTCATTTCATTGTTGACGTGCATAAAAAAAAGCTTTGGCTTAATAACCTGCAGGAATTTACTATGCCTCAAAAACAGAAGATGCCTCGAATCATTTACGACCCCGAGCCCCTGAACTGCATTGGAAGAGAAGAGTGGGAGATGCCTGGATGGATAACACCTGAATTACCTAGGGGTTTCTTTAACACAACAAACAGAACTGCCTACTCCGTGGAGGAAGATGTAGAGGATAAAGATGAAAACAGCGAACCAAACATCATTCGACATGGAGAAGGCAGTGAAACAAAAAACCCGCAGGATGACGAGGAGGACGACGACGATCTGGTATTCATGGGGGAACACGCGCAGAAAAATGATGAGGAGGAGGATGATGACGAAGAGAAAATCATAACAGTTATGCAGCCAAGGTACACGCGTGTCTTTGAAACATTTGGTCAGCAGATCAGAACGGATGATATAGCACCTCCAAAAGCCGATGTTGAAACCCAGCAAGTTCGGCAGGTCCATGTGCAAACGATTCGTCGACAAAGGGACAATGGAATTCCACCAAGGCCGCCTACTGCCCAACAAAAGAATCGGAAGTAGAATCAAGGAGGGCCGCAAGCAACCAAAAAAGTAAAGTTCTCCACACTCCTGCCTCCTCGCGATCCTCAATTACACAGGTCTGTTGTCACCCCTCCATGCCCAATAAACATCGGTGAGCTGCAAACACCGTTAGAAGAAAAACAGTACACGCACGTAAGCATCCTTGCCTGACTACTGCAGTTCACTTATTACGCATAGTTTCAGCTTGTGCATTCTCATTAACAAAAAAAAGAAACATTCCATGTTGTCTATGTGCAGGATGAGAACATGCTCCAAGAACTTGTGCCTGTGAAAGGTATGCAGTTCACATCAGAAGATGCGGCGCGAGAATTCTACAACACGTATGCGAGGCATGCAGGCTTCGGCACACGCAAAAACGGCGGATACAGAACAAACAGATACACCGTGTGCTCAAAGGAAGGCAGAAGCAAACAAACTGTCACTGATTATGACAGAAAGCGAGAAAAAACATCAAAGAGGACTGGCTGCAAGGCGGGGATGAGATTGAAAAAAATAAAGGATGTGTTTGTGATAGCAGAGATTGAGCTCAATCACAACCACAGGATGAATGACAGCCCGGCTATGCTTCTGCACATGCACTCGCATAAGACGGATGACTCGTTGCTCGATAAACTAGTGAAGGACATGCAGAGATACAAGCTCACGCACACGCAGATGATGTCAACACTGTCAAGGATGTCGGGAGGGCTGCACTTTATGGGGCGCACCAGCCGTGACTGGGTGAACAGGTACGTTCACTAAAACAAAAAAACGATATATCATGTATTTCATGCAGTAAGCTTTGTGCATTTTCTGTATGTCCATAATGCTGAAAGTGTATTGTTAATTCGAACTGTAGGAAGCATCAATTCGCGAGGGAGGAAATAGAGGACGATGTGAAGAAACTCATGGCTTTCTTTGAGAAGATGCAGCAAATAAACCCGGAGTTCTTCTATGATTACGACAAAGATGTCGATAACCGTGTGCGGAACATATTCTGGGCGAACGCCAGCTGCAGGGGATCGTACGAAGATTTTAGAGATTGTGTCACATTTGACACGACCTACAAGACAAACAAGTTCCACATGCCTCTCGCCGTCTTCGTTGGAGTCAACCACCACCTCCAAAGTACAATATTCGCTGTGGCTCTCATCAGAGACGAAACAATACCAACTTTCGAGTGGGTGTTCCGGACGTTGTTGCGTTGCATGAACAACAAGCGGCCAATCTGCATACTCACAGGTATGCTGAAAAAAAAGAGTGATATTAAATAACAATGCAGTTCACTGCCAAGTTTTGTAGTCCATTTCTTACATCCAACGAAAAAAAGAAGCAGAAAAAAGATATGCAGTTCTCTCAATAACTCGCTGCTTGTTTTTTTTTTTAAATATGCAGATCAATGCCCCTCCATGGATGCCGCGATAAAAAGTACGCTAATAGGCACGCTGCACAAGTTATGCCATTGGCATATACTGAAAAAAATACAAGGATCACATGTCCTTGCTGTACAAAGCGTATGAGAAATTCAAGGATGAGCTGACCTCCGTTCTCAACCACCCACTGATGCCATCAGAGTTTGAACGCGCTTGGCATGAGCTAATGGGAAAGTATAACCTGCAAAATGATGAGATTATGAAGGCGCTGTGGACAAACAGAAAAGAATGGATATCCGCTTACTACAAGGAGGTGTTCTGTGCACGGATGACGTCGACACAGAGAAGTGAAAGCATGAACCGGATCTTGAAGAGGAACTTTGTCAAGGAAAGACACAACCTACACATCTTTGCCTCCCAGGTGGACAGGTGCATCCAGACAAGGAAGGACGTCGAGCACGCGGAGACCATAGCTAACGAGGTATATAAACAGAGCAAAGTTTTTAAGCTGGATGAGCAATTAATAAAAACACTACTCGCTTTCTTGATTATTGCTGCGACAAGACAACTACTAAACTGGTTTTCTTTGTTTCACAGACGGAAATAAAGACTACTACTCAGTTTGGATTCGAGGTTCAGCTCTCCAAGATTTACACCAGGGTGGTCTTTGCTGACTTCAAGCAAACGCACTACCGCAACACTGCATTCAGATCAGAGCAGTCAACTGACAACCCAACGAAATATTTGGTGTGCCACTACAACCGGTCTGAAGATTTTGATTGGGCAAGACACGAGTTCCAGGTGGTCGCTGATGTGACGAACGGTATCTACGAATGCGAATGCAAGCTGTGGACACACACAGGTAAGTGAGACAGGAAAACAAAAAAATACGGACACGTAAAACAAAATGAAGTTCACTTATTGCTGGTAGCAAAAAAAAGAGATTAAAAACAAAAATATATAGTGAAGTTCACTACAGCAGCAGACCCAGGACCTATTTATAATGCAGTTCACAAAACCAAAAAAATGAAAAAAAATGTTGCCTATTTATGTGAAGTTTGCTGGCACGAGTAACCAAAAAAATTTCTTTTGCTGCAGGCCTGTTCTGCGTGCACATCATTTGCATGTTGGATCAGCTGCGGGTGGACAAGATACCTGAACAGTACATATTGAAGAGATACACACGGAACGCATGCCAAAATCCAACTTTTGACCGTAGAGACTATGAGCAAACTGCTCCGGATGGGAGTTCGATGTTTTGCCGTAGGAGACTACTTGCAGAAACTGCAATGGATCTGGCGAACAGAGGTGTCAAATCGGATAGAGGGTACAACAGAGCTTTAGCTGGGATGAGAAAACTCATACAAGAAGTGAACATAATAAACGAAGAAGAAGAGGCAGAGAAGATAATGGATGCGCGGGGTGAAGAACAAGGAAAGGAGCACGAACATGCTGCTGATGGTGCAGTTCATAATATGGATGACACAATTCTTCCCCCGCCTGTTTCAAACACAAAAGGGAGAAAGAAAGAGAGCAAATCAGCCAATAAAAAAGTTGCGGCAAATGAAAAAAGCCCTAAAAAATAGCAGGCCTGAGCCAGAACTGGACAGCGAAGGAAGACCAATGGGGGTAAGGATGTGTAAATCATGCAATAAGATAGCGGGACACAACTCAAGAACATGTGAGGAGAGGCTGAAACAAATCCAGGCTGAAAATGCCACCACAAATCACCAAGCTGACCAACAAGATGATACGCCAAAGAGAAGACTATGTAGCGTCTGCAACAAGAGAGAGAAGCATAACGCGAGAACTTGTCCAAATAGAACAGAGGAAATAGATGAAGAAGATGACGAAGAAGATGCTGCCAGAGAAGACAGTGAGGAAACGAGCGAAGCTGATGAAACCGAGGAGGAAGATGAGGAAGAAGAATAAGAAGAAGATGAGGAAGAAGAAGAAGCAGATGAAGAAATCGAAGAACCATCATCAAAAACGAGGGGGAGAGACAGAACGCAGAATCCAGCGCGTAGGCAAGCATCGTGGTCGCAGGGTCCCGTTACGAGGGGTAATCCGAACAACAAGAGCAAGACAGAAGCAGCAACAACCATTGAAACAAATGCAGTGCACAATCTGCGAAGAAGCACCAGGAAAAGGATGTAGATCAACACATATGCAGTTTTGCATTTTAAAAAACATATTAACTTCGTCATTTATATATATCGTATCGTATATAATATATATAGCTTGTGTTCAGTGGACTGCAAAAAAAAAGAAATTCAACATGTAATACTGAAGTTCAAAAATGAATAGATAAAACATATGCCATACATGCTGCGCGGGGGGGGGGGTGCTTCATAAAATGCAGTTCTCTTCTGTATGAAAAGAAAATAAGTTGAGAATGCCACTCTCAGAATGCGGTTCTCTTCTGTATGAAAAACCTGACATCAGAATGTCATTTTGAGAATGCAGTTCTCTTAGTCGTATAGAATCTGACATGAACGTGAATCAATACAGAAAAGCAGTTAGAAAAGAAAAAAATGTAGAGTCATACTAGGATTCACATACACTGCAGTGCGTGCGTGGTGCGTTTAAAGCTTGCAGTGCAGTAACCTTCGAGTACACAGTGCAGTGCGCTTAGTGCAAAAAAATGTAAAAAAAACGATTCCGCTTCTGAAGCGTTGCAGTTCGTTTACGGCGGACGATTCCGCTTCTGAAGCGATGCAGTTCGCTTACGGCGGACGATTCGGTTCGCCTGCCCTAAAATAAATGCGCCCACTATCGCCCGAAGCGCCGCGCCCCGCCCCTCCTCTATCCCGCCGGTTGCACGCCGCACGAACGCCACGGTCATCACGAACCCACGATCGCCAATACGGTTGGGTGACGAGATCGTGGCCTCGGCAGAAGTTGCTGCCGCTCACATTTAAATCCCGCGCTTCATCAACCAGACCGTCCGCACAAAACACACGACGCTGCGCCTTCCTCCTCCTCTACCTCCTCTTTGCAGCAATGGGGTTCAGCAGGACCTACGACGCCGTGCATGCGCACGGGAACACGAAGCTGAAGGTGATCTACACCATCGACGTCGCCGCCATGGCGACGTACGTCGAAGAGTTCAAGACAGTTCTCCAGCGGCGCCGCCAGAAGATCGTCGGCATCGACGTGGAGTACACACCCGACCACGGCAGAGCGGCCCTGGTTCAACTATCCATCGGCAAGTACCACCCAGTGCTTCTTTTCCAGGTATGTGGTACATTGGACAAGAGATGCATCCCCTTCGACAGGTTCCTCGGCGACCCAAGGTAAGCAATTCTCTCTGCCGAGTATGTGTTGCAGTTCTATATGCCCATGTATGCAGTTCCGAAAGGTATAACTTGCGGTTCACTTTCCTTAGGTTCGAGTTCGCTGGCTTCGCCATCAAGCAGGACAAGGAGAAGCTCGCAGCCTGCAACCTCCACATCCCCAACTTCGTCGACATCCAGACGAACTGGAGGGTGCCTGATGGAACGAAGCCACTGGACTCGCTTGGCGATGTAGCTGCTGCCATCATCGACGACGAGTACGCAGACATGAAGATGAAGATGACAGACCACGACCACAGCCTGTGGACTTCGATTCTCAGCACCAAGCACGTCGAGTATGCTGCCAAGGATGCCTACGCTGCGTTCAAGATATGGAACCGAATCAGCACCATGAAGAAAGGCCTCGCGCGCGCTGAAACAGAGAAGACCAGGAAGCGCCCGAGGTCATCCTGGAAGCCGTGGGGCAAGGGGGCATCAACTTCCACCTCCAACTCCAACGGGTGGAACTAGTGAAGCAGGACAGATGCTGAAATCCAAGGATTCCTGTCGCAAGTGCTCGATTTAGTTTCCCTATGCGTATGTAGATTAGTTTGCTTTCGTTATAGTTTGCTTTGGGACAATGTTTGCTTATGTTGCGTTAGTTTGCTTGATGATGTACTATGTTAATTATGACCGCAGAACCGTGGTTTCTATCTATCAAATATATGCAGTTCTCAGTAGTCTGTTTTCAGTATGTATATTGCTTCAAAACTGCTGCTGTAGCTAGGACACACATAAAAAACAAAACTACCAGAGCAGTTCACATAGAGAATTCTTTCACAAAACTGCTCCTGTTAAGAAAGTTGATGCAGTCCTCTTTTATTAAAAAACTCTAGTTCCGTATGTGGGTTAAAAAGAGGAAAAGCTCGGTGGGGGTTTCCAGAATGCATGTTCTTCAACTGCTGCTGCTGATAGGATGCACATGAAAGACTATATGTAAAAAAGCAGTTCACTTATACTCAGAATTCTCATAAGAAAATACACTAGAACCCACGCAAAAAATGTCAGATTATTACAACAAAAATGTCTCATGCTGCTGCTGCTCAAGCGAGACTGATCTAAAGCAAATTTTACTTGATTTCCAAACACTTTGCATGCCTATAAAACATAGCCATGACAACATCCCCTGCCTGAAGACCAGCTTCCTCCACAAATTCCTTCCAGCCATCTTTGAGAACCAAACAATCATCAGAGCCAACAGAATACATAACATCAACATCATGATATCCATTCTTGCTGACCAACACCAAATTAACACAGCTTTCTGTTACCCTGACTAGACCAGAAAGGAATTTCTGCAAAGAAAAACAACAAGAAAAGAAAAAAATAAGAACAACTAAGAAAAAGATTACAATCTTTCAGAAACTAAATTGCTGCTACAATCTTCATAAAAAATATTGATGTCAACACATAATAATATTGACTAGACAAAATTGCTGCTGCTCCTACAATGTTCATAAAGAAACTACTATGGGAAAAGCAGTTCACTTATACTTGGTAGCAAAAAAAATTCTTCAGAAAACTAATACTCCTACAAAAATTCAGGTAGCGTTAACTACAAACAACACATGAAAAAGAATATCCGAGAAATACATACCCATGAAACACTGACATCATCGTCAGTCAACTGATGGACGAATGGAGCCCGAAATCCAATACCTGAAGAATATAGAATAGAACAGAGAGCGCTGTGCCGCTGCCTCTGGTTCAGAACCAAACCTTCAGAAAAAACGCATGTCTCCAGCATGGGCTCCAACCTTGCCAGGCAGCTGCACGCGCAATCCATTGCCAGGCGAAAAACAGATCTGGTTGGGAGAAAAACAGATCGAGCAGGAGTGGCGCCGCCAGGGATAAGGTGAGATGGGAGCCGCCAGGGATAAGGTGGGAGGGGAGCCAATTGACCCACCAGTATATATATATATATATATATATATATATATATATATATATATATATATATATATATATATATATATATATATTTGTAAAAGAAACAACATAAAAAAACGACAAATAAAGCAGTGCGGTTACATAACAAAGTGCATTCCGCATTGCATATTACTGCAGTCCAGCGCGCTTGACCGAAAGCAAAAAAACTTATCAAACTAGTCCCCCGACACCCCCGTGGCTGTAATGCAGTTCATACAGGCTCGCATTGCATATTAATGCAGTTCGCCGCACTACAAAAAATCAACGCGCATTGCATATTACTGCAGTCCACCCCTCTTGACCACGATTCACATACGAAAAACACAGCCTGCAATGCAGTTCTAACAACTATATAATGCAAAAAATCTCAAAAAACATCTTTGAGAAACGACCAGAGCCAGTCGCGCCGCAAAAAAACATGGACAAAAAACTTAAATTCTTCGAAATTAACAACTTAATCCGCTCCAATTCATACTGATAGATCAAAAGCATCCCATAATTGCCGAAAACAATAGAATATTACATACAAAACGGAACAATTTCGATCAGCACGGAGAAGAACAGAGAACAGACGCTTTTCCGCTAGAACATAGAGATACTCGACAAAATTAAACTGAAATTTCAATCCTATTAGCAGATTAATCTGTCGCGGAATAACACAAACATCAACGCGATAAAAGTAACACACAAACATCAATACAATACGAACAACCAACAGCAAAGATGCGAAACTCCTCCACCAGCGGAAGAACGGACGCAGATCCGCCAAATCCAAGGATTTCCGTCGTTTTCTCGCTGAATTCAGTGCTTAACCACATATTAAATCAGCGCACGCATAAATAAACCAGTAGAAATCAGTCAAAACTAGCCAGAAACGCTGCTAAATGAATGTTACTGCTGCACCTCTATGTGGTTCGCAGCAGAAGAAGGAAGCAGTGCGCATAGCTTTCCAATGCAATTTTCCAATGCAGTTCGGAAGTGTTATGAGAATATTATTCTCATAATGTTATGAGAATAGACCGGCTGTGTATATATATATATGTGTGTGTGTGTGTGAGTGTGTGTGTGTGTGTGTGTGTGTGTGTGTGTGTGTGACTAGTGCACAATCAATGAGATATCGACGCACATAGTCATTCTCGACATGGTATCAGATATAATCCAGATACTCCCCTAAACACGCTTCCGCCTACCCTAGCCGCCGCCGCCTCGGGCCGCCACCGCAGCCCCACGCCGTCGCCACTACCCTCTCCCCGCACCGTGCCACCGCCAATCCCCTCTCCCCGCGCCGCGCCTCCCCTTCCCTGCCATGTCGCCTCTCCCGCCGCACCGCTCCCCTTGTCATGCCGCTCCTCCCTCCGTGCCGCACCATCACCAACCCTAGCCGCCGTCATGTCGTCCAACACCTCCACCTACTCCAACCCCTTCGCCGGGCCGGAGCCCGCTGACATCCGCTACATCAACATCCATGAATGTGTCCCCGTCATCCTCGATGCCACCGACTCCATGTACTTCTCATGGAAGACATACTTCTCGCTGCTCTTCCGTGAGAACAATCTCGTGGATCATGTTGACGGCACCGTCGACTCCCGCGCCATGGTGGACGACTCCGATTGGACCACGGTCGACGGCACGCTCATCCGATGGTTCTTCACCACCATCTCCAATGACCTATTTCACACGGTCGTGGGCGATGGTGATGATGCCCGTGCCGTGTGGGTCAAGCTCAACGGCCTCTTCACCGACGATGAGCTTCAGTGCCATATTTTTTTGCAGCAGGAATTTTTTGATTGGCATCAGGATGACCAGTCTATCGATGACTACTACTGCCGCCTGAATACGTTGGCGGTTGAACTACGTGACATTGGCGCCAAGGTTGATGACGACCTCCTCCTCAGCATGCTCACTGCCGGCCTCAATGAGGACTTCGGCAATGCCACCTCCAACCTCACCTTGATGCCGGAGCCCTCCTTCCCCAAGTTTCTGGCGTACTTGCGGTTGGAGGAGCGTCGGATGAAGGGGGTGAAGAAGCATGTGCAGCACCACGCCCTTGCCGCCGGCACCTCTCGCGGGCCCCCGCCGCCACCCGCCCCAACCGCGTCGCGGCAGCAGCCCGCCCCCCCCCCCCCGCCCCTGGGGTTCTTTCCCCTCCCGCTCACGCATCCTGCCCCTCCCGCTGTCCCTCAGCAGCAGCCGCCGGGTGGCGGGCGGCGCGGCAACTGCCGTGGGGGCAGCCGCAGGCAGCAGCAACATGCGCACGGGGGGAGGGGGCGTCAGCAGCAGCAGGCCAACCCACCGTGGACGTACGACACCAATCCGTGGATAGGTGTTGTTCACTCATATTCTATGCCGGTTCCTCGGGCTCCCACCCCGGGCATTCTTGGGCCCTGTCCGGCAAGTGACCAGGCGTACTTCGCCACGCCCAGCGACGCCCCCTACCCGGCATCGCTGGCCACAGGCGGCTACTGCGCCACCCCCGCACTGCCTACGGCGGGTTCTACCCACCCCAGGTGCCGCCGCGGTGGGATCCAGCCCTCCTCGCCACCCTGCACTCGGCTCCGTCACCTAGCAACTATGGTGGCGGCGGTGACTGGTACATGGACTCGGGCGCCACTGCTCATATGACTGCTCATTCCGGTAACCTCACATCTTCCACTCGCGTTCAAACTCCCACTCATATCACCGTCGGTAACGGTTTCTCCCTACCCATTACACAAGTTGGTCATATGTCATTTCCTTCCACTTCTACTCCTATTAACATGTATAATGTTCTCGTCTCTCCTAACTTAGTTACCAACCTTGTCTCTGTTCGTCGCCTTACTCGTGAGAATCCTATTACTGTTGAATTTGACGATGTTGGCTTTTCTCTGAAGGACGCCCGTACACGGATGGTACTCCACCGATGTGATAGTCCGAACGAGCTCTACCCGGTCCATCCTTCCGCCGCCGCCACCACCCGTCCAACCGCCCTCGCCGCCAGTGTCGATCTTTGGCACACCCGCCTCGGTCATCCCAACTCCACAGTTTTGCGTCAGATTCTTTAGAGTTTTTCATTCTCATGTAATAAGGTTGACAACCACACTTGTGAGGCATGCTGTCTCGGCAAGCACATTTGTCTTCCCTTTAGTGAGTCTACAAATATTTCCACTTTTTCATTTCAGTTATTGCATAGTGATGTTTGGACGTCCCCAGTTGCAAACAACACGGGTTATCTATACTATTTGGTGATATTGGAAGATTTTTCTCATTATGTGTGGGAATTCCCTCTCCGTCGCAAGTCCGACGCTCTCGCCACACTCCCCGCTTTTTACTCGTATGTCACTACACAGTTCGTCCGTCCTATTCATGCCTTACAAACTGAAAATGGAAAAGAGTTTGACAATGTTGCCGTCCGCAATCTTCTTGCGTCTCACGGCACCATATGTCGCCTCACTTGTCCCTACACGTAACAGCAGAATGGCCGTGCCGGGCGCGTCGTCCACACTCTTAATGACTGTGTCCGCACATTGCTCTTCCACTCCAACGTGCCTCCTCGGTTCTGGCCAGACGCTCTTGCGACCGCCAGCCTCCTCATTAACATCCGCCCGTGTCTTCCTCACTGGAACTATGCTCCTCACCAGCTCCTCTTCGGTGCGGCTCCATCTTATGATGGTCTTCGCATTTTCAGGTGTCTCTGTTATACTAGCACCGCGTCCATCACCCCTCACAAACTCGCTCCCCGGTCAGTTCCTTGCATCTTTCTCGGTTATCCTCCCAACACCAAAGGTTACCGGTGCTATAATCCAGTGTCCCACCGCGTCTATACTTTGAGACACATGTACTTTGATGAGCTGGTGTTCCCATTTCAGCAGGTACCATCCTCCTCGGCGTCTACCGCGGTGCGGCTCACACCTGCCACCACCTATGGCGAGCCGCCCCCTTCGTCGAGCCGAGCTCTAGGCCCGGCCTTGCCTGCGCTCCCCGCGCCAGCCGCCCCCTCCTGCCGTGCTTCGGGTGTGGCCGCCCCCTCGGGCGGCCCCGCCGCCACGACCTCTGGCGCCTCCTCGGGTGAGGCGGCCCCATCGGGCGTCCTAGCCGTCGTGGCCTCCTCGGGCGTTTTCGCCGCTGCAGCCCCCTCGGGCGCCCCCATCGCTGCGGCCTCTGGCGCCATCGCGGGTGCCCCCTTGGAGAGACCGGCTCGACCTCCTTTGAAAGCACAAGTGCTCCCTGGGTGATTTTGGTAATTAATGACAACATATCTCTTGTTGGACTAATGCTTTCATCTAATATATTTCAGATAGGTTCAACCAATGGAGTGGCATGGACTAGAGGATGTGGAACCCCTTCAAGATGATAAGGACAAAGGATTGGCTCAAGCTCAAAGCTCAGGACTCTACATTTTCTATTTTAGTGATCCAAGATCCACATGAGTCAATAGGAAAGCCAATACTATTAAAAGGGGATGAGGTATTGCTTAATGGCTTGGTTGCTCAAAGTGCTTAGTGATATGCTCCAAAACCCTCAACCACTTTCTCACATCCACATATGTCCCAAACCAAAAGTCAAACTCGGCCCCATAGAAACTTTCTATCCGGCGCCACCGAGTTCACTTGACATAGCCACTGCCAGAAACCCTAAATAGTTCGGTCTCACCGATAGGGATCTCGGTCTCACCGAGATGGGAATCTAAACTCTATGTTTCCTATTTGTAACTTTCGGTCCAACCGAGATGTGAGAATCGGTCTCATCGATTTAGCATTGCAAACTCTCTGTTGCCTCTTCGTAACATCTCGGTCTCACCAAAATGATCGAATCGGTCCCATCGAGTTTGCCTGACCAACTCTCTGGTTAGCCTATTACCAAAATCGGTCCTATCGAGTTTGTGTAATTGGTCTCACTGAGATTATGTTATGCCCGAACCCTAATGAAATCGGTCCTACTGAGTTGATCATATCGGTCCCACCGAAATGCCTAACGGTCACATTATGAACTAAATCGGTCCGACCGAGTTCTCCGATTCGGTCCCACCGAGTTTGGTAAATTGTGTGTAACGGTTAGATTCTGTGTGGAGGCTATATATACCCCTCCATCTAGTCTTCATTCATGGAGAAAGCCATCAGAACATGCCTACACTTCCAACATATACTTTCTAAGAGAAAACCACCTACTCATGTGTTGGGACCAAGATATTCCAATCCTATCATATGAATCTTAACCTCTAGCTTTCCCCAAGTTGCTTTCCACTCAAATCATCTTTCCACCTACTTCGTGAAGATCTACCCTAGTGAGGCAAGTCCTTCGTGGGCGATGGCCATGGTGGGATAGACAATGTTGCTTCTTCGTGGACCTTTCATGGGTGGAGCCCTTCGTCGAGTCACGCAGCCGTTACCCTTCGTGGGTTGAAGTCTCCATCAACGTGGATGTACGATAGCACCACCTATCGGAACCACGGATAAAAAATATCTATGTCTACATTGTGTTTGCTCCCTCAAACTCCTCCATTTACCTTCATATGCAATTGCTTTACATTCGGCTGCTATCCTCTTAGAATTGCATGTGTAGGTTGATTGCTTGACGTGTGCAAAATTGCTAAAATGTGCCAAGACTTTAAATTGGGAAAAGGCTAGGTTTTAATTTGGTCAAGTAGTCAGAACTGCATGCTTTACATTCCGCTGCCCATATACTCTTGTCATGCTTGCTTGATATGTATTGTGAATGTTTAAACATGTGCTAAAACTCCACCACAACTTGAATAAATTAAAAATTGTGAATGTTTAAACATGTGCTAAAACTCCACCACAACTTGAATAAATTAAAAACTCCTCCCTTTACCTTCATATGCAATTGCTTTACATTCCGCTGCTATACTCTTAGAATTTCATGTGTAGGTTGATTGCTTGACTTGTGCAAAATTGCTAAAATCTACCAAGACTTAAAATTGGGAAAAGGCTAGGTTTTAATTTGGTCAAGTAGTCAAAATTGCATGCTTTACATTCCGCTGCCCATATACTCTTGTCATGCTTGCTTGATATGTATTATGAATGTTTAAACATGTGCTGAAACTCCACCACAACTTGAATAAATTAAAAACGGCCACTTTTCTGGCTAAGAGTCTATTCACCCCCTCTAGACGCCTCTTCTCGATCCTTTCAATTGGTATCAGAGCTTTGGTCGCCATTGCTTTGGTTTAATCACCATTGGAGGAAGAAGGAGGAGTCTACGTTGGGGAGTCTTAGACGTAGAGTGCCAATGTTTGATGGCGAGTACTTCCATGAATGGAAAAAATGAGATGCTTGAGATTTTCAATGAATATCATTTGAACAAGTACATTACTACTCCTTGTGCTTGCCTTGTTGATCCTTTGCATCCCACACCCGATGAGGATCTTAACATGATTCGCAATCTTAGAACTAACAATCTTATTGTTAGAGGATTGCTCAAAAATTTGATTGCTAGCTTACCTACTCTAGATTGTGCTTACACCATATGGAGATTCCTAGAGGAATGATTCCCAAATTATTCCTTATAAAATTTGGATGAGATTCTCCATAAGTCTATTGTCTTGAATAGGATGAGTACTAGTGATCCTAATTTTGATGATTGCCTATTTGAGCTTCGTGATCTCATGCGTGCCAAAGGAGATGTTGGAACTATTAGCAATATCATTTCCGAAGTCATTAGAATTCATAGAGATGAACATTGCTATGGTCATACTTCTAATGAATCACTCTCTCTAGGTGGTGATCAATCACGAGACAATGTTGAACATGGTTATTATGATGAGGACGATGATAGTGGCCTTGAACTTGATGAACAAATGAGACATTTTGGTCTTATGGCAAATCTTCGTGGTTACGCAATCGGAGGAAAGGAATGGGTGCTTGATAGTGGATGCACGGATCACATGACCGGAGATCAGGACATGTTTGATGAGCTTGCTAGAAATGATGGTCCACGAAAGTATGTTACCTTTGGTGACAACTCTAAGGGTAAAGTTGTTGGCCTTTGTCAGGGATATACCCCGCGGTATGACCCAGCCGGAAGTATGACCCGCCCGGGCTTGGCGTTTCATTGGTAACCCATCGAAGGATGGCGAGTTATGAGTCTGGCGGTTCACTGGTCTGACGACTCACGAGCCCGACGACTCATTGGTGACCCGGTGGGTGTTTTAGATGGATAACAAGTCCCAAGGCCCAGTAGGCCGGCTCATGCTATGGTGGGCCAGCTTAAGATGAAAGGCGTGAGGAATATTTCTTGTACAAGGAAGCAAGACCCGGACTCGTATCCCATTTGTAATAGAAGATAAGTTAGTCCTAATCCTACTAGGACTCCATATGTAACCCGCCCCTTCAACATATATAAGGAGGGGCAGGGCTCCCCAAGAGGGACAAGTTCTCACAAGTTAGAAGCTTCATATTCTTTAGGACTAGACACAACTAAAGGAGAGCCGGCCTATGCGGCGACTCCATGAGGGTCATAATGAGATCTAGCCTCAAACAGCATGTACGGCTATTATCGGATGATGTTTCCCGGGGCCCAAAGCTGTATAAATTCGTGTCTTGTGTGTTGCGTCTCTCGATTCCGCTCAACCCCTCTCAAGCTACCACATAGATGTGTTGGCCTCATGACTAAGTCCTTACCTAAGGACATCTGTCGTGACACTTCCACGACAGTTGGCGCCCATCGTGGGGCTCGTGCACGGTGGTGTTGAGTTCTTGGAGGGATCTTTCCCAGGATTTCAAGAAGTTCGTGAATTTCCGAATCAAGAAGAGCCAGTTTGGAAGGGTCTGCACTTGCAATTTATGAAGATTTGCGTTCAAAGAAAAACTAGGGTTGCGTACAATACGACAGATCAAGACCCGACGATCTGTCGAGTTAGAAAATGAATCGGCAATAGTACGACGGGAAGGATCAAGGATCAGATGAGCCGTTAAGCCGCCACACTTTGGGTCATTGACCCGTCTCGTTGTGCGCTTCAGTCGTGTTGAGCCGCCGCGCTTTGGGTGGTTGACCTGCCTCGCTGTGCGCTTTCGCCGAGATGAGCTACTGCGATCGGATCTGCCTCGGCCGCTTCAAAATAGTCATCGCCAAGCTCCAGCCTCCACAACCGCAGCCAGGTCTCCATGCCCACTCCCTCTTGCAAGCCGCCCGGACTCCTGAGCCACACACTGGCCATTAATGCGCCCCCGCATCGTGCCACCTGCGCTGGCTACACCCCCTAGCCTCGCCGCCACGGACTCATCAGCAAGCCGCCGCCTTCATGGCCGGCCTCGGTTTCCACCTCTGCTATGAGCCACCTCCGTTGCCTCCCCTCACGGCTCCTGTGCCATGGCTGCGTCGAGCCGCTCTGGATAAGTGGCCTCACTTTCACTTGATTGAGCCGCCCTTGCGCCTAGTCACTTCACCGTCGTCGGCGGCCGCCGCTCGTCTCGAAGCCGGCCTTGCCTCCGCCAGTGAGCCTTATCCGACCCGTTTCGCCTCCTCGACCACGACCGAGAAACGGAGCTGGCAGCAACCCGGACTCCTCCACTATTCGCGCCTTGCAGCAGTAGCACCTGAAGACTCATCTCTGCTTCTGACTTGAACGCATCCTCGCAGCGTCCGGCTTGGTGGATGCATAGATGGACAGTTAAGGACTCAAGGAGATCACGTGGTGGAAGGATCAGTAGTACTGATTCGTCAGATATCAGACCAGATGGAGTACTAGCTAGTACTAGCATTGACGCTGGTGCTGGGCTTCTGTACATCCAAGTTAAACTATCAGGACATGTATTTGCTACAAAGGTGGTTTATAGTGCAGGTATGAAGCACACTAGTTGTATTACGCACCGATGTTTGTCCGTGCCATGCTACTTGACGAGCATCTGTGTGAGCCGCTGTCTTCGCGGCCCAGTTTACATTAACATAATGCGGCCGACTCATTCGTCCACACCGGCTTACGATGCCACGGTTGACTCATCTGTTGTCCGCGTGAAACACGTCATATCCCTCTAAGTATAATTTTGGCACATATCTTTTTTTCAAAGAACTGTTACTTGGTCTGTGATATTTTTTCGCAGGACTATTATTCATTACAAAGGTGCCGCAGAAGGGGTGCGCGCCAAACATCACTTTTGCACTAGAATTTATTGACCCGCCCGGAGCCGCGCTTTAGGCCGACATTTGTGAGTTGCAGAACCGTCGCCCCTGTTGATGCGGTCATAAGCCGGTGTGCTCCCTTCGTATGTCATTTGGGCCAATCAGGTGATATCCATCTATGCTTGTGTTATTATCACATATTATTTTTTATCAAAGATCATTTTATCTTTGCCTTGGTCTGTAGTACTTATTTATGCAGGATAATTATTCACTGCAAAGACGCGCCCAGGCCGCCGTTTCCATCCTAACTTACTGACGCACCCATTGAGCGAAAATTCTAACCCGGTGGAATAAAGAAAGAGTCAAGTTACATAAAAAATTGGTCAAACATGACCCGGAGGATCCTTCCTGAGCCGCCCAGTGCTGCGTTTTAAGCCGCCACCTCTATCATCCTGGCTGCAACTCTACGGCTGATTTATCGGTGTGACTGAAGATCGTCTCACCACTATAGTATTTTGGATCGGTGTGACTAAAGATTGTCTCACTGTTGTAGTATTTTGGAGGATTATTTATCGGTGAGACTGAAGATTGTCTCACCGCTACAGTACTTTGGAGTGTTATTTATCGGTGTGATATTTGTGTCACTGCACGTTAAAAATTGGAGCATGTCATTCACCAAATGTCTGTGAAAGAGCCGCCGCTGAGCCACAAAATTGGGGCATGTCATTCACCAATGTCTATGGGAGAGCCGCCGCTGAGCCACCCGCCACTGAGCTGCCCTTATTGACTCGCACACTGCTACAAAGCCGACGTTCTACAGACCAGTTTACGTCAACATGATCTGGGTAACTTGTCCGTCTGTGCCAAATTACAGCGCCGCGGCCGGCTCATCGGTCTATACCGCCTCTAATGCTACAATCGTCTTACCGTCCGTCTATCACGGCCTGGTCTACATCAATACACCGGGCTGCGCCTGTTTGCATGAGCTATTTATTGAATATGAGCCAGTCACTGCTTATGTAGCCCAGTTTTCTTCCAACAACTCTGGAGCAAATTATCATATATTTTCCGCCACCGACTGCACTGGATGGCTCAATGGGCAGGCACACAAGCCGCAGTCACTACAGCTTGGTTAAATTCAAATCAGCGAGTTGGAAGGAACCATTGGCCGAGTTGCTGACACGGCTCATACGGGATCTCATATCGCGCTATCAACAACAATGATGGACACCTTATGCTATAGTCAAATATGGACAGTCTCAAGCCAACTCCTCGAGTAGTTTCAAGACTCGGGGGCTACAATGATATGACTCAGCAAAGTCTTGCCGGTTTTGGAAAATTCAAGAACTCCGGATCATTGGAAGGAAAAATAACCCGGCCCCGGAGATTACTGCTATATCGGTGAAAATTTAAGGGCCGTCAGAAAGTTTCCGGTTGAAGGCAAATCTGTCTCTCACAAAGCTCTGAAGCTCTCAAATCTGGTTTTAAATTCCGGCTCAAGAAGAATATCCATCTCTCGCAAGTATGTCACTTGGGGGCTTCCTGTTCAAACATAGGCGTATTCGACCAAAGAGAACACAACGTTACTACCCATTTGACCGGGTTATATTCAAACATAGGCGTATTCGACCAAAGAGGACATAACCTGTGGGTCATCCTACCTGTACCCAGCTGCTTCAACTCCATCAGGTCATCCTGATTGACCCGACGAACTCTTGGCGATTAGTCTTATATGGCGTATTCGAGCAAGACCCGAGCTTGCTAAGGTTCAAGCGCCTGGCTGTCATGTGAGAGCACGGTTTACAGATAGTCAGGATAGTTCCAGGCTCCCAAGCCGCCTTCATTGAAACTTGGTTAAACCTTCCTGTTTGCTTGATGCAACTCTGACTCTGCGTACCTCGATAAGTCATATTTGAACTTATCTAGGTTCAAATGTCGATTGGGTATCTGTGAGAGCCAGCAACAGAAAGCAAGGATACTCCAGTGGCTCCGGCTAGTTTCATTGAAGTTTTCTATTATTGTACACATACATCATCATGCATGGCATCATACATCATCATACATTGCATCATATGCATACATCATCATACATTACATCATCATCAGAACATGCATCATATATACATAGATATACTTGTTTATGTTGCAGGAACCGGTTTTCAAACCAAATTATATTATTCAAATCTTTAATAGCCAAACATGGCTGGATTTTTATTATGGTTATCAATAACCAGTATTATGATTAAGGTTTTCAAAGTCGCTTTCGCGAAATGGCTATTATCTTATCAATGGATATGATTTATTCTACAATGGAAGAAATAGTCCCGAGTCGCTGCAGGCTTACGACCCGGCACTTGGGGGCCTACATTATTCAGATTGAGATTACATCAAATACGCAAGTCCCATGTCACTGTGAGCATGCACCATGGCACTTGGGGGCTAATGCAGAGTCATTTTTGCTCACCTCATTGAAGACCCGACTCATCTTATTGTAATGAGCCGACCCTTGGGGGCTACCAATTGCTCCTATCAACAGTTCAAGGTACACAAGTATTATATTGAAGGGTCCACTGCTCAGTTGGTAAAGCACAAAGCTCTTAACCTTGTGGACGTGGGTTCAAGCCCCATGATGGGGGTTACATCATATGATGTTCTTTTCAAAGAAATATATATAAAGTCCTAGCTTAGCATTATCTTACTAAGACATCCCTTGGGGGCTACACGTGGCTGTTCAAGTCTACATGATCATATCTGCAAAAGTCCCTAGTCATTATTGCATAATGACCCGGCCATTGGGGGCTACATTGGTTGAAGTTTTTATGGGCATCAGGCAATTACAAGTCCCAGATTGCTGCAAGCATGACAACCCGGCACTTGGGGGCTACAGGTAATATGGATATAAGGGAGAAACGTCTTCAAATTCTCAGTTTTGAGTAAACAAGATTGACCCGGTGTCTGCAACAATCATGACCCGACGTCACCAATAATTATGACCCAGCGTCAGCAATAGTCATAACCCGGAATCATCGGTTTTTATAACCCGAAAATTTTGGCAAGGATAAACCGGCAAGTTCTACATCTTCAAGCTGACTGAATATCAAATGAGTATATCAAAGACCAATATTTTCGCTAAGCATTGGAAGCCGACTCAAGTGGATTATTTCTTACAATATTTCTCTATGAGAAACCAAAGTCGCCAAATTGATTATGAAGCTGGTCTATTAACCCGGATTTTTCAGAAGAAGTGCCTGGATTTTTTGCATTGGTAATGTTTGAACATATCTGCTAAGGAGATTTGCTATGAGATCACGGATACATGTCAAGGAGGAAATGACAAGGATTTAAGGATGATAAGGTGCCGGTTCAGGAAAATATTTTAACCCGGAGCACAACTTGTCAAATTTCATCTCGTGTTTATGTTGCAGGAATGATCAAGTTTAACATGGATAAATCCAAATTAAACTGGGGCCTAATATCGGGGATATATCCTGCGGTATGACCCGGACGGAAGTATGACCCGGCCGGGCTTGGCGTTTCATTGGTAACCCGTCGGAGGATAGGCGAGTTATGAGTCTGGCGGTTCACTGGTGTGACGACTCACGAGCCCGGTGACTCATTGGTGACCCGGTGGGTGTTTTAGATGGATAACAAGGCCCAAGGCCTAGAAGGCCGGCTCATGCTATGGTGGGCCAGCTTAAGATGAAAGGCGTGAGGAATATTTCTTGTACAAGGAAGCAAGACCCGGACTTGTATCTCGTTTGTAATAGAAGATAAGTTAGTCCTAATCCTACTAGGACTCCATATGTAACCCGCCCCATCAACATATATAAGGAGGGGCAGGGCTCCCCAAGAGGGACAAGTTCTCACAAGTTAGAAGCTTCATATTCTTTAGGGTTAGACACAACTAAAGGAGAGCCGGCCTATGTGGCGACTCCATGAGGGTCGTAATGAGATCTAGCCTCAAACATCATGTAGGGCTATTACCGGATGATGTTTCCCGGGGCCCGAAGCTGTATAAATTTGTGTCTTGTGTGGTGCGTCTCTCGATTCCGCTCAACCCCTCTCAAGCTACCACATAGATGTGTTGGCCTCATGACTAAGTCCTTACCTAAGGACATCTGCCGTGACACTTCCACGACAGCCTTGGTAAGGTGGCCATATCCAACGATAGCTCAATCAAGAATGTCATGCTTGTAGAATCTCTTGGATATAATCTTCTCTCTGTGTCTAGATTAGCTTATTTTGGTTTAAATGTGCTATTCACTCATGTTGACTGCCAAGTCTTTCGTAGAGATAATCATAATATGGTCTTTACCGACATTCGTAGAGGTGACCTATACATTGTTGACTTCACTAAGAAAGACCAACCTCGCACTTGTTTTATTGCTAAATCTTCCAAAGGTTGGTTGTGGCATAGAAGGTTAGGTCATGTCAGCATGAGAAATCTTGATAAGCTTATTAAAGGTGATCATATCCTTGGTGTTAAAGATGTTATATTTGACAAGGATAGTCTTTGTAGTGCTTGTCAAGCAGGAAAACAAGTTGGAGGAAGTCATCCCGTGAAGAACATCATGACTACGAGAAGACCACTTGAGCTACTTCATATGGATCTTTTTGGTCCCAATGCTTACAAAAGCCTCGGTGGTAAATCTTTTGGATTAGTCATTGTTGATGATTTTTCAAGATTTACGTGGGTGTTCTTTCTTGACGATAAATTGCATGTCCAAAAGATCTTCAAAAACTTTTCTAGGAAGGCCCAAAATCAATTTGAAGTGAAGATCAAGAAGGTTCGCAACGACAACAGAACGGAGTTCAAGAATGCAAATGTGGATACCTTTCTTGACGAAGAAGGGATTTCACATGAGTTCTCGGCTACGTACATGCCTCCACAAAATGGAGTTGTTGAGGAAGAATCGGACACTCACCGAAATGGCAAGAACGATGCTTGACGAGTACAAGATGCCAAGACACTTTTGGGCGGAACCAGATGAGATAGCTTGTCATGCAACCAATCGCTTGTATCTTCACAAGCTTCTCGGCAAGATGGCATACGAGCTTCTCATCGGTAACAAACCCCATGTTGGATACTTTGGCGTATTCGGCTCAAAGTGCTACATTCTTGATAAGCATCGTCGTTCTAAATTTGCTCCTAAATCTCATGAAGATTTCCTACTTGGTTATGGCTCAAACTCTCACACTTACTGTGTCTACAACAATTTCACCCGAAAGGTTGAGGAGATGGTAGATGTGAAGTTTGATGAATCTAACGACTCACAAGTAGAGCAATTGCCAATTGATGTAGGAGATAAAGATCCTTCGGAAGCAATTCAAGACTTGTCTATTGGCAAGATCCGTCCAATAGAGGTGAAAGAGAGTACTTCGTCCGTCCATGAGGAAGCTTCTACCTCACGACAAGGTGAACCACAAGTTGACTTGGAGGCATACACAAGTGGGACATGCCATGATGAAGGAAACAAGGAGGTGCATCAAGATGAACCTCATCGACCTCCTTCTCCACTTCCACAAGGGGATAACAACACCAACAACAATGAAGAAGGACAAGAAGAAGAAGAAGATGAAGAGGATGTTCCACCCCGACCCAAGCAAAAGCTTTCACGAGTTAGAGAAAGAATTGCTAGAGATCATCCTGTAGAGAAAATCTACGATGATATCCAAACCGGGAGAATCACTCGCTCTAAATCCCGCATAGCTAACTTTTGTGAACATTACTCCTTCATATCTAACCTTGAACCTGTGATGGTTGAAGATGCTCTTGATGATCCGGATTGGATAAATGCCATGCACAAAGAGCTACACAACTTTCAGAGAAATCAAGTGTGGGCATTGGTCGAGATGCCCGACAACAACCACAACATCATCGATACCAAATGGGTGTTTTGCAACAAGCAAGACGAAGATGGTCAAGTTGTCCGCAACAAAGCACGTCTCGTCGCCCAAGGCTACACTCAAGTCGAAGGTATGGACTACGGTGAGACATATGCCCCCGTTGCTAAACTTGAGTCCATACGCATCTTACTTGCTTATGCCAATCACCATGATGTCACATTATACCAAATGGACATTAAAAGTGCTTTTCTAAATGGTGAAATTGAGGAGGAAGTTTATGTTAAACAACCTCTCGGCTTTGTCAATCCTAAGAAACCCGATCATGTTTACAAACTTCATAAAGCTCTTTATGGTCTTAAACAAGCTCCTAGAGCGTGGTATAAATGCTTGACCAAGTTCCTTATTGAAAAAGGCATTGAGATTGGAAAAATAGATTCTACTCTTTTTACTAAAATGGTTAATGGTGAATTATTTGTGTGCCAAATTTATGTTGATGATATCATGTTTGGTTCTACTAACCCCCATTTTAGTGAAAAGTTTGGAAGGCTAATGTCGGAAAAGTTTGAGATGTCTATGATGAGTGAACTCAAGTTCTTTCTTGGTTTGCAAATCAAGCAAACTAAGGAGGGTACCTTTGTTTCTCGAACAAACTATACCAAGGACTTGTCCAAGAAGTTCAACATGCAAGAATGCAAAGGTATGACTACACCCATGCCTTCTAGTGGACATCTTGACTTGGCTAAGGATGCCGAACCGGTTGACCAAAAATTTTACCGCTCTATGATTGGTTCATTGTTATATCTATGTGCATCCCGTCCCGATATCATGCTAAGTGTGTGCATGTGTGCACGATATCAAACGGCCCCTAAAGAATGTCATCTTAAGGCTGTGAAAAGGATAGTTAGATACTTAATACATACACCAAATTTTGGCATTTGGTATCCTAAGAGGTCCTCTTTTGATCTTGTTGGCTACTCCGATTCGGACTATGCCGGATACAAGGTTGATAGAAAGTCCACTTCGGGTACTTGTCAATTTCTTGGTAGATCTCTTGTGTCTTGGTCCTCCAAGAAACAAAACTCGGTATCCTTATCCACCGCCGAAGCAGAATACATTGCCGTCAATTCATATTGTGCTCAATTACTTTGGATGACCCAAACTCTTAAAGATTATAGGATATATGTGAAACATGTTCCATTTCTTTGTGATAATGAAAGTGCTATTAAGATTACTCACAACCCAGTGCAACATTCTCGAACTAAGCATATTGAACTTCGTCATCCTTTCATTCGAGATCATGTTGCTAAGGGTGATATCAATTTTTTAAACATGTTCGCACCGATAAGCAATTAGCAGATATATTTACTAAATCACTTGATGAGAAAGTGTTTTGCAGGTTGAGAGGTGAATTGAACATTATTGATGCCTCAAACTTGGAGTAATAACTCCATTTGGATACATGCAAGGCAAACACCTTTGACTAATCCTTGACTTTTTCTCTTATGATGTTGATCATATGTCTTGGATACATTTGTACCCTTGCATGCTATCTAACCCTTGTAGGCACTTGGATTAATCTAAATCCATGGGATTGCAACTCACTCACATCTTAAGCAATCTCTACATCACCAAGTCCCTACATCGTGGTGGTTGAAGACAAGGAAGCATGAAACCCTTCAACATATCCTTTGACAAATTTTATATATCATTTGGTATCAAATATCATGATTGTCATTTTGGATACACAAGTGCTCTTCCTTTCAAATCTAACCCATGTAGGTAGATGAACTCTAACTACAAGTGGTGCTCCAAAATTCTTGATGAGCTACATCAACCTTGAGCATCCCACACAAGTTCAATTACATGACCAAGATCAACACCACCACCTAAGGTATGTTATTCCATCTTAGAGAAGCTTTACGCCAAGACATGGGTCAAAGCAACTCAATAAGATGAGAATACATCAAATGCTTAAACGAAAAATGGTAACCCCATTTTGAGCTTAAACAAAGAGTATGACCTATGATCAAGTGTCTTCACTTGACTCCTAAGTCAATATACTCTAACATAGGTGACTTTGTCGCCGACCAATTCTAGATGAAGTTCTCTAGTGTTTCTTCGTGCTCTTGCATTTGTGTCATGCATACTTGTTTCCCCTTTCAAAAAAACTTCATCTAGATTTTCCTTTCTCTGTTTTGTTCTGCATCAAATTCATTGCAAATCCTTCAGTTAATTCCTTGCAAATCTTTGTGAGATCTTATTTGCCTAAGTGAGTTGAGGTGACTATTGCTCTTTTTTGTGTGTTGAACTCGGTCCCACCGGTTTGTCATTTTCGGTCCAACCGAACCCGTTAGGTGAACCGAAGAACACAACTTGGTGTCACCAATTTCACTGCAGAAAAGACAATTTGCCACTTGTTCCTGCACTTTTGTTCCAAATCCACTCAATGATTCTTGTCCTCTACCAGCATCACATTTTATATACTGCTCTACTCTGTGACTCAAGGACCAAACCTATTTTGACTCACACTCCAGAAGATCCCTTCTTGGAAATTGATGTCAAAGGGGGAGAGAGAGTTCACATCAAAGCTTAATGAGAGAATACTTCAAACAGGGGGAGAGAGGAATCACATGCCCCAGATGCTTGGTGTTCAAGAGGAGAGAAGTCACATGTCTTTAAGAGGGGAAAGATGTGTCTATGATCTGTTTTTGTTCTGCTCTAATTTTGTTTCCCTACTCTCTTCCATTATCCAACATAAGATTCAGGGGGAGAAAGACTGCTAGGGAAAGAAGTCTTTGAATTCATTGCATATTTTTTACCTTTGGGAACATGTCTGTATTCAAGAGTACCCAGTACTCACTCTCTACATGTTATCCTAATCTTGGTACTCTTGTGACTCTTTTGCTTTGTCTAGTAGATGTACCTGTGTTATCTAACCTTGTTTACTCAGGTTCATCCCTTCATAAGCCAGCTCAAGATGACAAGGTAAGTATATGCATCACGCTCATGTGCATGAAGACTTCTTGCTAATGTACATATTGTTTGCAAGAAGGAATCATGAACATGAAGATACACTTCATATCATTTGCTCTGATGCATATAGCCAAGATACATGTAACTCAATTGATTGCTCTGTCATGTCTATGCCTTCACATGCTCTTATATTCCATATTTACATGATTGCATACATGTAGGGGGAGCATATGCATGTTACATGTCCTTCCAAAGCTTTACTTGTTTTTCTTCATATCTTTATTTAAAGCTTTGATGTATGTTGTCATCAATTACCAAAAAGGGGGAGATTGAAAGCACAAGTGCTCCCTGGGTGATTTTGGTAATTAATGACAACATATCTCTTGTTGGACTAATGCTTTCATCTAGTATATTTCAGATAGGTTCAACAAATGGAGTGGCATGGACTAGAGTATGTGGAACCCCTTCAAGATGATGAGGACAAAGGATTGTCTCAAGCTCAAAGCTCAGGACTTTACATTTTCTATTTTAGTGATCCAAGATCACATTGAGTCCATAGGAAAGCCAATACTATTAAAAGGGGATGAGGTGTTGCTTAATGGCTTGCTTGCTCAAAGTGCATAGTGATATGCTCCAAAACCCTCAACCACTTTCTCACATCCACATATGTCCCAAACCAAAAGTCAAACTCGGCCCCACCAAAACTTTCTATCCGGCTCCACCGAGTTCACTTGACATAGCCACTGCCAGAAACCCTAATCAGTTCGGTCTCACCGATAGGGATCTCGGTCTCACCGAGATGGGAATGTAAGCGCTCTGTTTCCTATTTGTAACATTTCGGTCCAACCGAGATGTGAGAATCGGTCTCATCAAGTTAGCATTGCAAACTCTCTGTTGACTCTTCGTAACATTTCGGTCTCACCGAAATGAGCGAATCGGTCCCATCGAGTTTGCCTGACCAACTCTCTGGTTAGCTTATTACCAAAATCGGTCATACCGAGTTTGTGTAATCGGTCTCACCGAGATTTCGTTATGCCCTAACCCTAATGAAATCAGTCCTACCGAGTTGATCATATCGGTCCCACCGAAATGCCTAACGGTCACATTATGAACTAAATCGGTCCGACCGAGTTCTCTGATTCGGTCCCACCGAGTTTGGTAAATTGTGTGTAACGGTTAGATTTTGTGTGGAGGCTATATATACCCGTCCACCCACTCTTCATTCATGGAGAAAGCCATCAGAACATGCCTACACTTCCAACATATACTTTCTGAGAGAGAACCACCTACTAATGTGTTGAGACCAAGATATTCCAATGCTATCATATGAATCTTGATCTCTAGCCTTCCCCAGTTGCTTTCCACACAAATCATCTTTCCACTAAATCCAAATCCGTGAGAGAGAGTTGAGTGTTGGGGAGACTATCATTTGAAGCACAAGAGCAAGGAGTTTGTCATCAACACACCGTCTATTACGTTTTGGAGAGTGGTGTCTCCTAGATTGGTTAGGTGTCACTTGGGAGCCTCCGTCAAGATTGTGGAGTTGAACCAAGGAGTTTGTATGGGCAAGGAGATCGCCTACTTCATGAAGATCTACCCTAGTGAGGCAAGTCCTTCGTGGGCGATGGCCATGGTGGGATAAACAATGTTGCTTCTTCGTGGACCCTTCACGGGTGGTGCCCTCCGTCGACTCGCGCAGCCGTTACCCTTCGTGGGTTGAAGTCTCCATTAACATGGATGTACGATAGCACCATCTGTCGAAACCACGGATAAAAAATCTCCGTGTCTACATTGTGTTTGCTCCCTCAAACTCCTCCCTTTACCTTCATATGAAATTGCTTTACATTCCGCTGCTATACTCTTAGAATTGCATGTGTAGGTTGATTGCTTGACTTGTGCAAAATTGCTAAAATCTGCCAAGACTTAAAATTGGTAAAAGGCTAGGTTTTTATTTGGTCAAGTAGTCAAAATTGCATGCTTTACATTCCGCTGCCCATATACTCTTGTCACGCTTGCTTGATATGTATTGTGAATGTTTAAACATGTGCTAAAACTCCAGCACAACTTGAATAAATTAAAATCTGCCACTTTTCTTGCTAAGAGTCTATTCACCCCCTCTAGACGCCTCTTCTCGATCCTTTCATCCTCCTCGCCGGTCCCCCTCTCGGCTCCGTTGGCTGCAGCCGCACCTCTCACCGGTGTGGTCACTCGGGCTCGGACTGGGACATTCCATCCCAGCACGCGCTACACCTCCAACGAGTACGCGTGTGCCGCGTCCACTTCGGCCCCGTCTCTGCTACCCACTCCCGCACGCGCAGCCATTCGGGATCTGAACTGGCTCGCTGCGATGCGTGAGGAGTTCGACGCTCTGCAGCGCAACTGTACGTGGTAGCTTGTCCCGCGTCCTCCCTGTGCTAATGTTATCACTGGCAAGTGGGTTTTCCGCCACAAGACTCACCCCGGCGGTTCCCTTGAGTGCTACAAGGCGCGTTGGGTGGTGTGCGGTTTCCGACAACGCGCCAGTGTAGACTTCACCAACACCTTCGCCCCGGTTGGCAAACCGGGCATGATTCGCGCTGTCCTCTAGCTTGCTGTTTCTCACACCTGGTCCGTTCATCATCTCGATGTGTCCAATGCTTTCTTGCATGGCAATCTCGACGAGCAGGTGTTTTGTCAGCAGCTTACTGGTTTCGTCGACGCCGACCATACGGACCACGTGTGCTTGCTCTCCCGTTTGCTTTACGGGTTGAAGCAGGCGCCTCGGGCCTAGTAACAGCGGATCGCGGCCTTCCTTTAGCAGCAGGGGTTTCGGTCCACATGGTCTGATGCCTCCATGTTCGTTTATCACCAGGGCACCGCCACCGCGTACCTTCTCTTGTACATCAACGACATCATCTTGACTCCGTCCTCGCTAGCGCTCCTTCAGCAGATCACAACTCGCCCCAGCGCTGAGTTTGCCCTTAACGACTTGGGGCTCTCCACTACTTCCTCGGCATCGAGGTTGTCCGCCATGCCACCGGCTTCTTCCTACTTCAGCGGAAGTATGCCCATGAGCTTCCGGAGCGAGCCGGCATGCTTACATGGAAGCCTGCTTCCACGCGTGTCAACACAAAGGCTAAGGTGTCCGTCGTCGAGGGCACTCCGACGTTCGACGCTGCCTTCTACCTCTCCATCGTCGGTACTCTTCAGTACCTCACATTGACGCGTCCGAATATTCAGTATGATGTCCAGCAGGTGTGCCACCACATGCATGCTCCTCATGACACTCATTGGGCTCTGGTGAAATGTATTGTTTGGTACATACGTGGCACCATGGCTATTGGTCTCACCTTGATGGCATCGCCCGACACCAGCCTCGTCGCCTACTCTGACAATGACTAGGTTGGGTGTACCGACACTCGGCGCTCACTTCCAGCTACCGCGTCTACCTCGGGCCCTCTCTGATTTCATGGTCATCTATACGACAACCCACGGTCTCACGATCGAGCACCGAGGCCGAGTACAGGGCGGTGGCCAATGCCATCGCGGAGTGCTCCTGGCTACAACAGATTCTTGAGGAGTTGCTATGTGAGGTTCCCAAGGCCACACATGTCTACTGTGACAATGTCTCTGCGGTTTACCTCACTGCCAACCCTGTTCATCACTGATGACCCACAAGTATAGGGGATCAATCGTATCTCTTTTCGATAAGTAAGAGTGTCGAACCCAACGAGGAGCAGAAGGAAATGACAAGTGGTTATCAGCAAGGTAGTGTCTGCAAGTGCTGAAATTGTAAGTAACAGAGTAGTTTGATAGCAAGATATTTTTTTTAACGAGCAAGTAACGATAGTAATTGAAAAAGTGCAGAAAGATAGCCCAATCCTTTTGAGGCAAAGGACAGGCCAAGACGGTCTCTTATAATAGGCAAATCGTTCTTGAGGGTACACGGGAATTTCATCTAGTCACTTTCATCATGTTTGTTCAATTTGTGTTTGCTACTTTGATAATTTGATATGTGGGTGTATTGGGGCTTAGGTGTTGTTCTTACTTGAACAAAACCTCCTACTTATGATTAACCCTCCCGCAAGCATCCACAACTACGGGAAAAGTATTAAGAATAAATTCTAACCATAGCATTAAACTTTTGGATCCAATCGGTCCCTTACGGAATAGTGCATAAACTAGGGTTTAAGCTTCTATCACTCTCGCAACCCACCATCTAATTACTACTCCACAATGCATTCCCATAGGCCCAAATATGGTGAAGTGTCATGTAGTCGACGTTCACATGACACCACTAAGGGAATCACAACAACATACTATCAAAATATCGAACATATATGAAATTCACATGATTACTTGCAACATGATTTCTCCCGTGACCTCAAGAACAAAGGTAACTACTCACAAATGATAAACATGCTCAAGATCAGAGGGGTATTAAATAGCATAATGGATCTGAACATATAATCATCCACCAAATAAACCATATAGTAATCAACTACAAGATGTAATCAACAAGACTAGTCACCCACAAGCACGAATCTATAGTTCCGGTAACAAGATTGAACACAAGAGATGAACTAGGGTTTGAGATGAGATGGTGATGTTGAAGATGTTGATGAAGATAGCCCTCCCCAAGATGGGAGAGTTGTTGGTGATGATGATGACGATGACTTCCCTTCCGGGAGGGAAGTTCCCCCGGCGGAATCACTTCGCCGGAGGACAAAAGTGCTCCTGCCCAAGTTCCGCCTCGAGACGGCGGCGCTCCATCCCAAAAGTCTCCCCCTTGATTTTTCTGGGTCAAAATGACTTATATACCAGAAGAGGGGCACTGAACGTGGGTCGGGATGAGCACAACCCATCCGGGCGCGCCTGGGGGGGGGGGGCTAGCGCACCCAGGTGGGTTGTGCCAACCTGGTGGGCCCCCTCTGGTGGTTATTAGCTCCATTATTTTTCATATATTCCATAAAAAAATCTCCGTGAAGTTTCAGCTTGTTTGTAGTTGTGCAGAATAGGAAGCCTGACGTAGCTTTTTCAGGTCCAGATTTCCCGCTGCCGAAATTCTCTCTCTTTGTGTGTACCTTGCAAATTATGAGAGAAAAGGCATTAGAATTACTCCAAGAAGCATTATTATGCATAAAACATAATAAATAACAACAAGAAAACATGATGCAAAATGGACGTATCAACTCCCCCAAGCTTAGACCTCGCTTGTCCTCAAGCGAAAACCGAAATCGAAAAACATGTCCACATGCTTTGAAAGAGAGGTGTCGATAAAAACAAAATACGAACATAGAAGCATCATGTAGATTATTAGTACAGCAACAAAATTTAAACATAAGACTTCATCATAGAACTTTTATCATAGACTTCTCATGAACAAGTAACATTTCATCACACAATTAAAGTATAAAGCATGAACTCTATTAGAAACCAACAGACTATGATTTTAGTCAACTTTGCAACTACAATTCATCATATTTTCAAGAAGGGTCACGTATCGGAGCCTTTAGGCAAGTCCACATACTCAACCATCATATATTCTCCTATGATTGCTAACACTCACCACATACACATGAGCAAAACATTTCAACCAGACACATAGAAAGATAGGGGCTTATAGTTTCGCCTCCCAACGTATTCACCTCAAGGGTGATGTCAATGATAATAACTCATGCCAACTATATTCAACTGGACATATGTGCCTAGATCTTTCCTCACCACATGATTCTTGCCAAAGGATAAAATAAAAAGGAATAGAGAGAAAACTTTGACTCTTTGCATAAAAGTAAAAGATATGCCCTTCGCAGAGGGAAGTAGAGGTTGTCATGCGCTTATTTGTTTGTATGCTCAACCCCTTAATTGAAAGGAACGTCACGTTATATTGCCCCTTGTGATAGCAACCTTCATTATGCAGTCCGTCGCTTTTATTGCTTTGCCATCACAAGTTCGTACAACGCTCAATTTTCCCTTACACTAAATGATCTCACACTTTTTAGAAGCAATTTTTATTGCCCTCTTTGCACTGATGACAACTTACTTGAAGGATCTTACTCAATCCATAGGTAGGTATGGTGGACTCTCGAGGTTTGGCTTTAAGGGTTTTTGGATGCACAAGTAGTATCTCCACTTAGTGTGGAATTTTTTGCTAGAAAAGAAATTGAGCAAGCACCACATGTTAAAGGATCTATGGCAATGTGACTTCTATGTAAATATGAACAAACATAAATCATTAAGTTGTCTTCCTTGTCCAACGTTAACAATTTTGGCATATAATATTTTGATGGGGGCTCACAATCACAAAGATCTAGGATAGTATATTTATATGTGAATCTTCTCTTCCCTTATTAATTCTTTCATGAGTTGCATCATTAACCAATGCTATGTTTGTCAATCTCTAATAAATATTTCTACTTATACTTTTCCTTATGTGGTGCTATCACCTACCATAGGTTTAGCATAGGATCTTCTTAATTTATTTCCTTTCTTTTATTGCAACATGAAAGTAAAGAAAACTAAACTTAATCTAAACTTTATTATATAACTTGCACATGATTACAAGGATAGATCACTAAGCAAACTCTTAAAAAGAAAGGATCGTACTAAACTTTCATTTATTCTAAAGCAAAAGATCGAACTAAAATAAGTAAAGGTAAAAGGATAGTGAGAATGATACGATACCGGGGCACCTGCCCCAAGCTTGGCGAAGCCAAGGGGAGTGCCCATACCTCATACTCAATTTTCTTTCGGTGATGAAGAAGATGGTGGTGGCGGTGAAGTAGTATTTTCCAATATGACCATGAATAGGTCATTCAAGCCTTGAATCTCCCGAAGGGCCTGATGAAGTAGCTCCCTGTTATTCTTCACCTCTTCCATTATGTGTTTATTTTCCGGGCCCCACGAGTTTATTCCTGCATTGTTTTCTTTTGGCCGAGATATGTCCCAATTGGATGGTATGTGCCTACGAGGAGTATTCTCGAACCCATAATTGTGAATCAAATTGCGAATTGTTGTGATGTAACCTGTGTAAGGGTCTCTTCGGTGGGGGTTCTTCTCCTTCTTCCCCTATCGGTAGTGCCTGCTCAACCACCGGTGCTTGATCACCAATAACCTCCTTGCCTTTGTCACCCTTGACGACATCCATTGGCTCCTCCTTCTTCAGCTCAATCTTCATCAACCAAGCATATTCTTCCATTGGGTTGGATGAGGAGGAAGACATGATGCCGGGCTTGATAGAGCTGACCAAAAACAACAGGAAAAGAGAACAGAAGATTTCTCCGTGATACGGTGGTCAATAGGTTCGGGGGGTATATAAAGAATTTTTATGTTGGGAAACAAGCAAACAGAAGAAAACGAAGTCCGGAAGGTGCCCGAGGTGGGCACAACCCACCTGGGAGCGCCTGGCAAGCCTGTCGCGCCCTGGTGTCTTGTGCCCACCAGGGTACGCTTCCTGGAAGTTTCTTATTTTCCTAATTTTGTAAACATTCCAAAACTGATAAAAATTATTTTTGCGGATTTTTCGGAGTCCGTTTACTTACCGTATCATGTACCTCCTTGTTTTCACGATTCTGGAGTGTTCCGGAACGACTATTTTATGTGTTCTTCCGGTGTCAAAGTTTGGATAATATTGCTTTCAACATTAATGGGTGTAACTGAGATATAATGCTTTATTCGTTGCCCATTAACAACCTTCGGGTTAGTACCTTCAGCATTATTTATTTTGATAGCTCCAGACCGATAAACCTCCTTGAGGACATAGGGGCCTTCCTATTTAGAGAGGAGTTTGCCTGCAAAGAACCTGAAACAAGAGTTGTACAAAAGAACATATTCTCCGACTTGAACTCACGCTTTTGGATTCTTTTACCATGCCATCTTCTAACTTTTTCTTTAAATAACTTGGCATTTTCATAAGCTTGGGTTCTCCATTCATCTAGTGAGTTAATATCAAATAACCTATTTTCACCATCAAGTTTGAAATCATAGTTGAGTTCCTTGATTGCCAAAAATGCTTTATGTTTTAACTCAAGAGGCAAATGACAAGCTTTACCATAAATCATTTTATAAGGAGACAATCCCATAGCATTTTTATAAGTTATTCTATAAGCCCAAAGTGCATCATCTAATTTCTTAGACCAATTCTTCCTGGACCTATTGACAGTCTTTTGCCAAATTAATTTTATTTCTCTATTACTAAGCTCAACTTGACCACTAGACTGAGGATGATAAGGTGATGCAATTCTATGGTTAACATCATACTTAGCAAGCATTTTACAGAAAGCACCATGAATAAAGTGTGAAGCACCATCGGTCATTAAATATCTGGGGACTCCAAACCTTGGTAAAGTAACTTCATTAAGCATTTTAATAGAGGTGTCGTGATCAGCACTACTGGTTGGAATAGCTTCTACCCATTTAGTAACATAATCATCAGCAACCAAAATATGTGTATACCCATTAGAGGAAGGAAAAAATCCCATGTAATCAAATCCCCAAACATCAAATGGTTCAATAGCAAGTGAATAATTCATAGGCATTTCTTGATGCTTACCGATATTACCAATTCTTTGGCATTCATCACAAGATGAGATGAACTTACGGGCATCCTTGAAGAGAGTAGGCCAATAAAATCCAGACTCCAATACCTTGTGAGCAGTTCTATCTCCAGCATGATGTCCTCCATATGCTTTGGAGTGACATTTCCGAAGGATTTGTCCCTGTTCAGGCTCAGGTACACAACGTCTAATGATACCATCTACTCCTTCTTTATACAGATGTGGGTCATCCCTAAAGTAATGTCTTAAATCATAAAATAACTTTTTCTTTTGCTGGTATGCAAAGGTAGGTGGTAAATATTTAGCAACAATGTAATTAGCATAGTCAACATACCAAGAGTATTATTAGTAATAATATTGCAGCTAACTGCTCATCAGGAAAACTATCATCAATAGGTAGTGGGTCATCAGGCACATTTTCAAGCCTAGACAAGTTATCAGCTACGGAGTTCTCAGCTCCTTTTCTATCAGTGATATGCAAATCAAATTCTTGTAACAAGAGAACCCATCGAATAAGCCTAGGTTTATCATCTTTCTTTCCATAAAATATTTAATAGCAGCATGGTCAGTGTGAACAGTTACTTTTGAATCAACAATGCAAGATCTAAATTTTTCACAAGCAAACACAACTTCTAAGAATTCTTTTTAAGTAGTAGCATAATTCTTTTGAGCATTGTCCAGAGTTTTACTAGCATAATGAATAAGATTTAGTTGTTTATCAACTCTTTGTCCTAGAACGGCACCAACAGCATAATCACTAGCATCACACATAATTTCAAAATGTAAGTTCCAAGCATGTGGTTGAACTATAGGTGAAGAAATTATGGCTTTCTTGAGTGTTTCAAAGGCTTCAAAGCAATCATCATCAAAAACAAAAGGAACATCTTTTTGTAAAAGGTTAGTGAGAGGCCTAGAAAGTTTAGAAAAGTCTTTGATAAATCTCCTATAGAAACCAGCATGACCTAAGAAACTACGAATACCTTTGATATCCTTAGGACATGGCATTTTCTAAATTGCATCAACCTTAGCTTTGTCCACTTCAATACCCTTTTCAAAAATCTTATGGCCCTAGACAACACCTTTGTTAACCATAAAGTGGCATTTCTCCCAATTCAAGACAAGACTTGTTTGTTCACATCTAGGCAAAACTCGATCAAAATTGCTTAAACAATCATCAAAAGACTTCCCATAAATAGAGAAATCATCCATGAAAACCTCTACAATATTTTCACAAAAGTCAGAGAATATTGCAGTCATACATCTTTGAAAGGTAGTAGGTGCATTACATAAACCAAAAGGCATACATCTATAAGCATAGGTTCCAAATGAACATGTAAAAGTAGTCTTTTCTTGATCAGGTTGATAGACAGGTATTTGTGAAAACCAGAGTATCCATCAAGGAAGCAAAAGTGTGTGTGCTTTGATAATCTTTCTAGCATTTGATCAATAAAAGGTAGAGGGTAATGATATTTTCTAGTTGCTTTATTTAATTTCCTAAAAACAATTACCATTCTATAGCCTGTAACAATTCTTTGTGGAATAAGTTCATTGTTATCATTAGGAACAACAGTAATACCTCCTTTCTTAGCAACACAATGAACGGGACTTAACCATCTACTATCAGCTATAAGATAGATTATACCTGCTTCTAGAAGTTTTAATATTTCCGTTCTTACCACTTCTTTCATTTTTGGATTTAACCGACGTTGATGATCAACAACGGGTTTAGCATCAGGTTCCATATTAATCTTATGCTGACATAGAGTGGGACTCATGCCCTTTAAATCATCAAGAGTATATCCAATAGCATCTCGGTGCTTCCTCATAACTTTCAATAATTTTATTCTTCATGTTCTGAAAGATTAGCACTAATAATAATAGGATATATCTTCTTCTCATCACTGGTATGCATCGGTCCTAAACAAATGGTTTTTAACCCCTTTCCGCGATGGCATTTGGAACCGTCACCAAGTGAGTATGGGCGATAGGGTGGTCCTTCCCACACGACTCAGAAACCGTCGGGGATATGCCCTCCTGGCGCACATGCTCGGGAAAATGAGGTCGTGTGCGACCGGCGAGCGCTCAAATACGGAAATATGTACAGTAAAGCTAAAGAAAATACAATTATACGGCAAAATTGTTTCCGGTCGCAAGTACATCCCACACAGTCAGTCCCCGCTAAACATTTTCGTTCGTATGTACATCCCACATAGTCGCTCCAAGGAAAATGTCTCCGTTCATAGGTACATCACACAATTTTTCCTGTTAAATCATTTGAGTTATTGAATGTATCACACATGGTCCGTAGAAGAAACTGTGTGGCAAAGGCTATCCATCACACACAATTTTTATGTGGTAAACATTTGCACAATGTGGCCTAACGCAAACAGTTTTCAAGAGAAAGTCGTGTGTGATTGTTCATTGATTCAACACGGTTTATTCCTAGCAACTGTGTGCATTGCCTGAGGTCATCGCCCATGGTATTTTTTCAATAAACGGTTGCAATATCAAAACCCAATTAGCAGGCTAATTCGCCATTAGCAGGATAATTGCCCTATTATTAATAACCCATTTATTAATCTAATTGACATTCGTATTAAGCACACAATATATTTCATTTCCATATTAAGGAAGCAGAATTTCTTAATTGAAATACATCAGAGTACAACATGATATAGTGATAACCCAGAAGTGTAGAGGATCAGTTGTAGCCTCTTTCGATAAGTAAGAGTGTCGAACCCAACGAGGAGCTAAAGGTAGAACAAATATTCCCTCAAGTTCTATCGACCATGGATACAACTCTACGCACGCTTGACGTTTACTTTACCTAGAACAAGTATGAAACTAGAAGTACTTTGTGGTTTTTGTGGGATAGGTTTGCAAGAATATAAAGAGCACGTTAATAAAACTAGGGGCTGTTAAGATAAAGACACAACTAAATTAGTTTTAGTAGGGAGCTTTTTGTCACGAGAAAGTTAGTTGTCCCTAGGCAATCGATAACTAGACCGGTAATCACTACTGCAATCTTATTTGAGGGAGAGGCATAAGCTAACATACTTTCTCTTCTTGGATCATATGCACTTATGATTGGAACTCTAGCAAGCATCCGCAACTACTAAAGATCATTAAGGTAAAACCCAACCATAGCATTAAAGTATCAAGTCCTCTTATTCCCATACGCAAACAACCTACTTACTCGGGTATGTGCTTCTGTCGCTCACGCCACCCACCATAAGCAAGTCATGAACATATTGCAAACCCTACAGCGGGGATCCCTCACGCTTGCGCGACACGGAGGGCACCATAGGACAGCAACAATAATAAAACACGCAACTCAAACCAATCACGATCAGCAATTAACCCATAGGACAAAACAGATCTACTCAAACATCATAGGATAGCCATACATCATTGGGAAATAATATATAGCATTGAGCACCATGTTTAAGTAGAGATTGCAGCGGGTAGAAGAGGAGTTACACCGCTGCATAGAGGGGGGAAGAGTAGGTGATGACAGCGGTGAAGTTGTTGGTGTAGATTGCGGTGACGATGATGGCCCCGGCGGCACTCTGGTGCCACCGGAAGCGAGGGGAGAGAGCCCCCCTCCTTCTTCTTCTTCCTTGACCTTCTCCCTAGATGGGAGAAGGGTTTCCCCTCTGGTCCATGGTCTCCATGGCGTGGGAGGGGCGAGAGCCCCTCTGAGATTGGATCTGTCTCTCTGTCTTTCTCTGTTTCTGCGTTCCTAGATTTTGGCCTTCCACCGTTTCTTAAATTCCCGGAGATCCGTAAATCCGATTGGGCTGAATTTTGGAAACGATTTTATCTGGATATTAGCTTTCTTGCAGAGAAATAAGCACATCAACCGCCTTACGGAGTGGCCACGAGGGCCCAGGGTGCACCCCTCACCCTCGTGGGCCACTCGGGCATCGTCTCACGTTGGTTCCGCTTCCCAAAATTCACATATATTCCAAAAAAATCTCCGTCCGTTTTTATCCCGTTTAGACTCCGTTTGATATGGATATTCTGCGAAATAAAAAACATGCAACAAACAGGAACTGGCACTCGGCACTGGATCAATATGCAACAAACAGGAACTAGGACTCCCTAGGAGGCGCGGCCAGCCCTAGTGGGCTGCCTCTCTCTTTTCCCTTATGGCCCACTATGGCGCATACTCCCCCGGGGGGGGGGGGGGTCCGGTAACACTCGGAACACTTCCGATGTCCGAATATAGTCGTCCAATATATCAGTCTTTATGTCTCGGACATTCCGAGACACCTCATCATGTCCGTGATCACATCCAGGACTCCGAACTACCTTCAGTACATCAAAACTCATAAACTCATAATATTGATCGTTATCGAACGTTAAGCGTGCATACCCTATGTGACACCCCAAGACCGATGCGCCAGGTGTCAGCCAGTTATTCGTCGTCGTTGCCATGTCATCTGCTTGCGTGTTGCATCTTGCCTTGTCATCATGTGCATTGTCATCAGCATGTTTTCAAAACTTGCATCTGTCTGAGTCCGCCCGTCCTCTCCGTTGTCCGTTCTGAGCCCAGACACACTTGCACGCGTCCGCGGCACCTCCAAATATTTATTTTATGACTGGCCGGAAAATTTTCTCGGAATGGGATGAAACTTGGCGTGTGGTCTTATTATAGTGTAGACAGGCCGCCTGCCAAATTTCATCGCATTCGGAGCTCGATTGATAGCCCAACGGGTAAATATAGCGGCACTAGTCGCCGGTTAAAACGTCGGACGTTTTCAGTCTCCAAAAACCGCCGTCGGGCCTCTCTCTCCTCTACTCACAGCCCACTCATGCCTTCTACACAACCCACTAACAAATCCACTAGGCCACCTACCTACCCCTTCGCTCCGGACCTCCCGATGGCGATCGAACGGCTCCGAAACGGCCTAAAGACCCACCCTCCTAACCCTAATCCTAGCCCCTTCCCTATATAAACTCCTTCCCCATGCCATTTTTGGCCTCCACCAACCTCCTCCCTAAAATTTCGCGCCACCAGCCCCCTCCATCCTCATTTTCAGCGTCGGCGCACTTCCCCGCCGCCACTTGGCAGCGCCCCACGGGCCAGCCGCCATCGCGCCGCCGGCCTCCAGCCAGTCCCGCGGACCACGTCGCCCCCTCGTTCCACCACCGCGCGAGGCCCGCCAGGCCCACGCAGGCCCGCCGCGGACCGATCCGGCCCATTCCCCGCGCCCCGTGTGACGCCCGAGACCGACGTCCCAGAAGATTCCAGAAGCTTCCAGAAGATTCCAGTAGTCCGGGGTCTCCCGTGTGTTTCGTTTGTGCTTGTGTTATTTATTTTTGCATTGCATCATGTCATCATGCCATCATGTCATATTTTATTTTGCATCTCAACCTAATAAATCGTGTGGGCCTTCGGTCCATTTAAATCGAGGGAAGGTGACTTCTCTTTATAACATATTCTCCAAATATTATGGAGCTATATTAATAAATATTCCATTGCTTCGGAATCACCATAAAACACTTGCATATTTTCCCCATTGTCTTTTCACTTCAAGTTTCTTCCAAAAACCTTGTCTTAATTCTTTCCGTTGTTTCGAGGTTCTTCCAAAAACCCCTCCAACAATTTTATTAAATTCCTGACATTTTGCGAGCCCGGGGGATTTTGACCTCTTGCACAAATTCCTCCCCTACCTTCTCTTTCTTTTCTTTCTCCTTTTCTCTTTTGTTTTAAAGGAGAAATAAGGAGAGAGCCCAGCTTCTAGCCTCCTTGGGCTCAAGGCCATTTCCTCCCGCAGCCCCCTCTCCTTCTGGCCCATCTGGCCAATTCCCTCTCCAGGCCCACTGGCCCACTCGGCCCCGAACCCTAATCCTTCGACCCCACTCTCCCTCACGTTCCCTCTCGTCCCTCAGCCGCCGCCAGGAGCGATTCCCTCTTCCCGTCCCGCTCGCTCTTCCTCTCGCCCGTAGCGCCCGAACCCCCGACCCTGTTTCCCTTCCTCGCTCGTTTCCCCCTTTCCCTCTTCTCCTCGCTCAAGGCGGCGCCCGAGCCGGAGCGCCCCTCCTCCATCTTCTTTCGCCGTGGAGCCGCCTCGCCTCGCCTCTGCAGCAGGCCAGGAGCCCGACGTGCCTCCCTGGCCCGCGCCCGACGGCCTCCCTCCGCGGCACCTCCATCCCCCTTGCTGTTGCTGCCGCCTCCGGTGGCCGCGTCGCCCTTGCTGTTTTTGGTTGTTGTTGTGTGCTGCCTTGTTCGGTTAACTTGACAGATGACCCGGAACGACTACTCGACGACTACACCGTGAACAACTACGAACGAAAATGCCTCCGAGAACAAGTACCGCGACCGACTCGACAAGTACCTCTTCGGGTGCGTCAAGTTCGACTACACGGTCTCCACGAGTACCCCTACGCCGAGTACCACTACTTCCTCTACCGTCGCCGAAGACCGGCAAGTACCACGATGTCCGAGCTCATCCGACCGTGAACCAAGACGTGAACGTGAACGACTACATGACCCAAAAAGTACCACTACATGTACAAGTACCTCGACGACCGAACGGCTACGAGCTCGAGAACGACTACTCGGAGACCCAAGTACCACTACCGTCGCCCGAACGTCTACCGTCGCCGAGAACCACTACTTCCTCTACGACTCACGAGAGCGGCTACTTCCTCTACTTCCACTACGTCCCTCTACGATCCCGAACCGCCCGAAACGCACGCTTCGAAGGTATAACCCCGTCGATGAACCGTGTGATGCATGTTTGTGTTGTATGAAATGTTTCCCGTGTGTGCTCCGTGTCCGTTTCGTTCCTTTTGTCATGTTCCTCGGTTGCCTCGTCACCGACTCGTGGGAACCCAGTAACGGGATCACCCCATCATCTCGTTTGACTCACCTCTGCCATCTTACCTTTTTGCATCGGACTCTCAACGAGTTACCGGTACCGATATGTTGCCGTGGCATCATTTTCGGAATCGTTGCCGTGGCACTCTTTTCTTTCCACCACGGTGACAAATGCTTCATATCTTGTTAATTGTCAACCTTTTTAATAAAACTTGCATAAACTTGAGCATCTCATCCGCATCATTTAACAACATTATATATGTGTGAATTGTTGTTTGCTTATAATTATTAAACATGCTCATGGGGATTTTCCGGACTTGTTGTTGTTATTTCCGGCCTCATTTAAATTGCCTAGTTAGTATAGTTTTATTATGCTTCACCTCTTGCCATGTTAACAAACTCTTAATCTTGTCTTGTTAATAATGAGAGTCAACTAAATAATTAAATGTGGTGTTTCGTCAATATGCAACTCGTTGCATATTGATCTCCACTTAACTTGTAGTGTTGTTTGTGCACTTTGCCATGCCATGCATATTTAAACCGGACATGCATCATGCTTGCTTGTGCATCGTATGCCATGTTTATGCTTGCGTGTTTACCGTGTTGTTTCTTTCTTTCCGGTTGCTTCTCTTGTTAGCTTCGGTTTCGTTCCGGAGTTGTGAGGTTTCTCTCGACTGTTGCTCCGTCTTCTTCTTGGATCGTTCTTCTCCCTTGTGGAATTCCAGGCAAGATGACCGAACCCGGATACCATTACTATCTTTGCCTATTGCTAGTAGTCTCGATCTATAGTTTTGCCTCGATGCCCATGTTTTCTTGTCAGCCTCCTACTTGTAACCAATTGCCATGTTTAACCACCCTACCTACGCAAACCGTTGCTTGGCTAAGTACGCTTCGCTCAGCCCTCTTATAGCATTGTTAGTTGCAGGTGAAGATTGAAGATGCTTGCTTCATGTTGAAGTTTGGTTGGGTTATATCACACTATATAAATGCTTAAAATGAAATCATCTATATACTGGCAGGGTGGAAGGCTAAGCCTTTTGCTTGGTGTTTTGTTCCACTCATGCCGTTAGGAACCGTATAAACCGGTGTTATGTTCCTTGATTTTGCGTTCCTAACACGGTTGGGGTGTATGGGACCCCCTTGATAAACCGCTAAGTGCTAAGTCTTTTCCAGCAAGTCCCAACATTTGGTACTATTTGCCTCATAATAACAACTTAATTAATTAATTAAATTTGCATAGAGGGTCGCTCCCTCGAGGATCCTTTATTTCTACATAGCAGGGGGGCCAGTGCCGATGGTGTTGGTCCCAAACGGGGGTCCTGCGGGAACCACCACGGGGAAACTCGAGGTTTGGGTCCTGTAGCATCGCCCATCCGGTCGTGTCCTGAGACCTAGATACGCGCGGCTACTATCAGGGTGTCGACACGCCGGGAGGATTTGCTGGATTAGCCTTACCTTAGTTCGGTTTAACTTGAGCACGGGATTCCGAGAATACTCGGGTCTTCCCACCTATGGAGTTGCGACTTCGCGGATCGTGGGCTTGTGATGGGCCAAGTTGGAACACCCCTGCAGGGTTTGAACTTTCGAAAGCCGTGCCCGCGGTTATGTGGCAGATGGGAGCTTGTTAATTCCGGTTGTAGATAACTCGACACAATGTTTCTAATACACTACCAGCGTGTGTACCGTGACTGTCAATTTCCGAATAGGGATTCGGGAGTTGAACACGGTGGGGTTATGTTTGACCGGCTTTAGTTAGGATCACTTCGTGATCATCTTTCGACCGTTGCTCTTCTCTTCTCGCTCTCTTTTGCGTAAGTTAGTGCTAGTTGCTGCTGCAGACTCTTGTTTGTTCCTTCACCTCTCGTTCTTCTTCAGCCTTGTCCTCACCCAAGGCTTAAATAGTCTTGTTACCCGGGAATGGGATTGCTGAGTCCTCTGTGGCTCGCAGTTACTTCACCACACCAGATGCAGGTTCAGCCGAGCTCGAAGCAGGAGCTGGTTCAGTTCTTTGTCGGGAGCTCGATGAAGAGTTTGACTGTTTGCTTGAGACGCTTCGACGATCAGTAGTGATTTCTACTAGGATTCGATCCTGACCTGTGGCTTTATGTTGTTTTGGTATCTTTCTTTTGGTTCTTCACCCGTAGTCGGGTTGTGATGTTTTGAATGATGTATTGCTTATGTATTGTATTGTGTGAAGTGGCGAGTGTAAGCCAACTATCTCCTTTTGCAATTTAATCCCTCTTTTACATGAGTCGTGCAAAGATACCAAACTTGAGATCATTCTAGGATGGATTTATGCCTTTAAGTCGTGCCTCGACACGTAGGAGGTATAACTCCATCCTGGGCATTACAAGTTGGTATCAGAGCCTTCTCCGACCTAGAAGCCCCCACTGTTTGATCGAATCGTTGACGGTTGAGTCTAGGCACACACTGAAAACATTTTGAGTCCTATATTATATCGGAGAGTAGGATTTCTTTGCTTCTCATCTCTTTTCTCTCTGGTGAGGACTCCTGACGATTACTCTTTTCTCTTCTACTTTCAAAAATTGCACCAAATTTTTTTTAGGATCCCGCGAGTATTCTGGGATTGTTTCGATGTTCTTGTGACAAGGATATTGTTCTCGATGCCTCCTGTTCCCGAGGAGTTGAGCTTCGGGGTATCATTGACACAAGCATATCGCGGCAGTACTAAATACTTAAGACGGCCGACATCGAAAATCTGTCCTATACGGCCAGTGGCAAGATAACCCCGACATCACCCAGTACTGGGGAGGTAGTTCGAGAGTATTGCCATAGCTTGTTATAGTGGATGCTTTTCGAAGGTCCGAGGTAAACAGTTTCCGAGAAAGACTGGTTATGTGTTGAAGGATGGATACACCTGGATGTAGGTTTAGAGTTGATTGCGCGGTGCTTCCCGTGTATCCCCAACACCTGATTGCATAACTGGAAACTTTCGGAAATCTATAGGTGGGTTCATCAAGTAGTTCTAGGTATTCTTCCAACGGATGCACGATATGAAGTTTGGGGTTCTACATTGAGTGAAGTGGTTTTATGGACTTGTTCTGATCGGGAGTTGCATCTTAAAGGGTCCTTGGCTATGCTGATCCGGGGATTGCAAAACCCTTTTGTAACACGTTCCATGAGCTTTCAGCACGAAGATGTCGAACGAAGCTTCTATCTTGTATTTGTTCTATCTGATCCTTGTTCCTTTTTATTTATCTTTTTGTTCTCTGAGTGCTTCTCGTCGAGTTGTTGTACCTACGGAATTCATTCGTTCAATTCTCTGTTCGGATGATATTGTGAAGATCATGTTGCATATCTATCCTTTGTTTTGTTTTGATTCTGGTATTCGAGTTGCTTCGATGTCAAATGTTGATTCCATACCTTTCCTAATCGTGTTCTCATATTTCTATGGGAGTGCTAATTCTTCTTGACCATCAAGTTATTCATGTTAAATTCTTTTCAACCGTTGTCCATTTTGTTCATCCCAAGTTGTTTTTGTTTCCCCACCCTCCCACCCTTCTTCTTCTTGGAGCAGGGATTCTCAGATGAAGTATCCATTTTATTCATGTGATGTTTCTTCATTCTTTTCCTTCAATGTTCTTATCCGGCGATTTATCGTGAAGATGCTCAAGAGCTTCAAGTTCATCATTCTTTTGTTCTCATACTCTTCCGGTGGATGTAATTCAAGATTTCGGTGTTGATCTTATCCTTTTCCTCTTTTCACAATGCTTTCTTATTCCGGTGCACCAATTAATCATTCTCCTCTTGCTATTCATATCCGGAGTGCCGAAGATTCATAATTTCATTCTTAATCCTTTCAAGCTATTTTGAGGATTGTCATCTATTCAAGCCATTTAATTCAACCGGTGCAATATCTCTTAAGCAATCTTTTCCAACGGTGATTTCTCTTGAGTGGGCCCTAACCCACAGGTCTTTTCCCAGGATCTTACCTGACTCTTCTTTTCCGGAGTTATATCAATTCTTTTCAAAGTGTGACGTAAGAATGATTCCCATCAGTCACATGCCTTCTTCAAGATCGCTTTCAAATTCTTTTCATCATTGGTTCAACCTTTTAATTCTTCATTCCGGAGTGCTCAACAATTCATGGTGGTGTATCTCATCATCTTCTCAGTTTCTGAAGACCGGAGAAGTATTTCTCTTAAATCTTGGCCGTTCTCTTGATGATTTGTGATTCTAGCTTCATGCCATCCTCATTATTATTCAGATTGTGAGGAATTCTTTTATAACCATCCGAAGCATTTCATGAATTCTTTCTTTGTGATCCTCCGAAGGCCATCATTTCAGAAGATTTCTTCGTTCTCAGTTTTCAACTTCGTCCTCCAAATATTCTTCATTGATGTCTCTTCGTTCGTCTCCATATTCTTACGGTGGTTCATTCAAGTTACCCTTCCGTTGTTATCGTGTTAATTCATTTGTTATTTTCTTAATCCTACCGGTGGTTCGTTCAAGATTTATCCGAGCTTATGCTAGATCTCTCTTTAATTCTTTCCAACGAGAATAAGTAGTATGCCAAATCCTTTGGTTGTCATCAATTTAAATTGGTGAAGGAGATGCATGACATAATTCTTATTCTTATTCCTTCAAGGTGATTTAATTCTTTTGCCTGGAGCTTGTTCATCATATCATATTCTCGGTTCTAAATTCCTTATCTTGTTTTCCGGAGATCCATGTTGTTTCAATTATATCATTTCAAGCTCCATCTAATTCATCGCATGCCTTGAATCTTATTCTTTCATCTTTCACTTCTCATGCTTTCATTACCGGAGTTCTCTTGGTGGTTCATCATCATTTAATTCATCCTCGAAGTCTTCTTCAAGATTCTTGTTGGAGCTAAAGCATTCTTCATCATGCTTTTCCAATTGCAATTCTTGCTACCTTGTCTTTTCAGGTGGTGTTATGTCATTCTTGATAATTTTCCTTCATGTTTCATGATTCACAAGTTGTCAGGAATGAGATATTTAAAACCATCATTTCTTTCTCTTTAGGAGATCTTTTCAACCCCTCCTTTTATCTCTTGGAGTTATCTTGGGTTGCATTTCACCTAAAAGCTTTCCTTGAGGATTGTTGCTAATTATGGTGCTTATAAATGACCCAAGTTCTTCATTTATCATTCCGGTGAAATAAGCTTTTCATCTCCTTGTTGATCTCAATCCAATCAAATATTCTCGTCAGTGGCTGGTTGTCACCTCTTAATTTTGAGATGTTTTCCATAAGCCCACATGAACTTATTCTTTTTGTTGTTGATTTTCCATCAACTCTGTTCAACCCTTCTTCGTAAGGATGCTCTTTCAATTCATTTGCCGGAGAAGTTGTCTTTTCTTCTCCATTCTTTTCTTTCGTTGATCTATATGCTATTCTTTCATTCCGGAGGCATTGTGATGTTGCTCTCTTTAACCATCATCTCGTTTTTATCGAGATCATGTTCTTTCCCTTGCTTATCATTTAACCGGAGTGTTGTATTCTTCATTCTAGTTCCCTCTTCTTATCAAGTTTTGCCTATCTTTTAATCGGAGTGCTGTCTGAATCTTTCTTACCCCTTGTGCCATTCTTTTAATTGTTTCAGAGGCAATATGATGTTGATTTCATCAAATATCATTCCATCTCCTCAAGTTCTTGTTCAATTCCTTCCTTTTTCAGTCGAAGTGTTGTCCAAATTTTGTCATTCTTATTCCTTGGCTATACCATTGCGGTTTCTTATTCTTTTGGTCTGTGAGCTCTTGTCTAATGTCTTTCAATCTACAAGGTTCTCATAATGCTCCTTGTTCGTCTTTGCTAACGGAGTATTTCATATTCGTTCATCTCCGTTGCTTTCTTTCTTTCAACTTGTCCAACCTCTCAAGGTTCTTGGTTTCACTCGTCTGTCAAAGAAGCAACTTTGTTGTACCTCTTCCTCTTCAGTTTTTACCCGGTGATATCTCTAGGATCTCGGGTCGAGATCCTCTGTTAGTGTGGGAGAGTTGTGACGCCCGAGACCGACGTCCCAGAAGATTCCAGAAGCTTCCAGAAGATTCCAGTGGTCCGGGGTCTCCCGTGTGTTTCGTTTGTGCTTGTGTTATTTATTTTTGCATTGCATCATGTCATCATGCCATCATGTCATATTTTATTTTGCATCTCAACCTAATAAATCGTGTGGGCCTTCGGTCCATTTAAATCGAGGGAAGGTGACTTCTCTTTATAACATATTCTCCAAATATTATGGAGCTATATTAATAAATATTCCATTGCTTCGGAATCGCCATAAAACACTTGCATATTTTCCCCATTGTCTTTTCACTTCAAGTTTCTTCCAAAAACCTTGTCTTAATTCTTTCCGTTGTTTCGAGGTTCTTCCAAAAACCCCTCCAACAATTTTATTAAATTCCTGACATTTTGCGAGCCCGGGGGATTTTGACCTCTTGCACAAATTCCTCCCCTACCTTCTCTTTCTTTTCTTTCTCCTTTTCTCTTTTGTTTTAAAGGAGAAATAAGGAGAGAGCCCAGCTTCTAGCCTCCTTGGGCTCAAGGCCATTTCCTCCCGCAGCCCCCTCTCCTTCTGGCCCATCTGGCCAATTCCCTCTCCAGGCCCACTGGCCCACTCGGCCCCGAACCCTAATCCTTCGACCCCACTCTCCCTCACGTTCCCTCTCGTCCCTCAGCCGCCGCCAGGAGCGATTCCCTCTTCCCGTCCCGCTCGCTCTTCCTCTCGCCCGTAGCGCCCGAACCCCCGACCCTGTTTCCCTTCCTCGCTCGTTTCCCCCTTTCCCTCTTCTCCTCGCTCAAGGCGGCGCCCGAGCCGGAGCGCCCCTCCTCCATCTTCTTTCGCCGTGGAGCCGCCTCGCCTCGCCTCTGCAGCAGGCCAGGAGCCCGACGTGCCTCCCTGGCCCGCGCCCGACGGCCTCCCTCCGCGGCCCCTCCATCCCCCTTGCTGTTGCTGCCGCCTCCGGTGGCCGCGTCGCCCTTGCTGTTTTTGGTTGTTGTTGTGTGCTGCCTTGTTCGGTTAACTTGACAGATGACCCAGAACGACTACTCGACGACGACACCGTGAACAACTACGAATGAAAATGCCTCCGAGAACAAGTACCGCGACCGACTCGACAAGTACCTCTTCGGGTGCGTCAAGTTCGACTACACGGTCTCCACGAGTACCCCTACGCCGAGTACCACTACTTCCTCTACCGTCGCCGAAGACCGGCAAGTACCACGATGCCCGAGCTCATCCGACCGTGAACCAAGACGTGAACGTGAACGACTACATGACCCGACAAGTACCACTACATGTACAAGTACCTCGACGACCGAACGGCTACGAGCTCGAGAACGACTACTCGGAGACCCAAGTACCACTACCGTCGCCCGAACGTCTACCGTCGCCGAGAACCACTACTTCCTCTACGACTCACGAGAGCGGCTACTTCCTCTACTTCCACTACGTCCCTCTACGATCCCGAACCGCCCGAAACGCACGCTTCGAAGGTATAACCCCGTCGATGAACCGTGTGATGCATGTTTGTGTTGTATGAAATGTTTCCCGTGTGTGCTCCGTGTCCGTTTCGTTCCTTTTGTCATGTTCCTCGGTTGCCTCGTCACCGACTCGTGGGAACCCGGTAACGGGATCACCCCATCATCTCGTTTGACTCACCTCTGCCATCTTACCTTTTTGCATCGGACTCTCAACGAGTTACCGGTACCGATATGTTGCCGTGGCATCATTTTCGGAATCGTTGCCGTGGCACTCTTTTCTTTCCACCACGGTGACAAATGCTTCATATCTTGTTAATTGTCAACCTTTTTAATAAAACTTGCATAAACTTGAGCATCTCATCCGCATCATTTAACAACATTATATATGTGTGAATTGTTGTTTGCTTATAATTATTAAACATGCTCATGGGGATTTTCCGGACTTGTTGTTGTTATTTCCGGCCTCATTTAAATTGCCTAGTTAGTATAGTTTTATTATGCTTCACCTCTTGCCATGTTAACAAACTCTTAATCTTGTCTTGTTAATAATGAGAGTCAACTAAATAATTAAATGTGGTGTTTCGTCAATATGCAACTCGTTGCATATTGATCTCCACTTAACTTGTAGTGTTGTTTGTGCACTTTGCCATGCCATGCATATTTAAACCGGACATGCATCATGCTTGCTTGTGCATCGTATGCCATGTTTATGCTTGCGTGTTTACCGTGTTGTTTCTTTCTTTCCGGTTGCTTCTCTTGTTAGCTTCGGTTTCGTTCCGGAGTTGTGAGGTTTCTCTCGACTGTTGCTCCGTCTTCTTCTTGGATCGTTCTTCTCCCTTGTGAAATTCCAGGCAAGATGACCGAACCCGGATACCATTACTATCTTTGCCTATTGCTAGTAGTCTCGATCTATAGTTTTGCCTCGATGCCCATGTTTTCTTGTCAGCCTCCTACTTGTAACCAATTGCCATGTTTAACCACCCTACCTACGCAAACCGTTGCTTGGCTAAGTACGCTTCGCTCAGCCCTCTTATAGCATTGTTAGTTGCAGGTGAAGATTGAAGATGCTTGCTTCATGTTGAAGTTTGGTTGGGTTATATCACACTATATAAATGCTTAAAATGAAATCATCTATATACTGGCAGGGTGGAAGGCTAAGCCTTTTGCTTGGTGTTTTGTTCCACTCATGCCGTTAGGAACCGTATAAACCGGTGTTATGTTCCTTGATTTTGCGTTCCTAACACGGTTGGGGTGTATGGGACCCCCTTGATAAACCGCTAAGTGCTAAGTCTTTTCCAGCAAGTCCCAACATTTGGTACTATTTGCCTCATAATAACAACTTAATTAATTAATTAAATTTGCATAGAGGGTCGCTCCCTCGAGGATCCTTTATTTCTACATAGCAGGGGGGGCCAGTGCCGATGGTGTTGGTCCCAAACGGGGGTCCTGCGGGAACCACCACGGGGAAACTCGAGGTTTGGGTCATGTAGCATCGCCCATCCGGTCGTGTCCTGAGACCTAGATACGCGCGGCTACTATCAGGGTGTCGACACGCCGGGAGGATTTGCTGGATTAGCCTTACCTTAGTTCGGTTTAACTTGAGCACGGGATTCCGAGAATACTCGGGTCTTCCCACCTATGGAGTTGCGACTTCGCGGATCGTGGGCTTGTGATGGGCCAAGTTGGAACACCCCTGCAGGGTTTGAACTTTCGAAAGCCGTGCCCGCGGTTATGTGGCAGATGGGAGCTTGTTAATTCCGGTTGTAGATAACTCGACACAATGTTTCTAATACACTACCAGCGTGTGTACCGTGACTGTCAATTTCCGAATAGGGATTCGGGAGTTGAACACGGTGGGGTTATGTTTGACCGGCTTTAGTTAGGATCACTTCGTGATCATCTTTCGACCGTTGCTCTTCTCTTCTCGCTCTCTTTTGCGTAAGTTAGTGCTAGTTGCTGCTGCAGACTCTTGTTTGTTCCTTCACCTCTCGTTCTTCTTCAGCCTTGTCCTCACCCAAGGCTTAAATAGTCTTGTTACCCGGGAACGGGATTGCTGAGTCCTCTGTGGCTCACAGTTACTTCACCACACCAGATGCAGGTTCAGCCGAGCTCGAAGCAGGAGCTGGTTCAGTTCTTTGTCGGGAGCTCGATGAAGAGTTTGACTGTTTGCTTGAGACGCTTCGACGATCAGTAGTGATTTCTACTAGGATTCGATCCTGACCTGTGGCTTTATGTTGTTTTGGTATCTTTCTTTTGGTTCTTCACCCGTAGTCGGGTTGTGATGTTTTGAATGATGTATTGCTTATGTATTGTATTGTGTGAAGTGGCGAGTGTAAGCCAACTATCTCCTTTTGCAATTTAATCCCTCTTTTACATGAGTCGTGCAAAGATACCAAACTTGAGATCATTCTAGGATGGATTTATGCCTTTAAGTCGTGCCTCGACACGTAGGAGGTATAACTCCATCCTGGGCATTACACCCCGCACCCGCCGTGCTCACTCGCCCCCGTGTCCCTCTGCTCCAGCGCCGCCTCGACCCACCGTCGGCCATCGACCTCGCCGCCGGTCAGCCTCATCGCCGGCGACCTCCGCCTCCAGGCCGGACCTCGCCACCCGTCGCCTCCTTCCTTCTCGTCTCACATCTCTCTCTCTCTCTCTCTCTCTCTCTCTCTCTCTCTCTGACCCGCCTCCTACAGGGAACCGCCGCCGCCGGAGGCCATTGCCTCACCGCACATCGCCGCCAACCCTCCTCCGGCCAGATCCGAGGCGGGGCTGCCCGGATATGCCCGTTCCCTGCCTTCCTCGACCATCCATCGCCGCCCCTCGCCTCGCCAGTGCGCCACCGTCTCGCCGGGCGCCTCACCGGAGAGCCGCCTGATGGGCCTCTAACCCCTCGTTGGTTACCCCAAGTGGAAGGTGAAAGATGTAGTGTTGTGGAAGTGTTTTCCCTTAGCAAAGATGCCAAGGATCGAATCCCCAGAGACTCCTAGGTTCAACAAGTAGGTGTCAACTGCTAACGGCGCGGTTTAGCAATCAACGTGGACCTGCACACAGATACAAATAACTTTGCTCCCAACGAGTACAGAGAGGTTGTCAATCTCTCCGGCCTTGTAGTTCACAAAGGATTAAAAGCAAATGATAGTAGTGATAGATAGTGTTTGCAATAGTAAATAATAGCGAAAAGTAAATAGCGGATGTGATCAATGATGGTAATATGGACCGGAGTCTCATGATGTTCACTAGTGATGTCTCTCTCCCAAAAGACGATAAAACAGCTATGTGAGGTAAACAAATTACAGCTGGGCAATTGACAGGACCACGAACGCAAACCAATGATGACTACATTGCAAGAAAGGTTGAGGTTCAAAGCATGGGCGGTACGCCAAAGTAAGTAGACCGAAATCCATCAATGCCTACTACTAATCATCCACCTTGAGATATCTATCCAGAACATCTCGCTGGTATTAAGTTGCGAGCCCCACCCATAGTGTAAACTCAAAGCAACAGACAACTGCATTAAAATAACTTTGCGTAAAGTAAACAATCCTTGCACCCGCGGGCACAAGCACCGTTGTTTTCCCCCTTGTGGCAACAGCACATCCCCTAGACTCATGTTTCTGTCACTCAAGCTAGTCATCAAGGGGCATGAACCCACAATCAAGCATAACGTTCCCTCTTGGAGTCACTACCTACTACTTGTCCAAAGCAATAAATAACAAGGGAGAACATGCAAGAATTACTTATGAACATAAATATAAAAGAGGTAGATCAAATATATTACTCAAGATCAATATGAACATAATCTCATAATCCATCGGATCCCAGCAAACTCAACATAGCAACAGCATAAGGATTACATATGTGCCTCGATCATGTAGGGCAGCTCACGAGGACTAATTAGTGAAGCACAAGAACGGGAGGAGAACATCATATAGCTACTGGTCATGGACTCATGGTCCAATGGAGACTACCCACGAGTCATCCGGGTGGCGTCCATGGTGGTGGAGAAGCTCCCGGTGGTGATCCTCCCCTCCGGCAGGGTGCCGGGAAGAGTTCTCCTGGTGCTCCCGATCTTGGAAGCGGCGGCGGCGGCGGAACAGAGATGGGATCGCGAAAAGAGTTCCTGTTCTGAGGGTTTCGGAGGACGCTTTAAATATATGCCAAAGTGGGGCATCGGGGAAGCTTCGGGGGGCCCAGGCGCCCCCCCCC
>LR738709.1:375531150-375602391 GCA_902687465.1 Secale cereale | reverse complement strand
CCAGGCTGCTCTTCGGACGCCCAGTAGTTTCCAAAACGCTGATTTTTTATATAATTTTTCTGGATTTTTCCTGGCAGTTCTCGTAACATGAAAACCTGAAATACAAAAACAGCCGAAACAGAAACTGGCACTGGGGTGCACTGGATTAGTAAGTTAGTCCAAATATGATCAAAAGTGTATGGAAGTGTATGAATATCATAGCAATATCACCCAAACGTGGCATGGGGCAAGCAGAAATTATAGATACGTTTTGGACGTATCACCGCCGCGGCACGATCCCCTCGCCCGTGAGCCGGACATATCCAATGGTGCCGGACTTGTCCAGGCTTCCTCCTCGTCCCGAGCAACTGACGGGTGGGCCCGCGTGCCAGCCAGCCGGACTTGTCCAGCTAGCACGGACAATGTCCGGCCTCCCCCTCTCTGTGCCACTGCCACGTGGGCACCAGCGTCCGAGATGTCCTTTTACACCCGGACATGTCCACGCCCGGAAGGTAGTTTTTTCTTCTAAGTCCCTGGTTCTTGTTAAAAATGTATGCATCTTTGTGTGCTTGTAACTTTTTGTGTGGTGATCCAAATGGAGCATATGATATGTCCAAATGTTCATTGTGATGTGCTCTACATGTTGGTTGTTGTAGCATTCATGTTAGGTGCCATATTGCCATGTTAATCTCTGTTACAAAAGTGCATGTGGCTGTTAAGTGCTGAAACTTGTTATGAGATGCTGATTTGACTTGTTCATAGCTGTTGATGTGTTTGTCTTTCATGCCACATATCAATATGTTTTAGAAGCACAATCATGCCATCTTTGCTGTGGTGCAATCCACTTTCCATGATATGCCTTGAGGTGTTTGCAACAAGCTGCAAAGGAGCCTTCTCACTGTTGTTGTTTCCTGAGACTTGTTGAAAATCTGCCGAGTCTGAAACTGTTAAACCTGATGCTATGTTTGCTTGATGCCCCACTCACATCCATGCTTGTTATGAGTTTCTCAATGATCATGTCTTGTTGTCCATGTTATGCTCTATCCATCCATGCCCTTATTTGAACATATGGCCTGATGTAGCTTATTTATATCTTGCTCTCAAGTTGCTATAAATTTACCTGTCAGCTTGTTTTCAGCATGATCAATTTGGTGAAGCTTGTTGTTATTGATCCATGCCTCCTATGGAGTTGTTCCAATGGAGTTGTTTGATGTATGCTATGTCTATTACATGTCCATGATATTTATATACTTAGTAGAGTTGACATGCTTGTTGTTATGTGCCTCCGAAGGCAGCATCGTGATGATGTTTTGCCTTCCCAGATTTTGGCTAAGTCTGGATAAATTTATTGCAACTTTCCATGGTTGTTTAGTTGTGTTCCAGCAAGTTTTTGGGTGTGATCTAAGTTGATGCTTGTTAAGTATCATGTCTATTTCACATCCATGCCTCTTGTTATTATGTTTGGGTGCTGTAGCATATACATACCTTGCTCCAAAGTTGCTATGTTGCTGTTTTTGGACAGCTTGTTGTTATATCTTGTTTCATGTGTATGTGTTGAACCGTTGCTCCGTTTTGAGCGTGCCCTATATGAAACTTGTGTGTTTTTGCATGTAGAAGCATAATATCATGTTGTTTATATGTTTGGAGTGTGTTTGCCTGTTGTTTGGATGCATCTTGCATATGTGCCATGCTTGTCTTGTTTTGCTCATATCTTCTAGGTCGTAGCTCCGAATTAAGTAAACTTTATATGTAACTTGACTAGAATTTCGAGTAGATCATCATGGGGCATGTTAACTTGCTGTTTAACAACTTTAATTTAATGTTTGTTCAGATCTGGACCCATTTCGAAATGTGCATATGAGGACTTACCGGAATTGATATATGTTGTTTCCGACCTCATTTAAACTCGTTGGTTTGTGTTGTTCTTGTGTGTATCATCCCTTGCCATGAATTGCATCATATAGACTTGTCTTGCATCATACTTGGTTGAGCATCTTGCCATGTTCTTGAGTTGTGTGTTTACAGTGTTGCTTGCTTCTTCTCGTTAGTGCTTTTTCCGTTGCGATCGTGAGGATTCGTTCGACTACACTTGGTTCGCCTTCGTGGACTCTTCTTTGTCTACTTCATGGACTCATTCTTCTTCCTTGCGGGATCTCAGGCAAGATGACCATCACCTTGGATACATTTACTATCATTGTCATGCTAGTTGTCTCGATGCTATCGTTATATGTCGCGCTACCCATCATTATTGTCAGCCCCTCTCCTTGTTGCCATGAAACCTCTAACCTTTGACACCTTCCCAGCAAACCGTTGTTTGGCTATGTTACCCGCTTGCTCAACCCTTGTTATAGCGTTGTTAGTTGCAGGTGAAGATGAAGATTGTTCCTTGTTGGAACTTGTTGTTGGAATATCACAATATATCTTATATATCTTAACACACCTATATACTTGGCAATGGGTGGAAGGCTTGGACTTTTGCTCGGTGTTTTGTTCCACTCATGCCACCTTAGGAGCCGATAGACCGATGTTATGTTCCTTGATTTTGCGTTCCTTACACGGTTGGGTATATGGGGACCCCTTGACAATTCGTCTCTGAATAAAACTCCTCCAGCAAGGCCCAACATTGGTTTTAATTTGCCTCATAACAACAACTTAGTTAATTAATTAAACTTCATAGGGAGTCGCACCCCCGAGGATTCTTCTACATAGCAGGGGGGCAGTGCTGATGGTGTTGGTCCCAAACGGGGGTCCTGCGGGGCCACCACGGGGAAACTCGAGGTCTGGTTTTACCTGTAGCATCACCCATCCGGATGTGGCCTCAGACAAGATACGCGCGGCTACTATCAGGGTGTCGGCTCGCCGAGAGGTCTTGCTGGACTTTTTTTACCATTGTCGAAATGTCTTGTGCATCGGGATTTCGAGCCTGATCGGATTGTCCCTAAGATAAGGGGTAATATTATTATTATCTCTGTTAATCGTGAGAGCTTGTGATGGGCTAAGTTGGGGCACCCCTGCAGGGTTATGATCTTTCGAAAGTCGTGCCCGCGGTTATGTGGAAGATTGAAATTTGTTAATGTCCGGTTGTAGAAAACTTTACAGAGGATCCGAAGTAAAACACACAACCACGTGAGTAACCGTGAATGTCTCTTTTCACTTTGAGAAGAGAACATGGTGGGGTTATGTTTGACTCGTAGGTAGTTCAGAATCTTTAGCGATCATTACTAGTTTGTGACCGCTTGTGTAGATGCTCATCTTATTCTTGTACTCGTAAGTTAGCCACCATACTTGTGCTTAGCCGCTGCTGCAACCTCACCACTTTACCTCTTCCTACCCATTAAGCTTTGATAGTCTTGTTACCCATGGTTATGGGATTGCTGAGTCCTCGTGGCTCACAGATACTACAACAATAGTTGCACGTGCGGGTTTCTGATGACTTGACGTGAGAGCGATGTTACCTTTTTGTTGGAGTTCTTTCTTCTTCTTCTTCGTCAGTCTTGGGCTAGGTTCCTGGTCGGCAGCCTGGGATAGCAGATGGATGTCGTTGTGCTTTTCATGTTTGCATCCGTAGTCGGATACCTTGTATTGATGTTGTTGTATTCATGTGAATTGTAAGTATTGTTGTATCCCGATGTATTTATGTAATGGTACGATGTAATGATATCCATCTTGCTAAGCGCCTGAGATGCGGTTGTGCCCCAATCACGTATGAGTCACGTGATCGGGATAGAATCGCATATTGGGCATGACACTCTACGGGTTCGAGAACTATGTAGACGTGACCGAGAGTCATCTCCGGTCAATAACCAATAGTGTAACCTGGATGCTCATATTGGTTCCTACATATTCTACGAAGATCTTTATCGGTCAAACTGCATAGCAACATACGTCGTTCCCTTTATCATCGATATGTTACTTGCCCGAGATTCGATCGTGTGTATCACTATACCTAGTTAATCTCGTTACCGGCAAGTCTCTTTACTCATTCCGTAATACATCACCTCGTGACTAACTCATTAGTCATTTGCTTGCAAGGCTTCTTATGATGTGTATTACCAAGAGGGCCCAGGGATACCTCTCCGACACTCGGAGTGACAAATCATATTATTGACCTATGCCAACACCACAAACACCTTCGGATACACCTGTCGAGCATCTTTACAATCACACAGTTACGTTGTGACATTTGATAGCACACAAGGTGTTCCTCCGGTATCCGGGAGTTGCACAATCTCATAGTCATAGTAACATGTATAAGTTATGAAGAAAGCAATAGCAGTAAAACTAAACAATCAAGTTACTAAGCTAATGGATGGGTCTTGTCCATCACATCATTCTCCTAATGATGTGATCCCATTGATCAAATGATAACTCATGTCTATGGCTAGGAAACATAACCATCTTTGATCAATGAGCTAGTCTAGTAGAGGCATACTAGGGACATTATGTTTTGTCTATGTAATCACGCATGTACTAAGTTTCCGGTTAATACAATTCTAGCATGAATAATAAACATTTATCATGATATAAGGAAATATAAATAACAACTTTATTATTGCCTCTAGGGCATATGTCCTTCAGTCTCCCACTTGCACTAGAGTCAATAATCTAGTTCACACCACCATGTGATTTAACACCAATAGTTCACATCCTCATGTGATTTAACACTTTATAGTTCACATCACCATGTGACCAATACCCAAAAGGTTTACTACAGTCAATAATCTAGTTCACATTGCCATGTGATTAACACCCAAAGAGTATTAAGGTATGATCATGTTTGCTTGTGAGAGAGGTTTAGTCAATGGGTCTGCCACATTCAGATCCGTATGTATTTTGCAAATTTCTATATCTACAATGCTCTGCACGGAGCTACTCTAGCTAAATGCTCCCACTTTCAATATGTATCCAGATCGAGACTCGGAGTCATCCATGTCGGTGTCAAAGCTTACATCGACGTAACTCTTTACGATGAACTCTTTATCACCTCCATAACCGAGAAATATTTCCTTAGTCCTCTAAGGATAATTTTGAGCGCTGTCCAGTGATCTACTCCTAGATCAAAATTGTACTCTCTTGCCAAACACATGGCAAGGTACACATCAGGTTTGGTACACAGCATGGCATACTTTATAGAACCTATGGCTGAGGCATAGGGAATGACTTTCATTATTTCTCTATCTTCTGCCGTGGTCGGGTTTTGAGTCTTACTCAAGTTCATACCTTACATCACACGCAAGAACTCTTTCTTTACTATTCCATTTTGAACTACATCAAAAAAACTTGTCAAGGTATGTACTCATTTGAAAAAACTTATCAAGCGTCTTGATCTATCTCTATAGATCTTGATGCTCAATATGTAAGCAGCTTCACCGAGGTCTTTCTTTGAAAAACTCATTTCAAACACTCCTTTATGCTTTCTAGAAAATTCTACATCATTCGATCGAAAATATGTCATTCACATATACTTATCAGAAAGGCTGTAGTGCTCCCACTCACTTTCTTGTAAATACAGGCTTCATCGCAAGTCTGTATAAAACCATATGCTTTGATCATCTCATCAAAGCGTATATTCAAACTCCGAGATGCTTGCACCAATCCATAGATGGATCACAGGAACTTGCACATTTCGTTAGCACCTTTAGGATTGACAAAACCTTCAGGTTGCATCATATACAACTCTTCTTTATAAATCCATTAAAGAACGCAGTTTTGTTATCCATTTGCTAGATTTCATAAAATGCGGCAATTGATAACATGATTCGGACAGACTTAAGCATCGCTACGAGTGAGAAAATCTCATCGTAGTCAACACCTTGAACTTGTCGAAAACCTTTCGCAACAAGTCGAGCTTTGTAGACAGTAACATTACCATCGGCGTCTGTCTTCTTCTTAAAGATCCATTTATTTTCAATGGCTTGCCGATCATTGGGCAGGTCAACCAAAGTCCATACTTTGTTCTCATACATGGATCCCATCTCAGATTTCATGGCCTCAAGCCATTTTGCAGAATCTGGGCTCATCATCGCTTCCTCATAGTTCGTAGGTTCATCATGTTCTAGTAACATGACTTCCAGAACCGGGTTACCGTACCACTTTGGTGCGGAATGCACTCTGGTTGACCTACAAGGTTTAGTAGTAACTTGATCTGAAGTTTCATGATCATCATCATTAGCTTCCTCGCTGATTGGTGTAGGAATCACTAGAACTAGTTTCTGTGATGTACTACTTTCCAATTCGGGAGAAGGTACAATTACCTCATTAAGTTCCACTTTCCTCCCACTTACTTCTTTCGAGAGAAACTCCTTCTCTAGAAAGTATCCATTTTTAGCAACGAATATCTTGCCTTTGGATCTGTGATAGAAGGTGCACCCAACAGTTTCCTTTGGGTATCCTATGAAGACACGTTTCTCCGATTTGGGTTCGAGCTTATCATGTTGAAGCTTTTTCACATAAGCATCGCAACCCCAAACTTTAAGAAACAACAACTTTGGTTTCATGCCAAACCATAGTTCATAAGGCGTCGTCTCAACGGATTTAGATGGTGCCCTTATGTAACGTGAATGCAGCTGTCTCTAATGCATAACCCAAAAAATAGTGGTAAATCGGTAAGAGACATCATAGATTGCACCATATCTAATAAACTACGGTTTATGATGTTCAGACACACCATTACGCTGTGGTGTTCCTAGTGGCATGAGCTGTAAAACTATTCCACATTGTTTCAAATGAAGACCAAACTCGTAACTAAAATATTTGTCTCCGCGATCAGATCGTAGAATTTTTTTTCTTGTTACGATGATTCTCTACTTCACTCTGAAATTTCTTTGAACTTTTCAAATGTTTCAGACTTGTTCTTCATTAAGTAGATATAGCCATATCTGCTCAAATCATCAGTGAAGGTCAAAAAATAACGATACCCGCCGCGAGCCTCAACACTCATCGGTCCACATACATCAGTATTGAAGGAATATGCCCTGGAGGAAATAATAAAGTTATTATTTATTTCCTTATATCATGATAAATGTTTATTATTCATGCTAGAATTGTATTAACAGAAAACTTAATACATGTGTGAATACATAGACAAAACAGAGTGTCCCTAGTATGCCTCTACTAGACTAGCTCATTGATCAAAGATGGTTATGTTTCCTAGCCATAGACATGAGTTGTCATTTGATCAATGGGATCACATCATTAGGAGAATGATGTGATGGACAAGACCCATCCGTTAGCTTAGCACTATGATCGTTTAGTTTTACTGCTATTGCTTTCTTCATGACTTATACATGGTCCTATGACTATGAGATTATGCAACTCCCGAATACCGGAGGGACACCTTGTGTGCTATCAAACGTCACAACGTAACCGGGTGATTATAAAGATGCTCGACAGGTGTCTTCGAAAGTGTTCGTGGTGTTGGCATAGATCAAGAATAGGATTTGTCACTCCGAGTGTCGGAGAGGTATCTCTGGGCCCTCTCGGTAATACACATCATAATAAGCCTTGCAAGCAAATGACTAATGAGTTAGTCACGAGATGATGTATTACAGAACGAGTAAAGAGACTTGCCGATAACGAGATTGAACTAGGTATGGTGATACCAACGATCGAATCTCGGGCAAGTAACATACCGATGGCAAAGGGAACAACGTATGTTGTTATGCGGTTTGACTGATAAAGATCTTCGTAGAATATGTAGGAGCCAATATGAGCATCCAGGTTCCGCTATTGGTTATTGACTGGAGATGAGTCTCGGTCATGTCTACATAGTTCTCGAACCCGTAGGGTCCGCACGCTTAACGTTTGATGACGATCGGTATTATGAGTTTATGTGTTTCGGTGTACCAAAGGTAGTTCGGAGTCCCGGCTGAGATCGGGGACATGACGAGGAGTCTCGAAATGGTCGAGACGTAAAGATCGATATATTGGACGACTATATTCGGACATCGGAAAGGTTCCGAGTGATTCGGGTATTTTTCGGAGTACCGGAGAGTTACGGGAATTCGCCGGGGAGTATATGGGCCTTATTGGGTTTTAGGGGAAAGAGAGAGAGGAGGCTGCGTCCCCCCCCCCAAAGGCTTAGTCCGAATTGGACTAGGGAGAGGGGTTGCGCCCCCTCCTTCCTTCTCTTCTCTTTCCCTTTCCTTCTCTCCTACTCGTACTACTTGGAAGGGCTCCTAGTTCTACTAGGAAAGGGGGAATCCTACTCCCGATGGGAGTAGGACTCCCTAGGGCGCGCCATAGAGAGGGTGGGCCCTCCCCCTCCTCCACTTCTTTATATACGGTTGTAGGGGCACCCCATAGACACACAAGTTGATCTGTTGATCTCTCCCAACCTTGTGCGGTGCCCCCCTCCACAGAAACACACATCGGTCATATCATTGCAATGCTTAGGTGAAGCCCTCCGACGGTAGCTTCATCATCTCCGTCACCACGCCGTCGTGCTGACGAAACTCTCCCGCGAAGTTCTACTGGATCAAGAGCTCATGGGACGTCATCAAGCTGAACATGTGCTGAACGCGGAGGCTCCGTACGTTCGGTGCTTGATCAGTTGGATCGCGAAGAAGTTCGACTACATCAACCGCATCACTAGAGCTTCCGCTTTCGGTCTACGAGGGTACGTAGACACACTCTCCCCCTCGTTGATATGCATATGGTAGATATATCTTGCGTGATTGTAGGAATTCTTTTTGAAATACTACGTTCCCCGACAAGTATGTATGATTTCCAACAAATCAGTTGCTCGCTCCATTGTTCTGGAGAACAGAGTCTTAGTCATCTTGCCCAGGAGGCATGGTTCGCAAGCACCAACTGATTCATAATCAAGTGATTCCAAAAGTCCATCAGTATGGAGTTTCTTCATGCGCTTTTCACAAATATGACATAAACGGCAGTTCCACAAATAAGTTGCACTATCATTATCAACTTTGCATCTTTTGGCTTCAATATTATGAATATGTGTATTACTACGATCGAGATCCAACAAACAAGTTTCATTGGGTGTATGACCATCAAAGGTTTTATTCATGTAAACAGAACAACAATTATTATATGACTTTAAATGAATAACTGTATTGCAACAAACATGATCAAATCATATTCATGCTCAACGCAAATGCCAAATAACATTTATTTAGATTCTACACTAATCCCGAAAGTATAGGGAGTGTGCGATGATGATCATATCAATCTTGGAACTACTTCCAACACACATCGTCACTAGTCTCTGTTCATTCTGCAACTTTCGTTTCGAGTTACTAATTTTAGCAACTGAACCGGTATCAAATACCCAGGGGTTGCTATGAACACTAGCAAAGTACACATCAATAATATGTATATCAAATATACCTTTGTTCACTTTGCCATCCTTCTTATCCGCCAAGTATCTAGGGCAGTTCCACTTCCAGTGACCATTTCCTTTGCAGTAGAAGCACTTAGTTTCATGCTTGAGTTTAGTTTTGGGTTTCTTCACGGGAGTGACAACTTGCTTTCCATTCTTCTTGAAGTTCCCCTTCTATCCCTTTTCCCTTTACTTGAAACAAGTGGTCTTGTTAACCATCAACACTTGATGCTCTTTCTTGATTTCTACCTTTGCCGATTTCAGCATCGCGAAGAGCTGAGGAATTACTTTCGTCATCCCTTGCATATTATAGTTCATCACGAAGTTCTACTAACTTGGTGATGGTGACTAGAGAACTTTGTCAATTACTATCTTATCTGGAAGATTAACTCCCACTTGATTCAAGCAATTGTAGTACCCCAGACAATCTGAGCACATGCTCACTGGTTGAGCTATTCTCCTCCATCTTGTAGGCAAAGTACTATCAGAGGTCTTATACCTCTCGACATGGGCATGAGTATGAAATAATAATTTCAACTCTTGGAACATCTCATATGCTCTGTGCCATTCAAAACGTTTTTGAAGTCCCGGTTATAAGCCATAAAGCATGGCGCACTAAACTATCAAGTAGTCATCATACCGAGCTTGTCAAACGTTCATAACATCTGCATCTGCTCCTGCAATAGGTTTGTCACCTAGCGGTGCATCAAGGACATAATACTTCTGTGTAGCAATGAGGATAATCCTCATATCACGGACCTAATCCGCATCATTGCTACTAACATCTTTCAACTTAGTTTTCTCTAGGAACATATCAAAAACATAGGGGAGCTGTAACGCGAGCTATTGATCTACAACATAATTTGCAAATACTATCAGGACTAAGTTCATGAAAAATTAAAGTTCAATTAATCATATTACTAAAGAACTCCCACTTAGATAGACATTCCTCTAGTCATCTAAATGGTCACGTGATCCAAATCAACTAAACCATGTCCGATCATCACGTGAGATGGAGTAGTTTTCAATGGTGAACATCTTATGTTGATCATATCTACTATATGATTCACGCTCGACCTTTCGGTCTCTAGTGTTCTGAGGCCATGTCTGTTCATGCTAGGCTCGTCAAGTTTAACCCGAGTATTCTGCATGTGCAAAACTGTCTTACACCCGTTGTATTTGAACATAGAGCTTATCACACCCGATCATCACGTGGTGTCTCGGCATGACGAACTTTCGCAACGGTGCAAACTCAAGGAGAACACTTATACCTTGACATTTTGTAAGGGATCACCTTATAATGCTACCGCCATTCTGAGAAAAATAAGAAGCATAATAAGATAAACATCACATGCAATCAAAATATGTGACATGATATGGCCATCATCATCTTGTGCTTTTGATCTCCATCTCCAAAGCATCGTCATGATCTCCATCGTCACCGGCTAGACACCATGATCTTCATTGAAGCGGCATGGTCATCTCGCCAACTATTGATACTACTACTATCGCTAACTCATAGTGATAAAGTAAAGCAATTACATGGCCTTCGCAATTCACACAATAAAGAGACAACCATAAGGCTCATGTCGGTTGCCGATAACTTTACAAAACATGATCATCTCATACAATAATGTATAACTCATCACATCTTGACCATATCACATCACAACATGCCCTGCAAAAACAAGTTAGACATCCTCTACTTTGTTGTTGCAAGTTTTACATGGCTGCTACGGGCTTAGCAAGAACCGTTCTTACCTACGCATACAAAAAACCACAACGATTTTTCGTCAAGTATGTGCTGTTTTAACCTTCACAAGTTCCGGGCGTAGCCACACTCGATTCAACTAAAGTGAGAGAGACAGACACCCGCCAGTCACCTTTAAGCAACGAGTGCTCGTAATGGTGAAACCAGTCTCACGTAAGCGTATGCGTAATGTTAGTCCAGGCCGTTTCATCTCACAATACCGCCGAATCAAAGTATGACATGCTGTTAAGCAGTATGACTATTATCGCCCAGAACTCATTGTGTTCTACTCGTGGATATCATCAACGCATAGACCTGGCTCATGATACCACTGTTGGGGAACGTAGTATTTCAAAAAAATCCTACGATCACGCAAGATCTATCTACTAGATGCATAGCAACGAGAGGGGAGAGTGTGTCTACGTACCCTCGTAGACCGAAAGCGGAAGCGTCTAGTGACGCGGTTGATGTAGTCGAATGTCTTCGCGATCCAACCGATCCAAGCATCGAACGTACGGCACCTCCGCGTTCAGCACACGTTCAGCTCAATGACGTCCCACGAGCTCTTGATCCAGTTGAGCTTCACGGGAGAGTTTCATCAGCACGACGGCGTGGTGACGGAGATGATGAAGCTACCGGCGCAGGGCTTTGCAGAAGCACTGCAATGATATGACCGAGGTGTGTTTCTGTGGAGGGGGCATCGCACACAGCTAAAACAATGTTTCTTGTGTGTTATTAGGTGCCCCCTTCCCTTGTATATAAAGAAGCAAGGGGGAGGGCCGGTCAGCCATGTATGGCGCGCCAGGAGTAGGATTCCTACTCCTAGTAGGAGAAGGAATCCCCTTTCCTATTCCTACTAGGAGTAGGAAAGGAAGAAGAAGGGGGAGAAGGAAGGAGAGGGGCGCCTCCCCCCACTCCTAGTCCAACTAGGATTCCCTAGGGGGCGCGGCCAGCCCTATCGGGCTGCCTCTCTCTTTTCCCTTATGGCGCACTATGGCCCATACTCCCCCGAGGGGGTTCCGGTAACCCCTCCGGCACTCCGGTTTTATCCGATAACAACCGGAACACTTCAGGTGTCCGAATATAGTCGTCCAATATATCAATATTTATGTCTAGGACATTCCGAGACACCTCGTCCTGTCCGTGATCACATCCGGGACTCCGAACTACCTTCGGTACATCAAAACTCATAATACTGATCGTCATCGAACGTTAAGCGTGCGGACCCTACGGGTTCGAGAACTATGTAGACATGACCGAGACTCATCTCCGGTCAATAACCAATAGCGGAACCTGGATGCTCATATTGGTTCCTACATATTCTACGAAGATCTTTATCGGTCAAACAGCATAACAACATACGTCGTTCCCTTTGTCATCGGTATGTTACTTGCCCGAGATTCGATCGTCTGTATCACTATACCTATTTAATCTCGTTACCGGCAAGTCTCTTTACTTGTTCTGTAATACATCATCTAGTGACTAACTCATTAGTCATTAGCTTGCAAGGCTTATTATGATGTGTATTACCGAGAGGGCCCAGAGATACCTCTCTGGCACTCAGAGTGACAAATCCTATTCTTGATCTATGCCAACACCACAAACACCTTCGGATACACCTGTAGAGCATCTTTATAATCACCCGGTTATGTTATGACGTTTGATAGCACACAAGGTGTTCCTCCGGTATCCGGGAGTTGCACAATCTCATAGTCATAGGAACATGTATAAGTTATGAAGAAAGCAATAGCAGTAAAACTTAACGATCAAGTTGCTAAGCTAACGGATGGGTCTTTTCCATCACATCATTCTCCTAATGATGTGATCTCTTCGATCAAATTACAACTCATGTCTATGCCTAGGAAACATAACCATCTTTGATCAATGAGCTAGTCTAGTAGAGGCATACTAGGGACATTCTGTTTGTCTATGTATTCACACATGTACTAAGTTTCTGATTAATACAATTCTAGCATGAATAATAAACATTTATCATGATATAAGGAAATATAATTAACAACTTTATTATTGCCTCTATGGCATATTTCCTTCAAAACATTCCTCGCCTCCTGACCATAGAGGTGGTTTGAGAGGTAATAATCAGTGAACTGCTTTGGAAAGGCCTGAAAAAAGGATGTGCATAAATATCTTCTCTACATTGGAAATGGGGCAAAATAATAAAAAAAGGCAAGGTATAATAGTTAGTACCATCTTGTAGTGAACTGATGTCTTCTTCATTGTGTAGACAAAGATCTTGTTGTTTTTTGTCGCTAATTTCTTTATCCTAACAATCTTTCTGAGTTTCTTGATTTGATTGATATTCATGGACAACTCATTTCCCCATATGCAAAAAGGGTCGAACAGTGGGTCAAAACCTCTGACAGCAGGACCTACATGTGCAAGACCAACTTGTTAAAAACCAAAATATTAGAATGGTTCCTGCAATTGCACAAGACGGACCATGCACGTGCTAACCTCGATTGTAAACCTCAGTGATTCCCATTGTTTGCCTGCAACACATATAAGGTAGTTAGTCATCAGTTTAAGTAAGGGTTCGCATGCTATCAGTAAAATATGTTGAAGATAAATAAGCACATTGGAGATTCATCAGATTAATTCAAGTTACACAAAAAACCCATTTTTCCAAACCAAGCATAATTAAGAACTAGGAAATATAGCACTTGTATATGTTTCTCATGTATTAAGTGCAGCCAAATTCGATTTATTCCTCACATGCACAACAATACAAAATTCTACCCACAACAATTGGACATTGCATTGCAGAATTGAACTAATTAGTTAACTAAACACCACAACAAATGAACCAAACATTAACGGAGCACCACATTGCACAATATGACATACTCCTAATAGAAGATCAGACAGTAAACCAAACAGTTAACTATAGCCAATTGTAGCAATTGTATTTGTTTCTCATGTATTTACTACAGCCAAATTCAATTTATTCCTCACATGGTATACAATAACAGAATGCACCCACAACTATTGAACATCGCATTGCAGAATTGAACCAAATAGTTAACTAAACACCACAACACAAATGAACCAAATGTTAACTGAGCACCACATTGCACAATGTATAACCAAACCAAGCATGCTTGACAACTTGGAAGTATAGCAATTGTATTTGTTTCTCATGTATTTTGTAAAGATAAATTTGATTTATTTCTCACATGTAAGACAATACAAAATTGCAGCCTGCAGAATTGAACATCACATTTGCAGAATTGAACCAAACAATTAACTGAAGACGACAACTAATTAACAAAATAGTTAATAAGTGAGCACCACACTGCACGACATACGGAACATATACACTAGAGCAATAGATTTCATGGTAAAATTAGATAGCACAATTCACTAGAATTTGTGAAGGAAAGGTAGGAGCAGCACACACAACGGGTAAACCGGGCATGATTAACCGGCATAGCTAGCAAATGGTAAGGTGCTCCTCCAAGATCTGGGGGTCGGCACGAATGGCAGCCATCACGACCTCATTCGTGCGTGCGGCCGCGATTTGCTTCTCCGCTGCCAAAAGCTCCTTGAGATCCTGGCTATATTGTGTGCACCATGGCTTAGGGCGGTGCTTATTTTATGGAGGGGTCGGTGATTTGGGTGGAAGGTGTCGCGCTCGCGCTGACGGTCGGGGCATGTGGGATGTGGAAGGAGGAGGAGGATGGGGGTCGGATGTGGATTACCTGCCTGGATAGACGAGGCCGAGCAGCGTGAAGGAAGTCGCCAATGAGGAGGCGGCGTTGCAAGCAAGGAGTGAAAGTTTCAACTTGGAAAGGAAGGAGGAAAGAGGGGAAATGTGGCTTTTGGTAAGGGGAGGGGTGGGGGTAGATATTTCTGTGGAAGCCAAAAATTTGGAATCGCTTCAGCCAAAAAACTGGCGCGCAAAGTGTCATCAGACACGGTCCCTTATTCAGAACTGTGTACGATATGTGAACATGACAAACGATTCAGATAGCTTCACCCGTGTGTGATGAGTTTGAACGTCAAAAGTTTTGGTTCGAATTTCCATGGTTACAGTGGTCATCCACGTCATTGCATTATTTGGGTACACAAAGAAGACTAACTTCTTAATCGAGCAAGTTCAGCAATTAAACAGAGCTAGCTGACCTAAACATTACTCTAACAAATTAAAGACCGGCGCTCTTAATTAAACAAAACAAAGAGTACTACTGCGGCTCATGCTCGTCGATCTCCGCCGCCGCCTCCATGTCCAGCTCACGCCCGACGGTCTCCTGGGGAAGGGGATCCATGGCATCCATCGCACCATACTCGGCAAGCATCTCGCCATCCGCGTCCGCCATCTCTTTAGAAAAGGCCGCCACGAGACGGGCTGGGCAGACGCGATATGGTCTTTGACGGGCTCCATCGTTGCAAGGTATGCGGCGGAGGAATGGACGGCTGTTCGAACGCTCTCGGCGATTGCCAGTTCTTCGGCCGTGGGTTGCCGACCGTTGTCGGAGAAGCTTCGTTCGATTTGTGAGGTGACCGCCAGGAGCTGGGCGTGGGCGGCCTCGACATGGTCGTGGACGGCCTCCATCAGGGCTAAGGCCGCCGCTGCGGAATGGACAGCTGTTGTGCCGCTCTCGCCAGTTGCTATCCCGAGGCAGATGTTGCTGCCGCCACCTGAGAAGCAACAACGGCCATTTTGGCTGCCTTTGCCGTCTGATCCCAGATTGCGGCCGCCCTCATGCACCTTGTTAGCACACGCATGGTGGCTGTGGCCGCGCTCTTGCCGGAGTGGGCCACCGAAGTTGCCCTCACGACGTGGGTCCATGTGCCCATCTTTCATCGGCGACGATTGAAAGTGAAATGATATTTGGGTAGCGAGCCGGTGTGCTTGAGACGCCGGCTGTGGACTGTAGCCTACGCACCTTCTCGCGTAAGCCATAGGCGTACTATACACCAACGGCACTCCAGGATATTTTGTGGTGCATCTCACACGGTTGGTGATAATAAACTGTGTGTGATCTACTTGATTTTTCATCTTGAATTGAATTACTTGCTTTTATAATTCTAGTAAATCCAAAATTCGTCTGAAATTCATGAAACTTGGCATGCTATCATGGAGCGGCATCAACATGCCGTGGTAAAAATTATGTCCCATTTGGGACAGGTTTGGGTATAAGCTTCTCATAAACCAGAGCTTCTCACAACAAGTGTGATGGTTTCGGTAGGGAACATTTCACCTTTCTAGGCGAAAAGATTTCAGTTGCCTCTTCTCGATTTCAATTTTTTTCCTAGTGTCATCATAGAACAACAGGAGTGTTGTGTCAATTTTTGGGATTTTTTGGGGTTCGCTTGGACATTTCTATACATTAACTGAGTTTTCTATGCATTCATCTGCGTAATTCAAATTTGAACTACAAGCACATGCTCTAATGCATATAAATTAGTTGAATATTCAAATACGTGTCCTTGGTTGTCTTCTTAGGTCCCATGAAAGAAATGGGAATGAATGTCTAACACCCTGCCACCATCACTCGGCCACAAACATTGAGATACCTAGTTTTGAAATTCTAGGAAATCCAAAACTCGTCTGAAATTCATGACACTTGGCATGCTATCATGGAGCGGCATCAATGTGACGTGGTAAAAAAATTCTCCCATTTGGGGCAGGTTTGGGTATATGCTTCTCACAAACCAGAGCTTCTCACAACGAGCATGGTGGTTTCGGTAGGGAACGTTCCACCTTCGAGGACGAAACGATATCCATTGCCCCTTATTGCTTCCAATTTTTTTCTCATTTCAACATAGAACAACAGGAGTGTTGTGTCAATCTTTGTGATCAAGGTTCGTTTGGACATTTTTATGCATTAACTGAGTTTTCAATGCATTTATGTGCATAATTCAAATTTGAACTACATGCACATGCTCCAGTGCATATAAATTGGTTGAAAAATCAAAATTGCGTCCTTCGGTGCATGCTTAGGTCCCATGCAAGAAATGGGAATGAATTTCAAACACCAGGGCACTGTTCATTGCCGGCAAAACATTGAGATGCCTGGTTTTAAAATTCTAGTAAATCCAAAACTCATCTGAAATTCATGAAACTTGGCATGCTATCATGGAGCGGCATCAACATGGCATGGTAATATTTTTTCCATTTGGGGCAGGTTTGGTTATATGCTTCTCACAAACCAGAGCTTCTCACAACAAGCATGATGGTTTCGGTAGGGAACGTCCCACCTTTGGGGATGAAATGATATCCATTGCCTCTTATTGCTTTCAATTTTTTTCTCGTGTCAACATAGAACAACATGAGTTTTGTGTCAATCTTTGTGATTTTTCGGGGTTCGTTTGGACATTTTTATGCATTAACTGAGTTTTCAATGCATTTATGTGCATGATTCAAATTTGAACTACATGCACATGCTCGAGTGCATATAAATTGGTTGAAAAATCAAATATGTGTCCTTGGGTGCATGCTTAGGTCCCATGCAAGAAATGGGAATGAATTTCAAACACCAGGGCACCGTTGATTGCCGCCAAATAATTGAGATACTTTATTTTTAAATTCTAGTAAATCCAAAAGTCGTCTGAAATTCATGAAACTTGGCATTCTATCATGGAGCGGCATCAGCATGCCGTGGTAAAAATTTTGTCCCATTTGGGGCAGGTTTGTGTATATGCTTCTCACAAACCAGAGCTTCTCACAACAATCATGCTGGTTTCGGTAGGGAATGTCCCACCTTTTGGGACGAAATGATATCCATTGACTATTATTGCTTCCAATAAATTTCTCGTGTCAACATAGAACAACAGGAGTGTTGTGTTAATTTTTGTGATTTTTCGGGGTTCGTTTGGACATTTTTAAGCATTAACTGAGTTTTCAATGCATTTATGTGCATAATTCAAATTTGAACTACATGCACATGCTCCAGTGCATATAAATTGGTTGAAAAATCAAATATGTGTCCTTGGGTGCATGCTTCGGCCCCATACAAGAAATGGGAATGAATTTCAAACACCAGGGCACCATTGATTGCGGCAAAACATTGAGATGCCTGGTTTTTAAATTCTAGTAAATCCAAAACTCGTGTGAAATTCATCAAACTTGGCATGCTATCATGGAGCGGCATCAACATGTCGTGGTAATTTTTTTGTCCCATTTGGGGCAAGTTTGGGTATATGCATCTCACAAACCAGAGCTTCTCACAACAAGCATGATGGTTTCGTTAGGGAACGTCCCACCTTTGGGGACGAAACGATATCCATTGCCTCTTATTGCTTTCAAAAAATTTCTCGTGTCAACATAGAACAACATGAGTGTTGTGTCAATGTTTGTGATTTTTCGGGGTTCATTTGGTCATTTTTATGCATTAACTGAGTTTTCAATGCATTTATGTGCATAATTCAAATTTGAACTACATGCACATGCTCAAGTGCATATAAATTGGTTGAAAAATCAAATATGTGTCCTTGGGTGATGCGTAGGTTCCATACAAGAAATGGGAATGAATTTCAAACACCAGGGCATCGTTGATTGCTCCAAAACATTGAGATGCCTGGCTTTTAAATTCTAGTAAATCCAAAACTCGTCTGAAATTTATGAAACTTGGCATGCTATCATGGAGCGGCATCAACATGCCGTGGTAAAAATTTATCCCGTTTGGGGCATGTTTGGGTATATGCTTCTCACAAACCAAAGCTTATCACAACAAGCATGATGGTTTCGATAGGGAACATCCCACCTTTGGGGACAAAACGATATCCATTGCCTCTTATTGATTTCAAAAAATTTCTCGTGTCAACATAGAACAACAGGAGTGTTGTGTCAATTTTTGTGATTTTTCGAGGTTCGTTTGGACATTTTTATGCATTAACTGGGTTTTCAATGCATTTATGTGCATAATTCAAATTTCAACTACATGCACATGCTCCAGTGCATATAAATTGGTTCAAAATCAAATATGTGTCCTTGGGTGCATACTTAGGTCACATGCAAGAAATGGGAATGCATTTCAAACACCAGGGGACCGTTGATTGCCGACAAAACATTGAGTACTTTTTTTTCAATTCTAGTAAATCTAAAAGTCATCTGAAATTCATGAAACTTGGCATTCTATCATGGAATGGCACCCGACATGCTATGGTATTTTTCGTGTACATTTTTAGAGAAGGCGCACTCGAATAATGACAGACAACAAAGGCATTTTGAAAAAAATAGCTGCCACTTTAATATCTCAAACGTTTGTATAATCGAACCATGTGTGTTCTGTTAGCCATTCACGTGATGCCACATGTCTTTGGTTTTAATGTCTGTAGGAGGTGTTGTGCGGACAGCTTCTTGACCTTGACTGATCGGGAGGCGTGCGAGTGCCGTCCGGTGCGCAGGCTGACCGAGAGGCGTGCAAGCTGTCCTCGGATGCGCAAGCTCACCGGGAAGCGTGCGAGCTGTACGCTGCACATGCTCACTCGGAAGCGAGCCCTTTGACTTCCATGGCCGCCTGCCTTGCTCGTATCCTCTCCATTAATGGCGCCCAAGCCACAGTTTAATTCGGTTTTTAAATATAAAACACTCATCGCAAATGTTTAAGTTAGAACACCCGTATGCAAACCAACAGCTTCCCCAGGAAGCCAAGAGAAAATGTGCCGAGTAGGATTTCTGCAGCTCTTGATCGCAAACGTTTTAGATAGAACATCCGTATGCAAAGTGAGAGCAACGCAGGATTTGTGCATCCCTTCAACGCAAACGGTTGTTTTGGATGACCCGTGTGCAACCACGTGCAAACAATCTGGTAAGATTTGTCAATCCTTGTAACACTGCAATTTGTCAAAATATGAAGCTAAAAATCACTAGCAGTATCTACTTTTTGCTACTAAAATTTAGTAATTAAACATAGATTTCATTCATAGATTAAGCACTCGTTCTTAATTTATACAAATAGTTCAACTCGACAGCTGAACCGACCAAACTTTTCCCCAATTGTTGCCAACCACATACTAAAATAGCTAGTGCAACTATATATACTAGCTAATTTTAAGTACGTTGTACAGTTCCACCAGATCTATAGTCAGATGAACTGAACAAAATAGCTCCCAAATCCTTCTACTATTACTACTACTACTACTACTACTACTACTACTACTACTACTACTACTACTACAACTACTACTACTACTACTACTACTACTACTACTACTACTACTACTACTACTACTACTACTACTATGGAGGGGCTTTGTACTAGTTCTGGCTGCCTCTCCTCTGCCGAGCGCGCTCAATAAGTGGCGGAGGAAGAGCCTACCGACGAGCTGGGCAACCACAATACGGTGCCTGCCGCTGTTGCCGCTCCAGTGACGCTCACCTCGAACACCCTCTGCCGCTCCAGACGACCCCTCTCGAAGCGGTGGTTCTCCTCGTAGATCTCCTGATTCCTCGCCTCTAAGGCGGTGTGTGCCGCGGCCATAGCGGCGGTAAGGCTCTTTGCATGCTGGACGAGTCGCTCATCCTCCTCCCGCAGGAACTCGTTGTAGCGCGCAAGGTCGCTGACACACGCGCGGGCATCCACCTCCGCCTCCCGCCTTTGGGCGGCGGTGGCAGAGCGGGTGCTGACCCCGGCGGTCGATGGTGGGCTAGCGGCCACGGCGGCCGACGACGGGGTGGTGGGCACGGTGGCGGAGCGGGTGATGGCCACAGTGGCCGGTAGTGGGGTGGCGGCTACGACTGCCACCTCCCACCTTCGGGCCGCGGCGGCGGAGCGGGCGATGGCCCTGGCTTTCGACGGTGGTGTGGCAGCAATGGTGGCCAGCAACAGATGTCGACTGGCAGCAGCGGCAGAGCGTGTGGTGGGTGTTTCGCGCACAGCCAACAGGGACGCCACGCGCACTACACTACGCCGGGACTATGCCGCCGCCGCGGTGTAGCCTCCTAGCTGGAGCTGTCCCCTGATGACGGCGGAGTGGCTGAGCGATGACGACGGACTGGTGCCATTGGCGATTGTGGGAGAAGCAGACAAGATAAGCTATAGGGAGGGAGGGGAAAATGCGACACAGGACTCGCTGGCCGTGAGGGTTTTTATAGCAGGCCGGTAAGCATTGGGAATTTGGGGGATTTCACCGAGTCGGGTGGGAAGCTTGCGCGGGAACCTGCGTGGTTGCGCGGGAACGGGCTCACCGACGATTCATTGGTGCCACTGTTTGGCCAAAAGAACGCCCCCGCGCGCTGCGCAAGCTTGCGTTGTAAGCCGTCCGTGGCATCGAGGTGACAAGATGTGCAACAGGAGGACGAAAGGCCATGTACACATGCGGTTAATAAGAAAATTGTTTGAGATTTAATTACCTACTATACCACCGTCCTGGTTTATAAGTATGATTTAACTAATAAAATACGAATGCGTGTCGCCAAAGATAATATAGTTGGATTTGTATTTGAACATAGTTTCCAATTATATAATTTTTAAAACATGCATTAACATTTTGTTGGTTAAATTTGAGGGCAAAGTATGGCACATAATAAAAAGGAGACTATAGACTAGACGGAGGTGGTAGCACACGGCCACTCTCTACGCAGCGGCGCAACTGTCGTCCAGCTTGTAGGCGACCATTTCCTGTGTGTTCAACTGCTCTATGCGTGTGGTTGCTTGCGGTTTAGGCGGTCGCGGCACGCTCTGCCCGCATCCCACCACGTGCACTCTGCTCTCACATTCCTTCGGGTGCTCTGCCCTCATCCCTCCATGCGCGCTGCTAGTGTTTGGGGCCGGCGCACGATCACGCACGTTCGTGTGCAAGCGGTTGCGCCGGGCACGGCGCGACGATGCAGTTACCCGCTGCAAAAACTGCCATGCGGACGCTCCGTGAATCCACGCAGCCCGACCTCTTTTTATTCCTCCGGCCATTTACCTTCATCTCTCGTCTCACACAACACAATAAGCACACCCACGAGGACACATACAGAGAGGACATCCGGCAATTTCAATGGCGCTCCCCGTGGCTCCAATGGCGCTCCCAGCGACCGACGACGACAACGGCGGGCAGTTCACCACGCATCACGTAGTGGACACCCACGTGAGGGGGAAGGCCCTCTCGGTGGTGTACATGAACGATCCGGTCTCGATGGAGAGCTCCATCCAAACTATGGAGCAGTTCCTTGCCGAGGACAAGTACCGAGTGGTCGGCTTCGACCTCGAGTACACCATCGATCGTGTCGGGCACGATCAGAAGGTTGCCGTCGCCCAGTTGTGCGTGCGACATGATGTCCTCGTCTACCACTACCACCTTGCCATAAGGCCTTGCGAGCGTTTCTCCTGGTTTATCAACAACTCCGACTATAGTTTCGCTATGGTGGACACCACCAACAATCTAAAAGCGCTCAAGGTTTCAGACTAGAAATGCCCGAATCTTGTCAACATCCAACACCACTACAAGGTCTGGGGCAGCGACAAAAACAAAGTGAACTCCCTGGTTGACCTCGCCTCTACCATCATCGACCCCTACTACGTGAAGATGAAGGAAGAGAGCAATAAGGACAAGAACGCCTAGAACAGGGTGTGGCATGAGAGACTGGATGAACAACATGCCAAGTACGCGGCCATGGATGCATACATAATTAAGCTACGAGATGTACAGGCAGATCGTTGACATCAGGAACTGTCTTCTTCCTGACCCAGACGAGGGATCGAGCCACATAGCAGTGGCGGGAGCGTCACAAGAAGTAGATGACTAGATGATCGTTTCTCCTACTTTAGAATGCATGCAATTGTTTATTGAGGTGTGTGCAAATGATCCGTATAGTCACTTATGTAATTGGATGTTTATTTCAGTTACATATATATATACACATGTTATTCTACTGTAGACAGAGCAATTCACACGGCTTATTAGGAGCAATCTTCTATGTTATTATTGGTCGTCGCACACATTTCTGATTACAGACATGTTTGCCGTGTATCACACACATCTTGTTCAGTTGAACCGTTTCCATTGTGTTGCCTAATCACACACAGTTTATTCCAGTGAATCGTATGATGTATATCGCACACGCCTTCATCTGGCTGCCCGTTTCTTTTGTTCATCCTCATTCCAAACAGTTTATTGAGCTGAACCGTACGCCCTGCATCGCACATGCAACTAAATTTTGAACCGTGTTCGATGCATCTATCATCGCAAATGTTTTGCACCTTTTTGACAGTTTTTTACACCATTGTTTGCGATTATGGCATCACACATAGTTTCGTCGAAGGCCCTCTGATCGTAGTGTCGCGTTTGGACCATCCTGCAGTAGTGCTTCAAGATAAGCATATTTCAAAGTGTCTGGCAATTGTTTTAATTCAAACACAGGATCACCTTTAGGTGGAGGAGGACCTCCTAGAGTTTCAACATGCAAATTGTGTTTAAGCAGAGGACGTTGTTCAAAGAAAATAACATCTATTTCATTTCTTTCATGCATATGTAAATCATTTTCATGGTCTAGAAAATATTGTTCTAGAGGATCAGTAGGAGGCACAACAATAGAAGCAAGACCAATAATTTCATCTTTACTAGGTAATTCTTTTTCATTAAGCTTTCTACTAAACTTGGAGAAATTAAATTCATGAGACTCATCACCAAAACTAACACCGACAGTTTGTTTCTCACAATCTATTTTGTCATTAACGTTGTTCAAGAAAGGTCTACCAAAAATAATGGGACAGAAGTCATCTTGTGGGGAACCAAGAACAAGAAAATCGGTAGGGTATTTTATTTTCCCACACAAGACTTCAAAATCTCTAACAATCCCAATTGGTGATATAATATCCCTATTAGCAAGTTTAATAGTGACGTCTATGTCTTCTATCTGTACGGGTGCTATGTCATTCATAATTTCTTGGTATAAAGAGTAGGGAATAGCACTCACGCTAGCACCTATGTCACATAAACCATGATATCAGTGATCTCCTATTTTAACCAAGACAACGAGCATGCCAACAACAGGTCTGTGTTTATCCTTTTTATTAGGCTTGGCAATTCTAGCAGCTTCTTCATTGAAGCAAATAACATACCCGTCTACATTTTCTTCCAATAGATCTTTGACCATAGCAATATTAGGTTCTACTTTAATTTGTTCATCTAGTTTAGGTGTTCTGATATAACTTTTGTTAACCACAGTTGAAACTTTAGCATGTTCCCTTATCCTAACAGGGAAATGTGGGTTTTCAACATAAGCAGTAGGAACAACTAGATCAACATTATAAAGTATAGTTTCTTCTCTAACTGGTACCGGTTCTTTAAATTTTTTTTCTTCAATAGGTGGGTGATATTTAAACCACTTCTCTTTAGGGAGATCAACATGGGTAGCAAAAGATTCACAAAAGGAGGCTACTATCTCAGAGTCAAATCCATATTCAGTGCTAAACTTTGAAAAAACATCTGTATTCATAAAAGATTTAACACAATCATACTTAAGCTTAATACATGACTCTTTACCTTCGTTGAGTTCCCAATCTTCAGAGTTGCATTTATTTCTTTCCAAAAGATCCCACCAGAATTCAATAGTCTTCTTCATAAAGGAACCAGCACAAGAAGTATCAAGCATGGGTCGATCATTGTGAGAAAGCCGAGCATAAAAATTCTTAATAATAATTTCTCTTGAGAGCTCATGATTGGGGCATGAATATAACATTGACTTAAGCCTCCCCCAAGCTTGAGCGATACTTTCTCCTTCACGAGGGGTTATATATGTAATTCCGATCACAATGAACTAAATGCATAAGATTTTTTTTGGTGAAATTCCAATTTCAATCGATTCCAGTTCCAAGCTCCAATATTATTGCATAGCCTATACCATGCTAATGCTTTTCCCTTCATAGATAAAGGAAAAACCGTCTTCATAACTTGATCTCCGGGTAAACCTGCAAGCTTAAACAATCCACAAATTTGTTCCACATATATCAAATGCATATCAGGATGTTCGGTTCCGTCCCCTGCATAAGGATTAGCTAGCAGTTGTTCTATCATATCCGAAGGGATCTCATATTCAACATTTTCAGTAGGAGCAACATGTTGAGGGGTAGCTAATTGTGGTTCCGGTCGAGGTGAAGATACCCCAAACAAACCCCTCGAAGGATTGTTCTCCATAGTAACAAGTGACAATAAATTTCAGCACACTATATGAATGTTTCCTTACCAATTTCAACTTACCAAAAGTGCTTCACTCCCCGATAACGGTGCCAGAAAATAGACTTGATGACGGGATCAATTTTAGCTCTTTTTGATAAGTAAGAGTGTCGAACCCAATGAGGAGAAGAAGGGAATGACAAGTGGTTATCAGCAAGGTAGTGTCTGCAAGTGCTGAAATTGTAAGTAGCAGAGTAGTTTGATAGCAACATATTTTTGCAACGAGAAAGTAACGATAGTATTAGAAAAAGTGCAGCAAGATAGTGATAACCCACAAGTATAGAGGATCGCAACCATTTTCGAGGGTAGAGTATTCAACCCAAATTTATTGATTCGACACAAGGGGAGCCAAAGAATATTCTCAAGTATTAGCAGTTGAGTTGTCAATTCAACCACAACTAAAAGACTTAATATCTGCAGAAAAGTATTTAGTAGCAAAGTAGTATGGAAGTAGCGGTAATGGTGGCAAAAGTAACAGTAGCAGTTTTGTAGTAATTATAACAGTGGCAACCGAAAAGTAACTAAGCAAAGATCAATATGTGAAAAGCTCGTAGGCATTGGATCAGTGATGGATAATTATGTCGGATGCGATTCCTCATATAATGGTTATAACATAGGGTGACACAGAACTAGCTCCAGTTCATCAACGTATTGTAGGCATGTATTCCGAATATAGTCATACGTGCTTATGGAAAATAACTTGCATGACATCTTTTGTCCTACCTTCCCGTGGCAACGGGTTCCTATTGGAAACTAAGGGATATTAAGGCCTCCTTTTAATAGAGTACTAGACCAAAGCATTAACACTTAGTGAATACATGAACTCCTCAAACTACGGTCATCACCGGGAGTGGTCCCGATTATTGTCACTTCAGGGTTGCCGGATCATAACACATAGTAGGTGACTATTAACTTGCAAGATAGGATCAATGTGGGGACCCCGACTCATAAGTCGTGATCACCGAATGCACGTGTACAGTGATCCCAGAGATCAATGCTCACTGAACACACAGAAGCTTAATAACAAGAGTCTTACATCCATACATACCGTATTACACAAATTGTGACCATTATGGTCAAGTCTTGAATATTTCATTGCAGCGGAAATCTTCAATAACAACTTGGACCCATGCCATCCGCCTTAACCCTACATGCATTCTGACTGGGAAGCGTCCTAGCTCGCATGTTCGTCACCAAGAAATCTTCATCATATCCTGTTCTCTCATGCCTGGCCAATAAAATAACCAGTGGCAAGCCAACGAGTACTTTGAATGTACTCGCAAGCAACCCAAGTGTGATGACAGAATAATTATGCAAGGCTCTTCTGCTAAATTGGAAGTTTTGCGGAAAGCTAGTTTTTCATATGCAAGTATGATCAACATATAACAAGGGCATGCAGGTATCTGCAACAGTATCCGGAGGTTACACACATCAACATCGAGAAGAGTTATGAACAACTCTTGCTCAAGCTCATCGTTTCTTTCTCACAATCACGTCAACAGATTTACCAAACCGTGTTGTTTTCCGGAAGCTTATGGACATAGTCTAAGCAGCACCACCCAACTGTCCTTGACCATGGACACGGCTATTCGAATAGTTTGACACTCTGCAGAGGTTGCACACTTTACCCACAAGATCCGGGGAACTTCTGTGTCATCCACGACCCGCGGTACCTCAAGTACCCGGGGTAAGCACCCGATCACTATTTTTCCCTAGACGACACTAACATAGAGTCCACTCGATTGGTAGTAACCCCCGTGCCCAACATTCACATCTTAAAAATTGTGGAGACTCGCTCCCATATTCATCACATACCACTGACACGGGGTACCAACGGTGTGTTCGGTGCCCTGTAAAAACAGTCATGGCCGCCTATCCAAGCACGACCCCATCCCGAGAGTGACCTCATGTCACCCCCGTCACTAGTAATGCCGGCACCATGCTTGTATCGACCTAGGTAATCAATAATGCCCTTTCCCATATAAGGGTAGAGTGGTTGTGCATGTTTTGTTGGGACGGTAATCACACATAAATCTAATCCATCTCTGTAAACAACACTTTCATCAAGCCTCGGTGCACTACTTCTCCACCAAGTAGTGCCCTAGTTGCTCATCATCTCCCAGGGGCATTAGTGGCACCCACTGGGTTATTTGCAAGTATGTCAAACCACACTTGTTTCTCTCAATGCATAACCCTGACCCATTTTACGTAGCCAACTACTATAGCATACATCTATCTACTCCCACCCACATAACCCTCATAGGAAGGTAGGGTCATGCTTTATGCAAGTTTCAATAGTAAAGTAACGAAGGTACCAACCAAAGTGGTCACCTACTCTACATGATTCCGATGCATTGATAATAAGGTGCTATCAGACATGCATAAAAAGTTTTCTCGAACATGGTCAAAGGGCTGCTTGCCTTGTCCTTCCGAGTCTTCAAACATTCTAGTCCATCTCCAAGTACTCCGTTTATTTCGTCAACTAACGACGGAAACAGTCATAATAAGCAACACAACAAGGCAAAAATAAAAGTACTCTAAAAATAGGAGTTGGACTTTTCTAGGATACCTCTGGTCATATGAAAAATGACCAAGGTGGTTTCATTAGCATTGGATCAATGGATAGTTGGAACATTTCAATATGAAGGATATAAGGGATTTAATGGATCTGTAAGTTGTCTACAGAATGCCTTTTTATAAAAATGAGTAAAAGTACCCATTAAATCAGGCATGATTTTTGAAACATTTAGAAATTGGTTTCACCAGATTTGGAGTCCAAATGAATATACTATGGATTTTGGAAGTGGGCTTATGTGGGTAAATGACATTTTTATTAGATCCATGGGAAACTAGGCAGAGTAAAAATGTTCACCATGGCTCATTAAATAGATCTTGATTTATGGAGGCAGAAGAAATTTGAATCATCAAGTTTCGACACTATTTGAATATTTGGGAGATTTTACAAGCTTCTGGAAAAAGAAAAAGAAGAGGGGATAGGATTAGGAATTATACCTAATCAGGCGCTCTGGACGTGGAATAGTTACTGGGCTGGCCCAGCAGCTCAGCCGCGCGCAGGGAAGGAGGGGACGTCGAAGGCGCCTCCGCCGAGTGCGCCTCCAGAGCAAAGAGGCGGAAACTGTCGGGGCTGTTTCCACTTAAAATGGGCGGGCCCGTGCACTAGCTCGCTGACCTGCGGGTCCCACGCCCACTCTCTCTCTCCTCCCACCTCCTCCTTCTTCCTCCCGACGGGCAGAAGCAGAGGACAGACGGTGCGCATGCCGGCGATGATTCCGGCCGCTCTGCTGTGCCCGAGGCCAGGCCGGTCGTCTGGGCGGATACCCCGTTCCACGCCGTGCCTAGAGGTGGTCGTTCTGGATGCGGGGAGCGCCAGAGTCGGGCGGAGTGTTGGCCATGGCGGAGACCTGTGATGGCGAGGATGGGCACGGTGACCCGGCGAGATATGGGAGGAAATGGAGACCGGGATGGGCCGGTGGTGGTTGTGAGAGGGTGCTGGGGTGTCTAGGGGGGAAAGAGAGGGGCTGAGGCGCTCGAATTTGAGCGACGATCGGCGGGGAAACTCTGGCCAGGGGAGCGCATGGAGGGCGCAAGAGAGGATTGGGCTGGTCCAGGGGGGTGCAAGGGAGAGAGATAGAGCAAAGGAGCAGCGAGTGGCTCGAGGGTGGCCTTTCAATAGGCAGGCGACGGTCCACTGAGGTCTCGTGCGTCGGCGAGCTCGTTGTCTTCGCCACGGGTCACGGGGGCGCGCGTGGGCGTGTCTGGGGCGTTTGTAGGGGTGGTCTACGCCTAGAGAAAGAGAGAGAAGGAGCGGGGATGCGCCAGGGCAGCGCGTGTGAGCGTTCTCACTGGAGCTCTCGGTGACCACGGTGCGCGTGCGAGCAGGGGCCGGAGAGAGAGAGAGGAAGAAGGGGGCCGACCAGCTACCGTGTCCCGGACGTCGAGGTGGCCTCGGGGGACACGATCCCAACGCCCTAGGCTGTCGGGTGCCTCGGGCAGGACATGGCTACAGTGCGGGAGCACACTGTAGCGCGCTCCAGAGCGCCCGTATGGCCGGTATGGCCGTGTCCTCAACGCTCTGGACGCGTCCACTTTGCCCAATGGTGTCTAGGGGGTCAGGGGAGGAGTAAAGAAGTGGGTTGTGGCCTTGGATGCCATGGAGGGCCACTAGAGTGAGGAGGGAGGTGAGAAAAGAGGAGAATGCTGCTGTCCAGAAGGGTAAATGGGGTTTACCCCCCCTCCCCCCCCCCCCTCAATCATTGATCTGAGGAGGGAAGGAGTTCCTGGAGGTAGAGGGTGACTAGGAGCAGTTGTGGTAAAAACTTGAGGCAAGGGGGAGTGGTGGAAGTGGATCAAAAGGTGATTTTGGCAAAGTGCCAGAAGGTGTTTGATGACGTTTTGGGCAAGCAAATGGTGTCCAAATGACATGAGACTTAACAGGATGAAATGGCAAATACATTTAGGCCCTTCCATCAAATTTGAGCTCATTTGGGCAAAGTTGCCAATGCAACTTTTGTAAACCCTAGAAATCAACAGAAATGGATTTTCCAAGATTAAGTTAAGCAAACCATCTCTCCTTGATGCACCACTTGGTGTAGTGTCATCATTTGGGTTTATGAGCATGTCCACAAAATTTGAGGCCCCAAGTAAAAAGTTGGCAATGTAGAGTTATTCAAATTTGGATCTGGTTAGAAAGGGTTTTGGGGCACTTAGATCAAGTTATGCTTCTCCAATACTTGTGCCATTTGGTCGAGATGCATAATTATACCATTTTGACATGTTCACCAAGTTTGAGAGCATTTGGACAAGTTTGGCAATGTAAAGTTGCTCAAACTCCAAAATGGACAGAAATGGTATTGAGGGGATTAGATGATGTTTTCTTGATTTTCAAAGCATGAGGCTTTGCAAGATCATCAAATATGTCATATCTGACATGATATAATTTCCCTGGAAGTTTTAGAGAATATTTCCTTTGTAAATATTTCAAAATCTTGAAATATCCAGAAAGGGTTAATGAAGGATTTTTCCAATATTTTGAACATGACCATGTGTTGAAACTCTTATATATGGAAAATATATGTCCTAGGAGTCTCTCTGAATTTTGGCAAATATTTTTGAAATAGTTAAATAATTTTAACCTATTAAAGACCATTTCTAGCCTAAAGAAAAAGCATTTAAATAAAATATAAAAATAACTTTTAAAATTATAATTTTGTGGTTTATGGGAGTCCTATACCTAATAGGATTCAAATATACTTTTTGAAAGATTTTTCACACCCTAAATAAGGTACTTGCAGTACAAACCTCAATTCAGGGGTTTTTGGAAAACTAATTTTAGAAAATACTATTTGGACAAAATATTTTTATAAGAAAATACTCTACTGGTCTATACACATGGCATGATCATTGGGAAAAGGTTTTGGATCAAGGAGATGAAGTATAAGAGTTGGAGGATTTATTTGATTTCTAGAGCACTAGCAAACAGCAAACAGAAAACCAATCAAGCAAGGTTAAAACACTCAAAAGTTTTTGCCAAACCACATTTTAGCATGACCAATAGCTTAAGTGTTTGTGGCATGAAAATCAGAGTGTGACAGACCTACCCCCCCTTACAAGAATCTCGTCCCCGAGATTCCCAGACTAGGCGTGGAAAGGAATACGGAGACTTGGAGATGGGGTAGTCTTCACTTCTTCTTGTTGGTTCTGCTTCCGAGTGGTGCTCCCTGGAACCTTGAAGTGCTTGGTGGTGTGGTTTCTCGCATGTTGCCCTCTTTGAAGCAGGTTGCTGAGCGGTCTCTTGCATAGGTTAGGTCGAGCTAGACGTCAAGGGCTCGGTGATCGATGTCCTTGCAGGGACCGGGCTAGTTAGGATATTAAAAGTACTTCCAGAGTTGTGACTCATGGAAAATTTGGTGCACGGTGGGTAACTCAGGTGGTAAATCTAGCTGGTAGCCGTCTACTATTTGTCTTGCAGTGGTCTTGAAGAAAGTTGATAAATCTTGGTGTGAGCGTCCCTTCGGCATGGAAATGCTTGGTTCCTTCGAGCGGAGTCATTTGCAGATACGCCTGGTCTTTGACGCGGAAGTTTACTTCTTGATGACGGTGGTTGGTGTAGTTATTCCTTCTTGACATGGCGGTCTTCAAATGTCTTCTATCCAGCTGTCCATCTCTTCTTTTGTCTTCGGGCAGACAAGTAGGCCATCAAATAATGATGTTACCCAACTTGTCCAAATACTCCATGAATTCTATGGGGTACGCAAGGTAGGCTGGGGTATTGGTGGTGGTCTCCGTTGAACATTGGCAATGGTCTTCTTGACTTAGAGCCAAGGCCCGTGGTCATGATCTGACCATGTTGTGGCTTGGTGGGGCTTAAGGGTTTCAAGGATTTAGTGTGCGAGTGAACGTTTATTATCTTGTCCTTAAGCACAGTTTCTGAGATGCCAGTAGCTCTATCTAGTATTCCAAACGAATAACTTTATACCACTAAAAAGCATCCTCTCGCATAGGCTAACTCCAATCACCACTCATGCCATACATATCCTCATGACTCCCAAAAGGAGATCTAACAAAATTGTACTTGTCTATGATCCCCAAATCCATATGTATGTCTACCCCTAAAATCCATGGGTAGAGCATACATGCCGCTAAGCTTGAGTTAAACACCACAATCCAAGCGCTCAGCCTATTCTTGCAAGATTCAAGATAATGCACCCCTATTCTAAGGAAACACGTCATATGTCACTCCAAGATTTTGTTTCCTTCCTATAGATCAACTCCAACAGCCCGTTAACTTCCATCAATCACCACATAATCCAACAATTCTACAAATCCGATGTCTATGGTGTTCCACAAGATCTCAAGTCCCTATAATACCCAACCACTTGGAAGGGCTATGCATTATTACAGTAAGTCCACCAAATCCCCACCATCATGGTCAAGTAAACTCCAAGGTCATGATTACATAGATCCCTAAATCAATTCCGATGAATAATCCAATCTCCTAGTTTATTGTCCACCAAGAAACATGGAATCATGATCGGGATCATCAGTCTAAATCCAGTTTACTCCGAACCATGTAGACATACTTAGCATCTATACCCAACCAGAATCACCTACAGAAATCCAAATCTCATGTCCGCCGAGAATTCCTACATTTTCCCCCAAGTCATTCTCAAAATGTCAACTATCTCCAATCAATATCCTCCGATGAAGTCAAAACCTTATACTTCCAAGAATTTCATCTTGCGATCACAATTGCCCTGCAAATCCAAGTTACTCCAGGGTGGTGATAGTTACGCTACTCTATTAATCATGATTCCACCAACATGAAAACCTCACAATCCATCAAGGCCTCAGACAATTCCTTGAAGTCACTGATATAAAGTCACCATATCGTCTGTCCTATATCCTCAAATTGGTCTATCTATGGCATCGTCAGTTCTTGTGCTATATTAGGACGAAAATGTGCTCACTCACTGTGTCCACTAGTTCCATTACGAACTCAGTGTTGTGCAAGGTTGTAGAGGCTTAACTGGTTCTCTTGTAACACTATTGGTTAAGAACATGGTTAAGGATTCGTGCTGGAGTATCTCGTGAAGTCTCAAAGGGTCCAGGAATGGGTTTCTAGTCTGGAGGGTTAAACATAACTTCACGGGGTTGCACTTGGTTGTGGAGGTTGTAGCAGAGGTCTTCATTGTTAGCTGGTTGCCGAGTTGGAATCCTTGGTACTTCTTGTCTTGCTGGTCTTCAGTTGAGGAGAGAGAAGAGAGGGAAAAAGTAGCATAGAGGAGGGGAATGCCTAAAAGGGGGTTCTATAGTGCAAGAGCAAACAAACAGGTGCAAAAAGAGCGAAACAAAAGAAACAAGGTAAGGAAGATGATATAGTCGTGTACTTGTTGCCTAGGGCAACAGTGCGACTTATATCCAAACACAAACAATAAAAACAAGCAACACACAATCATGGTTCTATTCGAACCATCACACGGACTCGACTGCGCATAGGGGGTACACGACTCATCCTACCCTAGGGGTTCTCGGACTAGTAGTCGTGCCTTGTGCCTCGTGTAGTCTTCTGAGTTTTCCTTAGGTGTTGCTATGTCCCTTGTGGTTGCTTGATGAATGATCTGGGTTAAGCCTAAAGAATCTTCAACAACTTCTCGCCTGATGAGGTGATGTGGTGAAGGTGTATCCTCGTAGCTGGCGTTGACTTGGTCCCTTCTTGTCCTCTTAATCATAACGATCCCTTGTGCCTTCTGGGGCATCGAGGGTACCAGGTAGGCAATCATTTATGCAATGATATTTACAAGGCATAATAGAGGTCCAACATGTCGGTTACGTTGATGACAACATCGACACCTAGAGCGGGACGAAGAGAACTGTTTTCCTGCTCACTATAGTGAGGCGGACCAAATGGCGAGGTTCTCATCCACTAGTGGTTACCAATACAACAACGGTAGTGACAGGATTACTCTATTAGCAATGTATATCATGATCTTGCATGCCCTGTGCCTTGGTCATCGTAGGCCAAGGTTGCACCATCTTGGGGTAGTGTCAAGGGTGTCACCATCTTCTAGGTCTTCATGTCCTCATTCCTCGAGGATGTATCTTCTGTTGGCATCATCTTGTTATGGTGTCGCCAACCTTGTGTTCAGAAGAGGTGGGTGAGTGTTTGGCAAGGCATCTTCCTTCTAGATTACCCACGAGGATTTCAGGAGATCCAGTGGTCAGGGGCATAAGGGTTCTAGCGACCAACATTTTTGAAGGGGGAAGAGATAAATAAGGAAAGTATAGCCTAGTTTTTGAAAAACTGAGAAGGGAAGAGAAGTATAGATAGTTTTGAAAACTAGCAATAGTTTTGGAAATAGTTTTATCCTAACTGATGATCATGCTAACTAAGGCTTCCTACAGTCAGGATGGCTCTGATACCAGCTCTGTGGGGACCCCGACTCATAAGTCGTGATCACCGAATGCACATGTATAGTGATCCCAGAGATCAATGCTCACTGAACACACATAAGCTGAATAACAAGAGTTACATCCATACATACCGTATTACACAAATTGTGAGCATTATGGTCAAGTCTTGAATATATCATTGTAGCGGAAATTTTCAGTAACAACTTGGACCCATGCCATCTGCCTTAACCCTACAGGCATTCTGACTGGGAAGCGTCCTAGCTCGCATGTTCTTCACCAAGAAATCTTCATCATATCATGTTCTCTCATGCCTGGCCAATAAATAACCAGTGGCAAGCCAATGAGTACTTTGAATGTACTCGCAAGCAACCCAAGTGTGATGACAGAATAATTATGCAAGGCTCTTCTGCTAAATTGGCAGTTTTGCGGAAAGCTAGTTTTTCATATGCAAGTATGATCAACATATAACAAGGGCATGCATGTATCTGCAACAGTATCCGGAGGTTACAGACATCAACATCGAGAAGAGTTATGAACAACTCTTGCTCAAGCTCATCATGTCTTTCCCACAATCACGTCAACAGATTTACCAAACCGTGTTGTTTTCCAGAAACTTATGGACATAGTCTAAGAAGCACCACCCAACTGTCCTTGACCGTGGACACGGCTATTCGAATAGTTTGACACACTGTAGAGGTTGCACACTTTACCCACAAGATTCGGGGAACTTCCATGTCATCCACGACCCACGGTACCTCAAGTACCCGGGGTAAGCACCCGATCACTATTTTTCCCTAGACGACACTAACATAGAGTCCACTCGATTGGTAGTAACCCCCGTGCCCAACATTCACAACTTAAAAATTGTGGAGACTCACTCCCATATTCATCACATACCACTGATACGGGGTACCAACGGTGTGTTCGGTGCCCTGTAAAAACAGTCACGGCCGCCTATCCAAGCACGACCACATCCCGAGAGTGACCTCATGTCACCCCCGTCACTAGTAATGTGGGCACCATGCTAGTATCGACCTAGGTAATCAATAATGCCCTTTCCCATATAAGGGTAGAGTGGTTGTGCATGTTTGGTTGGGACGGTAATCACACATAAATCTAATCCATCTCTGTAAATAACACTTTCATCAAGCCTCGGTGCATTACTTCTCCACCAAGTAGTGCCCTAGTTCCTCATCATGTCCCAGGGGAATTAGTGGCACCCACTGGGTTATTTGCAAGTATGTCAAACCACACTTGTTTCTCTCAATGCATAACCCTGACCCATTTTACGTAGCCAACTACTATATCATACATCTATCTACTCCCACCCACATAACCCTCATAGGAAGGTAGGGTCATGCTTGATGCAAGTTTCAATAGTAAAGTAACGAAGGTACCAACCAAAGTGGTCACCTAGCTATTGATAGTAAGGTGATATGAGACATGCATAAAAAGGTTTTTCGAACATGGTCAAAGGGCTGCTGGCCTTGTCCTTCTGAGTCTTCAAACCTTCTGGTCCATCTCCGAGTACTCCGTTTATTTCGTCAACTAACAACGGAAACAATCATAATAAGCAACACAACAAGGCAAAAATAAAAGTGCTCTAAAAATAGGAGTTGGACTTTTCTAGGATACCTCTGGTCATATGAAAAATGACCAAGGTGGTTTCATTGGCATTGGATCAATGGATAGTTGGAACATTTCAATATGAAGGATATAAGGGATTTAATGGATCTGTAAGTTGTCTACAGAATGCCTTTTTATAAAACTGAGTAAAAGTACCCATTAAATCAGGCATGATTTTTGAAACATTTAGAAAATAGTTTTACCAGATTTGGAGTCCAAATGAATATAGTATAGATTTTTGAAGTGGACTTATGTGGGTAAATGACATTTTTATTAGATCCATGGGAAACTAGGCAGAGTAAAAATGTTCACCATGGCTCATTAAATAGATCTTGATTTATGGAGGCAGAAGAAATTTGAATCATCAAGTTTGGACACTATTTGGGAGATTTTACAAGCTTCTAGAAAAAGAAAAAGAAGAGGGGATAGGATTAGGAATTATACCTAATCATGCGCTCTGGACGTGGAATAGTTACTGGGCCGGCCCAGCAGCTGAGCCGCGCGCAGGGAAGGAGGGAACGTCGAAGGCGCCTCCGCCGAGTGCGCCTCCAGAGCGGAGAGGCGGAAACTGTCGGGGTCGTTTCCACTTAAAATGGGCGGGCCCGTGCACTGGCTCGCTGACCTGCGGGTCCCACGCCCACACTCTCTCTCCTCCCGCCTCCTCCTTCTTCCTCCCGACGGGCAGAAGCAAAGGACAGACGGTGCGCGTGCCGGCGATGATTCCGGCCGCTCCGCTGCGCCCGGGGCCAGGACGGTCGTCTGAGCGAATGCCCCGTTCCACGCCGCGCCTAGAGGTGGTCGTTCTGGATGCGGGGAGCACCAGAGTCGGGCGGAGTGTTGGCCATGGCAGAGACCGGTGACGGCGAGGATGGGCACGACGACCCGGCGAGATATGGGAGGAAATGGAGACCGGGATGGGCCGGTGGTGGTTGTGAGAGGGTGCTGGGGTGTCTAGGGGGGAAAGAGAGGGGCCGAGGCGCTCGAATTCGAGCGACGGTCGGCGGGGAAACTTCGGCCAGGGGAGCGCATGGAGGGCGCAGGAGAGGATTGGGTTGGTCCAGGGGGGTGCAAGGGAGAGAAATAGAGCAAAGGAGCAGCGAGGGGCTCGGGGGTGGCCTTTAAACAGGCAGGCGACGTTCCACCGAGGTCTCGTGCGCCGGCGAGCTCGTTGTCGTCGCCACGGGTCACGGGGCGCGTGTGGGCATGTCTGGGGCGTTTGTAGGGGTGGTCTACGCCTAGAGAAAGGGAGAGAAGGAGCGGGGATGCGCCAGGGCAGCGCGCATGTGAGCGTGCTCACTGGAGCTCTCGATGACCACGGTGCGCGTGCGAGCAGGGGTCGGAGAGAGAGAGGAAGAAGGGGGCCGACCAGCTGCCGTGTCCCGGACGTCAAGGTGGCCTCAAGGGACACGATCCCAACGCCCTAGGCTGTCGGGTGGCTCAGGCAGGATGCGGCTACAGTGCGGGAGCACACTGTAGCGCGCTCCAGAGCGCCCGTATGGCCGGCATGGCCGTGTCCACACCGCTCTGGACGCATCCACTTTGCCCAATGGTGTCTAGGGGGTCAGGGGAGGAGTAAAGAAGTGGGCTGTGGCCTTGGATGCCATGGAGGGCCACTGGAGTGAGGAGGGAGGTGAGAAAAGAGGAGAATGCTGCTGTCCAGAATGGTAAATGGGGTTTTACCCCCCCCCCTTAATCATTGATCTGAGGAGGGAAGGAGTTCCTGGAGGTAGAGGGTGACTGGGAGCAGTTGTGGTAAAAACTTGAGGCAAGGGGGAGTGGTGGAAGTGGATCAAAAGGTGATTTTGGCAAAGTGCCAGAAGGTGTTTGATGATGTTTTGGGCAAGCAAAAGGATTCCAAATGACATGAGACATAAGAGGATGAAATGGCACATACATTTAGGCCCTTCCACCAAATTTGAGCTCATTTGGGCAAAGTTGCCAATGCAACTTTTGTAAACCCTAGAAATCAACAGAAATGGATTTTCCAAGATTAAGTTAAGCAAATCATCTCTCCTTGATGCACCACTTGGTGTAGTGTCATCATTTGGGTTTGTGAGCATGTCCACAAAATTGAGGCCCCAAGTAAAAAGTTGGCAATGTAGAGTTATTCAAATTTGGATCTGGTCAGAAAGGGTTTTGGGGCACTTAGATCAAGTTATGCTTCTCCAATACTTGTGCCATTTGGTCTAGATGCATAATTAGACCATTTTAACATGTGCACCAAGTTTGAGAGCATTTGGACAAGTTTGGCAATGTATAGTTGCTCAAACTCCAAAATGGACAGAAATGGTATTGAGGGGATTAGATGATGTTTTCTTCATCTTCAAAGCATGAGACTTTGCAAGATCATCAAATATGTCATATCTAACATGATAGAATTTCCCTGGAATTTTTAGAGAATATTTCCTTTGTAAATATTTCAAAAGCTTGAAATATCCAGAAAGGGTTAATGAAGGATTTGTCCAATATTTTGAACATGACCATGTGTTGAAACTCTTATATATGGACAATATATGTCCTAGGAGTCTCTCTGAATTTTGGCAAATATTTTTGAAATAGTTAAATAATTTTAACCTATTAAAGACCATTTCTAGCCTAAAGAAAAAGCATTTAAATAACATATAAAAATAACTTTTGAAATTATAATTTTGTGGTTTATGGGAGTCCTATACCTAATAGGATTCAAATATACTTTTTGAAACATTTTTCACACCCTAAATAAGGTACTTGCAGTACAAACCTCAATTTAGGGGATTTTGGAAAACTAATTTTAGTAAATACTATTTGGCCAAAATATTTTTATAAGAAAATACTATACTGGTCTATACACATGGCATGATCATTGGGAAAAGGTTTTGGATCAAGGAGATGAAGTATAAGAGTTGGAGGATTTATTTGATTTCTAGAACACTAGCAAAGAGCATGCAGAAAACTAATCAAGCAAGGTTAAAACACTCAAAAGTTTTTGCCAAACCACATTTTAGCATGACCAATAGCTTAAGTGTTTGTGGCATGAAAATCAGGGTGTGACAATCAAGAACTCACATATATTCATGAAAACATAATAGGTTCAGATCTGAAATCATGGCACTCGGGCCCTAGTGACAAGCATTAAGCATGGCAAAGTCATAGCAACATCAATCTTAGAACATAATGGATACTAGGGATCAAACCCTGACAAAACTAACTCGATTACATGGTAAATCTCATCCAACCCATCACCGTCCAGCAAGCCTACGATGGAATTACTCACGCACGGCGGTGAGCATCATGAAATTGGTGATGGAGGAAGGTTGATGATGACGATGGTGACGGATTCCCCTATCCGGGGCCCCAAACGGACTCCAGATCAGCCCTCCCGAGATAGATTAAAGCTTGGCGGCGGCTCCGTATCGTAAAATAGGATGAATCCTTCTCTCTGATTTTTTTTCTCCCTGAAAGTGAATATATGGAGTTGGAGTCGGGGTCGGTGGAGCCTCAGGGGGCCCACGAGACAGGGGGCACGCCCCCACCCTCGTGGACAGGGTGTGGGCCCCCTAGTATTCATTCTTTTGCCAGTATTTTTTATAAATTCCAAAAATATTCTCCGTGGATTTTCAGGTCATTCCGAGAACTTTTATTTCTGCACAAAAATAACACCATGGCAATTCTGCTGAAAACAGCGTTAGTTCGGGTCAGTTCCATTCAAATCATGCAAGTTAGAGTCCAAAACTAGGGCAAACGTGTTTGGAAAAGTAGATACGTTGGAGACGTATCAACTCCCCCAAGCTTAAACCTTTGCTTGTCCTCAAGCAATTCAGTTGACAAACTGAAAGTGACAAAGAAAAACTTTTACAAACTCTGTTTGCTCTTGTTGTTGCAAATATGTAAAGCCAGCATTCAAGTTTTCAACAAAGATTATGAACTAACCACATTCACAATAACATTTAGGTCTCATGTTTACTCATATCAATGGCATAATCAACTAGCGAGCAATAATAATAAATCTCGAATGACAACACTTTCTCAAAACAATCATAATATGATATAACAAGATGGTATCTCGCTAGCCCTTTCTCAGACCGCAAAACATAAATGCAGAGCACCTCTGAAGATCAAGGACTGACTAGATATTGTAATTAATGGTAAAAGAGATCCAGTCACAGTTATACTCAATGTAAATTAATAGCAATGCATGCAAATGACAGCGGTGCTCTCCAACTAGTGCTTTTTAAAAAGAGGATGATGACTCAACATAAAAGTAAATAGATAGGCCCTTCGCAGAGGGAAGCAGGGATTTGCATAGGTGCCAGAGCTCGAGTTTTGAAACAGAGGTAAATAATATTTTGAGTGGCATACTTTCATTGTCAACATGACAACCAAGAGATCTCAATATCTTCCATGTTACACACATTATAGGCGGTTCCCCAATAGAATGGTAAAGTTTATACTCCCCCACCACCAACAAGCACACTCCACGGCTGGCCCGAAACAACGGGTACCATCCATACCAACAACAGTCCTCGGGGAGTTTTGTTTAATTATTTTGATTTGATTTGAGCATGGGACTGGGCATCCCGGTTACCGGCCATTTTCTCGTGAATGATGAGCGGAGTCCACTCATTGTGAGAATAACCCACCTAGCATGGAAGATATAGACAACCCTAGTTGATACATGAGCTATTCGAGCATACAAAATGGGATTTCATTTGAAGGTTTAGAGTTTGGCACATGCAAATTTACTTGGAACAGCAGGTAAATACCGCATATAGGAAGGTATGGTGGACTCATATGGAATAACTTTGGGGTTTATGGAAGTGGATGCACAAGCAGTATTCCCGCTTAGTACAAGTGAAGGCTAGAAAGAGACTGGGAAGTGACCAGCTAGAGAGCGACAACAGTCATGAACATGCATTAAGATTAATCAACAATGAGTGCAAGCATGAGTAGGATATAAATCACCATGAACATAAATATCGTGGAGGATATGTTGATTTTGTTTCAACTACATGCGTGAACATGTGCCAAATCAAACCACTTGAATCGTTCAAAGGAGGATACCACCCTATCATACCACATCACAACCATTTTAATAGCATGCTGGCACGCAAGGTAAACTATTATAAACTCCTAGCTAATTAAGCATGGCATGAGCAACTATAATCTCTAATTGTCATTACAAACATGTTTCATTCATAATAGGTTGAATCAGGCACGATAAACTAATCATATTCACAAAAACAAGATAGGTCGAGTTCATACCAGCTTCTCTTATCTCAGTCAGTTCATCATATATCATCATTATTGCCTTTCACTCGCACGACCGAACGGTGTGGATAATAATAGTAGTGCACGTGCATTGGACTAAGCTGGAATCTGCAAGCATTTAATACAAGGGAGAAGACAAGGTAATATGGCTCTTGGTTAAATAAAAAATAATGCATATTAGAGCCACTAAACATTTTCATCATGGTCTTCTCCTCTTGACCCCCAAAGAAAAGAAAAGAAATAAAACTATTTACACGGGAAAGCTCCCAACAAGCAAAAGAAGAACGAGAAATCTTTTTGGGTTTTCTTTTAATTACTACTACTATAGGCATGGAAAGTAAACTAGCTAAAAGCTACAACTAATTTTTTTGGTTTTTGTAACATACAAGAAAAAGACTTATAAAAGAAATTAAACTAGCATGGATAGTACAATGAAAAAGTATGAGCACTGACTACTGTAATGAGTGTGTGAACATGAATGTAATGTCGGTGAGAAATACGTACTCCCCCAAGTTTAGGCTTTTGGCCTAAGTTGGTCTATGGCCACAGATCAAAGCTACTCCCTCCGGTATATGGAGGAGTGTCCTCTGGATGCCACTGGCCGCCAATCTCCTCCGGATCCCACTAATAAACCGACTGCCGATAAGGGTCAAGTGGTGGCTCCGGCTCAGGCTCTGGAACTTGTGCCAGGCTCCAGTACGCATAAACGGCTTCTGGCAAGATGAGGTACATGCCTAAAAGTATGTTAAACAAAGAGGGTGCAGGCAAGGTAACAATCTCACAGTACTTTTTATCAAATATCAATTTATACTTAAGCAACTTATTCTTATCTTTAACAATAAAATCATGTGCTACCATACTCTTATAATCTAGAAAAGCAGGGGGCATCAACTTTTCCTCCTTCTCATAATGCCTGATAGGTATCTTAAAATGTTCAGCAAGGCGTGAAGCAAAGATGCCTCCGAAGATGGGGCCCTTTGTATGATTCAGACTTAATCGTTTGGCAATAATAGCGCCCAAGCTAAAAGTGGTATCGCAAAACAAAGCATGGCGCAAAATGACAATATCAGGGGCACTAAGATTTCCACTGTTCCCGCGACCAATTAAGCATCTACTAGCAAATATCGCAAAGTAACGTAGAATAGGAAAATGTATACTAGTAATTCTTGCATCTGAAACTTTCCTCGTTTCCCCTACAGCAATTGTATCAATAAAACCCTCCACATCATTACAATGTGGTTCCTCTATGCTGCCCGCAAAGGGTATCTTACAGACTTGACAAAAATCATATAGTGACATCTCCTTAACCTCATCGTATAAGTGAAACTCCACTGAAGGTGGTGATTTTTTAGCATGGAAGTAAAAAAATTGCACGAAAATATTAGTGAGTAGGAGATACCGTTCGTGCGGGTCGTGGAGAAAGTCGGTGAGGCCTGCATTCTCAGTCAAATAATAAAAATCATCATAAATTTCGGTGGCTCTCAAGAACTCATCACAAGGCCATTCACACGGCCGTACTTCCGCAATGCGAGGAAGATTGTATTTGGGCTTTTTATTCTCCTCACTCCGCTTATCCTCCGAGCTTCGGCTCGAAGAGCCTCTCAACAATCTCCTCACCATTTTCTTCCTCTGAAAAAATTCTGAAATTTTTAGTGACTCAAAATAAAAGTGAACCAAACTCAACAAGATTGATAGAAAATACTCCCACAAGTGCCTAGAGGCTATATCATGCATTTAGAACTACTTTTTACCACATAAATTTGACATGCAAGCACAAGAATAGGGTCACCTAAGCAGCAAAAATTTGCAATAAATAAAGCACTAGAACAAAAACTAATTGGACCGTTGGAGGAGTCACATACTGATACGTCTCCAACGTATCTATAATTTTTTATTGTTCCATGCTATTATATATTCTGTTTTGGACGTTTAATGGGCTTTATTATACACTTTTATATTATTTTTGGGACTAACCTACTAACCCAAGGCCCAGTGCAGATTGCTGTTTTTTTTCCTATATCAGAGTTTCGCAGAAAAGGAATATCAAATGGAGTCCAAACGGAATGAAACCTTCGGGAGAGTTATTTTTGGAACCGTATCTACACAGAAGACTTGGAGTACATGCAAGGGAACGAAAGAGGTGGCCACGAGGGCAGGGGGCGCGCCCAGGGGGGCAGGCACGCCCCCACCCTCGTGGGCCCCCTCTAGCTCCCCTGGTGCCCCTCTTCCTCTTATATATATCCTTGTACCCTGAAAACATTGAGGCAACAGACGAAACCCTAATTCCACCGCCGCAACCTTCTGTTCCCATGAGATCCCATCTTGGGGCCTGTTCCGGAGCTCCACCGGAGGGGGGGGGGTCGATCACGGAGTGCTTCTACATCAACACCATAGCCTCACCAATGAGTTGTGAGTAGTTTACCACAGACCTTCGGGTCCATAGTTATTAGCTAGATGGCTTCTTCTCTCTCTTTGGATCTCAATACAAAGTTCTCCACGATCTTTGAGGAGATCTATTCGATGTAATCTTTTTGCGGTGTGTTTGTCGAGATCCGATGAATTGTGGGTTTATGATCAAGATTATCTATGAACAATATTGGGTTCTTTTCTGACATCTTTTATGTATGATTATAATATCCTTGCAAGTCTCTTCGAATTATTGGTTTGGTTTGGCCTACTAGATCTATAGTTCTTGCAATGGGAGAAGTGCTTGGCTTTGGGTTCAATCTTACGGTGTCCTTTCCCTGTGACAGTAGGGGCAGCAAGGCACGTATTGTATTGTTGTCTTCGAGGATAAAAATATGGGGTTTATATCATATTGCTTGAGTTTATTCCTCTACATCATGTCGTCTTGCTTAAGGTGTTACTCTGTTCTTATGAACTTAATACTCTAGATGCATGCTGGATAGCGGTCGATGTGTGGAGTAATAGTAGTAGATGCAGAATCGTTTCGGTCTACTTGTTACGGATGTGATGCCTATATATAATGATCATGCCTAGATATTCTCATAACTATGCGCTTTTCTATGAATTTCTCAACAGTAATTTGTTCACCCACCGTAGAATTCTGCTATCAAGAGAGAAGCCACTAGTGAAACCTATGGCCCCGGGGTCTATCTTTATCATATTACTTTCCCGTCAACTAGCCAATTTACGTTGTTGTTTCTTATTTGCTTTCTTTACTTTATGTTCTTAAACCAAAAATACCAAAAATATTATCCTATCCTATCTATCAGATCTCACTTTCGTAAGTGACCGTGAAGGGATTGACAACCCCTTATCGCGTTGGCTGCGAGGTTCTTATTTATTTGTGCAGGTGTGATGGACTCGCGCGTAGTCTCCTACTGGATTGATACCTTGGTTCTCAAAAAATGAGGGAAATACTTACGCTACTGTGCTGCATCACCCTTTCCTCTTTGAGGGAATACAACGCAAGCTCGATAAGTAGCAAGAAGAATTTCTGGCGCCGTTGCCGGGGAGACTCACGCCAAGTCAAGTCAAGGTTTGATCTCCTGGCAACTTGCCAATTTCTGGCGCCGTTGCCGAGGAGATCTACGCAAAAGTCATATACCAAGTACCTATCACAAACCCTTATCCCTCGCACTACATTATTTGCCTCTCATTTTCCTCTCCCCCACTTCACCCTTGTCGTTTTATTCGCCCTTCTTTTTTCCGTGTGTTTACCGTTTGCCTAGCCGTCATGGCTAGCACGCCTATCATTATCAATACTCCTGAGAGTGAGGTTCTTAATTTTAAACAAAGGGAGGAAGAAAATCTAAAAGATGCTTGGTACAAAATTTGCAATGCTCGAAATAGATCTCCTAGGAAGCTTTCCACTTCCGTGCTTCTTCGCAATTTTTATGTTGGCATAACTCCTTGGAATAGGCTTATTCTCGATACCATTACCGGAGGAAATTTCTTGGGTAGTCATACTCTTGATTCCTATAATGTTTTGTTAGATTTGTTCGGGCCACATTCTACCCGGGAGGAGACACAAGTTTTTGATAAGATTTGCAAAGTAACATTTTTTTTACAAAAGTCTCTTGAACCTCTTAAGAGTATTGGAGGAAATTTACATCGCATGAATATGTGGATCACCCTTTTGCAATAAGCGGTTGGATTCTTTAGATCTGAAAAATTCTGAATATTAAGGGAAACGAGAACCTCCCGGATTCAAGCGTGATCCCACTAAAAGAAAAAAAATCCGAAGATGGCAATACCTAGATCTATTCTTGTATCGTACCTAGCTAGGGGCGTTAAACGATAGCGCTTGTTGGGAGGCAACCCAATTTTATTTTCTTTGTTTTTTCTTCTGTTTAGGAATAAATATTGCATATAGCTTCTGTTTAGATGTGGTTTTGTGTTTTAATTAGTGTTTGTGCCAAGTAGAACCTTTGGGAAGACTTGTGTGAAGTTTATATGATCATGCTGTAAAAAACATAAACGTTAGCGCTCACGAGATTGGCTGTCATTTTTTATTGGAGAGTGATTTTTAGTTGATTCTTTTTGCAGATGTTTAATAGGCAAATTCCTCACGTCCACCAATTTATTTCAATTTTTTAGAGTTACAGAAGTATTCGAAAGTTACAGATTACTACAGACTGTTCTGTTTTTGACAGATTCTGTTTTTCGTGTGTTGTTTGCTTATTTTGATGAATCTATGAGTAGTATAGGGGGGGTATGAATCATACAGAAGTTGGAATACAGTAGGTTTAACACCAATATAAACAAAGAATGAGTTCATTACAGTACCTTTGAGTGGTGGTTTGTTTTCTTATACTAACAGAGCTCACGAGATTTTTGGCTAAGTTTTGTGTTGTGAAGTTTTCAAGTTTTGAGTATGGCTTTGATGGACTATGGAACAAAGAGTGGAAAGAGCCGAAGCTTGGGGATACCCAAGGCACCCCAAGGTAAAATTCAAGGACAACCAAAAGCCTAAGCTTGGGGATGCTCCAGGAAGGCATCCCCTCTTTCGTCTTCGTCTATCGGTAACTTTACTCGAGGCTATATTTTTATTCACCACATGATATGTGTTTTGCTTGGAGCGTCATGTATGATTGAGTATTTGCTTTTTAGTTTGCCACAATCATCCTTGCTGGACACACCTTTTGAGAGAGATAAATATGATTTAGAATTTATTAGAATACTCTATGTGCTTGACTTATATCTTTTGAGCTAGATAATTTTGCTCTAGTGCTTCACTTATATCTTTCAGAGCACGGTGGTGGTTTTATTTTGTAGAAATTATTGATCTCTCATGCTTCACTTATATCCTTTTGAGAGTCTTTTAGAACAGCATGGTAATGTGCTTTGGTTATAAAACTAGTCCTAATATGACAGGCATCCAAGATGAGTATAGTAAAAACTTTCATATAAGTGCATTGAATGCTATGAGAAGTTTGATACTTGATGATTGTTTTTAGATATGAGGATGATGATATTAGAGTCATGCTAGTGGAGTAATTGTGAATTTAAGAAACACTTGTGTTAAAGTTTGTGATTCCCATAGCATGCACGTATGGTGAACCGTTATGTGATGAAGTTGGAGCATGATTTATTTATTGAGTGTCATCCTTTGTGTGGAGGTCGGGACCGTGCGATGGTTAACTCCTACCAACTCTTCCCCTAGGAGCATGCATTGAATACTTTGTTTTGATAACTCGTAGATTTTTGCAATAGGTATATGAGTTCTTTATGACTAATGTTGAGTCCATGGATTATACGCACTCTCACCCTTCCACCATTGCTAGCCTCTCTTGTACCGCGCAACTTTCGTCGGTATCATACACCCACCATATATCTTCCTCAAAACAACCACCATACCTACCTATCATGGCATTTCCATAGCCATTCCGAGATATATTGCCATGCAACTTTCCACTGTTCTGTTCATATGACACGCTTCATATTGTCATATTGCCATGCATGATCATGTAGTGGACATTGTATTTGTGGCAAGGCCACCATTCACAATTCATTCATACATGTCACTCTTGATTCATTGCACATCCCGGTACACCGCCGGAGGCATTCACATAGAGTCATATTTTGTTCTAGCTTTGAGTTGTAATCTTTGAGTTGTAAGTAAATAAAAGTGTGATGATCTTCATTATTAGAGCATTGTCACGTGTGAGAAAGGCCAAATAAAAAAAGATGGCCCAAAAAAAGAGAGAGAAGGGGGCTAAAAAAAGAGAAAAGCCCTCTCCAAAAGAATGAGAGAAAAGAGAGAAGGGACAATGCTACTATCCTTTTCCACACTTGTGCTTCAAAGTAGCACCATCATCTTCATGATAGAGAGTCTCTTGTTTTGTCACTTTCATATACTAGTGGGAATTTTCATTATAGAACTTGGCTTGTATATTCCAACGATGGGCTTCCTCAAATGCCCTAGGTCTTCATGAGCAAGCAAGTTGGATGCACACCCACTTAGTTTCTTTTGATGAGCTTTCATACACTTATATCTCTAGTGCATCCGTTGCATGGCAATCCCTACTCACTCACATTGATATCTATTGATGGGCATCTACATAGCCCATTAATACGCCTAGTTGATGTGAGACTATCTTCTTCTTTTGTCTTCTTCACAACCACCACTCTATTCCACCTATAGTGTTATATCCATGGCTCACGCTCATGTATTGAGTGAAATTTGAAAGGTTTGAAAAAATTTGAGTATGAAACAATTGCTTGGCTGAAACTGGAGTTGTGCATGATTTAAATATTTTCTGTGATGAAGAGGGAGCATAGCTAGACTATATGATTTTGTAGGGATAACTTTCTTTGGCCATGTTATTTTGAGAAGACATAATTGCTTTGTTAGTATGCTTGAATTATTCTTATTCTTATGTCAATATAGACTTTTTTCTTGAATCTTTCGGATCTGAACATTCATGCCACAATAAAGAGAATTACATTGAGAATTATGTTGGTTAGCATTCCACATCAAAAATTCTGTTTTTATCATTTACCTACTCGAGGACGAGCAGGAATTAAGCTTGGGGATGCTTGATACGTCTCCAATGTATCTACAATTTTTATTGTTCCATGCTATTATATATTCTCTTTTGGATGTTTAATGGGCTTTATTTTACACTTTTATATTATTTTTGGGACTAACCTACTAACCCAAGGCCTAGTGCAGATTGCTGTTTTGTTTTTTTGCCTATTTCAGTGTTTCGCAGAAAAGGAATATCAAACGGAGTCCAAACGGAATGAAACCTTCAGAAGAGTTATTTTTGGAACCGTATCTACACAGAAGACTTGGAGTACACGCGAGGGAACGAAAGACGTGGCCACGAGGGCAGGGGGCGCGCCCCCCACCCTCGTGGGCCCCCTCTGGCTCCCCCGATGCCCCTCTTCCTCCTATATATATCCTTGTACCCTGAAAACATCGAGGCAACAGACGAAACCCTAATTGCACCGCCGCAACCTTCTGTTCCCATGAGATCCCATCTTGGGGCCTGTTCTGGAGCTCCACCGGAGGGGGGGTCGATCACGGAGTGCTTCTACATCAACACCATAGCCTCACCAATGAGTTGTGAGTAGTTTACCACAGACCTTCGGGTCCATAGTTATTAGCTAGATGGCTTCTTCTCTCTCTTTGGATCTCAATACAAAGTTCTCCTCGATCTTCGAGGAGATCTATTCGATGTAATCTTTTTACGGTGTGTTTGTCGAGATCCGATGAATTGTGGGTTTATGATCAAGATTATCTATGAACAATATTGGGTTCTTTTTTGAAATCTTTTATGTCTGATTACAATATCCTTGCAAGTCTCTTCGAATTATTCATTTGGTTTGGCCTACTAGATCTATAGTTCTTGCAATGACAGAAGTGCTTGGCTTTGGGTTCAATCTTGCGGTGTCCTTTCCCAGTGACAGTAGGGGCAGCAAGGCACGTATTGTATTGTTGCCATCGAGGATAAAAACATGGGGTTTATATCATATTGCTTGAGTTTATCCCTCTACATCATGTCATCTTGCTTAAGGCATTACTCTGTTCTTATGAACTTAATACTCTAGATGCATGCTAGATAGTGGTCGATGTGTGGAGTAATAGTAGTAGATGCAGAATCGTTTTGGTCTACTTGTTACAGACGTGATGCCTATATATAATGATCATGCCTAGATATTCTCATAAATATGCGCTTTTCTATCAATTGCTCGACAGTAATTTGTTCACCCACCGTAGAATTCTGCTATCAAGAGAGAAGCCACTAGTGAAACCTATGGCCCCGGGGTCTATCTTTATCATATTACTTTCCCGTCAACTAGCCAATTTCTATTGCTGTTGCTTATTTGCTCTCTTTACTTTCTGTCCTTATACCAAAAATACCAAAAATATTATACTATCCTATCTATCATATCTCACTTTCGTAAGTGACCGTGAAGGGATTGGTAAGCCCTTATCGCGTTGGTTGCGAGGTTCTTATTTGTTTGTGCAGGTGCGAGGGACTCGCGCGTAGTCCCCTACTGGATTGATACCTTGGTTCTCAAAAACTGAGGGAAATACTTACGCTACTATGCCTCATCACCCTTTCCTCTTCGAGGGAATACAACGCAAGCTCGAGAAGTAGCACATACCAAAGAACAATCTCCCCAAACAGTTTTGTGAATGGAGCTTTGAGCAAGGAGATCAAAAATGGCAGCAAGATGAGCTACAACACAGGTTTGAGCTGTGGGAGGATTTTTTTTGGAAGAAGATGAAGTGTGTGGGTGTTGGAATAAGTGGAGTTGGTCCACGTGGGGTCCACGAGGCAGGGGGCGCGCCCAGCGGGTGTGGGCGCGCCCTAGACCCTCGTGGCCAGGTGGTGTGGCCCCCCTAGTGTGTTCTCGGTGCCAAATATTCTTAAATATTCTACAAAAAATCATATTTCATTTTCGGGACATTTGGAGAACTTTTATTTTGGTTTTTTTTCAAGGATAATTCAGAAAACAGATAGAAAATACTACTTTTGCTTTATTTAATCTAAATAACAGAAAGTAAAAGGAGGATACAGACAGTTGTGCTTTCTAACTTCATCCATCTCTTGCTCATCAAAATGTATCCATTAACAAGGTTAATCAAGTCTTGTTAACAAATTCTTTCCGAATAACATGAAATCGGAAAATTTTCGAATAACGCTAGGTTACCTCAACGGGGATATGCATGTCCCCAACAATAAGAATATCATATTTCATCTTGAGAGTAGGAAGAGGGAAATCAAAACCTCCAATAGTGATCGTTGACATTTTTCCAATAGAAATTGATACTGTGGACTTGAGGTTGTTTCCTCGGAAAGTGTATTGTGTGCTCATAACCATTAACATAAAAAGTGATATTGCCTTTGTTGCAGTCAATAACAGCCCCTGCAGTATTCAAAAAGGGTCTACCAAGGATAGTCGACATACTATCATCCTCGGGAATATCAAGAATAACAAAGTCCGTTAAAATAGTAACGTTTGCAACCACAACATGCACATCCTCACAAATACCGACAGGTATAGCAGTTGATTTATCGGCCATTTGCAAAGATATTTCAGTAGGTGTTAACTTATTCAAATCAAGTCTACGGTATAAAGAGAGAGGCATAACACTAACACCGGCTCCAAGATCACATAAAGCAGTTTTAACATAGTTTCTTTTAATAGAGCATGGTATAGTTGGTACTCCTGGATCTCCTGGTTTATTTGGTATTCCACCTTTAAAAGTATAATTGGCAAGCATGGTGGAAATTTTAACTTCCGGTATCTTTCTTTTATTTGTAACATTATCTTTCATATACTTAGCATAAGGATTCGTTTTAAGCATATCAGTCAAACGCATACGCAAAAAGATAGGTCTAATCATTTCAGCAAAGCGCTCAAAATCATCATCATCCTTTTTCTTGGATGGTTTAGGAGGAAAAGGCATGGGTTTTTGAACCCATGGTTCTCTTCCTTTACCATGCTTCCTAGCAACAAAGTCTCTTTTATCATAACGTTGATTCTTTGATTGTGGGTTATCAAGATCAACAACATGTTTAATCTCTACATCATTGTTGTTGCTAGGTGGAGTATCATCATGAACATCATCATTATCATTTTCACTAGGTTCGTGTTCATTACCAGATTGTGTTTCAACATCAGAAATAGAAATATCATTGGGATTCTCACGTGTGTCAACAATAGGTTCACTAGAAGCATGCAAAGTCCTATCATTTTTCTTTTTCTTCTTCTTAGAAGGACTAGGTGTATCAACATTAGTTCTCTGAGAATCTTGCTCAGCTGTCTTAGGGTGGCCCTCAGGATACAAAGGTTCCTGAGTCATTCTTCCCCCTCTAGTCATAATTCTAACAACATTATCATTTTTCCTCTTATTTAATTCATTAAGCAAATCATTTTTTGCTTTAAGTACTTGTTCTACTTGAGTGGTAACCATAGAAGCATGTTTACTAATGAGTTTAAGTTCACCTTTAACTCTAGACATATAATCACTCAAGTGTCCAATCATATAAGCATTACATTTCATTGTCTACTAACATAAGCATTGAAGTTTTCTTGTTTAACAATAAAATTGTCAAACTCATCTAAGCATTGGCTAGCAGACTTATTACGAGGAATATCACCTTCATCAAATCTATAGAGAATTTACCTTTACTGCCTGTGTCGGGTTATCAAGACCATGTATTTCTTCAATAGGTGGTAAATTCTTAACATCTTCAGCTTTAATACCCATTTCTTTCATACATTTCTTTGCCTCTTGCATATCTTCAGGACTGAGAAATAGAATACCCCTTTTCTTTGGAGTCGGCTTAGGAGTTGGTTCAGGAAGTGTCCAATTATTTTCATTATTCGACATATTATTCAATAGCAATTTAGCATGCTCAATAGTACTTTCCCTGAAAACACAACCAGCACAACTATCCAGGTGGTCTCTAGAAGCATCGGTTAGTCCATTACAAAAGATATCAAGTATTCCATTTTTCTTAAGAGGATGATCAGGCAAAGCATTAAGTAATCGGAGAAGCCTCCCCCAAGCTTGTGGGAGACTCTCTTCTTCAATTTGCACAAAATTATGTATTTCCCTTAAGGCAGATAGGTAATGAATCATATACTCGGGACTACGCACACAACCAAGATCAAGAGAATTAAACCATGTTTTAGCATCACCCTTTAAGGAGAACGGAAATAACTTAAGGATATAGTAGTAACTCCAGTTTTCTAACCGTTTGTCAAAACAAGGCGTGTAATATACCGTTGGAAAGCTACGAACAAGGCGCAACTTTCATATGTTGAAATATTTTTGAGATTCCTTACGGTTTTTAGTTAAATTTGAAAATCGTGCGGCTGACTACGAAGGGCAGTGGCCGTTTTTCGTGAAATTTTTACAAAACGTTGGTCGAAATGATCCAAATGATACACCGTTGGAAAGATATCGTCGAGACGCTACTTTTTCATGTAGAACACCCCCTCTAATTCATTACGGTTTAAGAGCAGTTTTGAAATTACAAAAACGCGAAAACTCTGTTTCTCGCGTCACCCAAATCGACGCGTTTTTTTGCGCTTCCGAAGTGCATGTTACTGCAACACAGAGACCAGTGAACTGCATGTTTGAAAAAACTGTACGTGTTGTTTTTTCGGTACCTTTTTTGCTCTAGTTTTTAAACCGTTTATCGGAATTATGCGTCTAATATACCGTTGAAAAGCTATGGAGTAGACGCAACTTCGCCATGTTGAACACTTTTCGAGATTCCGCACGGTTTAAGAGCAGTTTTGAAAACGGTGAACTCCGTGTTTGAAAAAACTGTACGTGTTGTTTTTTCGGTACCTTTTTTGCTCTAGTTTTTTAACCATTTATCGGAATTATGCGCCTAATATACCGTTGAAAAGCTATGGAGTAGACGCAACTTCGCCATGTTGTACACTTTTCGAGATTCCGCACGGTTTAAGAGCAGTTTTGAAAACGGTGAACTGCATGTTTGAAAAAACTGTACGTGTTGTTTTTCGGTACCGTTTTTGCTCTAGTTTTTTAACAGTTTATTGGAATTATGCGTGTAATATACCATTGAAAAGCTATGGATTAGACGCAACTTTGCCATGTTGAACACTTTTCGAGATTCCACACGGTTTAAGAGCAGTTTTGAAAACGGTGCGACCGACGAATAATGGCAGCGAGTGTTTTTTTGCGCTTCCGAACAGCACAAGAAAACCGCACTGCATCAGGGTAGGAGCCGGCGCGACGGTGCTGGGGGAAGGAGGTGGGGCGGCAGCGCGGGGGTAGGAGGCGAGGCAGTGGTTGCTGTCCTCGAGGCGCTCCGCGCTAGAAACCTATTTAAGTGGGGGTGTTATGAGAATAAGGTTTTTGTATATATATATATATATATATATATATATATATATATATATATATATATATATATATATAGGGTCTATTCTCATAACACCCCTTAAGACATTATTCTCCTAACAAAAACCTTATTCTCATAACACCCGTCCCCTACCGACCTCCTAGCGCGGGAGCGCCCCGGCGGCCAGCGGCGAGCGGAGTCCCCCTCCCTACCGACCTCCTAGCGCGGGAGCGCCCCGGCGGCCGGCGTCCAGCGGCGTCCCCCTCCCTCCCCGCCTCCTAGCGCGGCAGCGCCTCGGCGGCCGGCGGCGTCCCCCTCCCCTCCCCGCCTCCTTGCGCGGCAGCACCCCGGCGGCCGGCGGCGACCCCCACCCCTCCCCGCCTTCTTTCGCGGCAGCGCTCCGGCGGCGGGCGGCGACCCCCACCCCTCCCCGCCTTCTTCCGCGGCCAGTAGCGCAGAGCGCGCGCCGAGCGGTCGGCGATGCAGTCCGTCGGCGAGGATTCTTCCGCGGCGGCATTTAGGAAGCGACGCCGCCCCTCACCTTCGCCCCAACACCACCTGGGGGATCCGCCGCTGAAGCATCCAGCCTCGGTTATGCATGACAAGGGAAAGAGAACTGGAAGGATGCCTTCTCCATCGCATTCGTCATGGATGCGAACTGCAATGGTGCACATCCAGCCTTCTCCCGCAACAATAGCAAAAGTGGAAAAAGCCCATGAGTTCCTGCAGCGCAGGTGGACTGCACGCCAACAGCAGCCAGAGCTGCATCTGCAGATGGAGAGAACTGCATATAATGTAAGAAAATCACATACCCAACCCCCACATCTAGTTTGTAGTGCCGTTTTTATCCCCATGCAGTGCCCCTCTTGCGTCGACTGCAGTCCCATGTATCTCCCAGTAGAAAACAGAAAAAAAATACTTCGAAAAATAAAAAATGCTATATGGCTCAAAATTGCAGTCCACCATGACTTACATATGTAGAGCGCTGTGCCTAAAACTGAAGTGCATTGTTTCTTCATGTTAACCAACAGTGCCCCTGCTATAGAATGACAAATTGAAGTGCAATTTCTTACAGTTGCAAATTATAATGATATATAGTACGAAAGATGCAGTTCATTTCACTATTGACGTGCATAAAAAGCTTTGGCTTAATACTGTGCAGGAAATTACTATGCCTCCAAAACAGAAGATGCCTCGATTCATTTACGACCCAAAGCCCCTGAACTGCATTGGAAGAGAAGAGTGGGAGATGCCTGGATGGATAACACCTGAAATACCTAGGGGTTTCTTTAACACAACAAACAGAACTGCGAACTCCGTGGAGGAAGATGTAGAGGATAAAGATGAAAACAGTGAACCCAACATCATTCGAGATGGAGAAGGCAGTGAAGCAAAAAGCGCGCAAGATGAGGAGGACGACGACGATCTGGTCTTCATAGGGGAACACGCGCAGAAAGATGATGAGGATGATGATGATGAAGAGCAAATCATAACAGTTATGTAGCCAAGGTACACGCGTGTCTTTGAAACATTTGGCCAGCAGATCAGAACGGATGATATAGCACCTCCACAAGCCAATGTTGAAACCCAGCAAGTTCGGCAAGTTCATGAGCAAACAATTCGTCAACAAAGAGACAGTGGAATTCCACCCAAGCCGCCTACTGCGCACCAAAAGAATCGGAAGCAGAATCAAGGAGAGCCGCAAGCAACCAAAAAAGTAAAGTTCTCAACACTTCTACCTCCTCGCGATCCTAAATTACACAGATCTGTTGTCACCACTCCATGCCCAATAAACATTGGAGAGCTGCAAACACCGTTAGAGAAAAAACAGTACACACATGTAAGCTTCCTTGCCTAAATACTGCAATTCACTTACGCATTCTTTCAGCTTGTGCATTCTCATTAACAAAAAAACATTCCATATTGTGTGTGCAGGATGAGAACATGCTCCAAGAACTTGTGCCTATGAAAGGTGTGCAATTCACATCACACGCTGCGGCGCGAGAATTCTACAACACGTATGCGAGGCATGCAGGCTTCGGCACACGCAAAAACGGCGGATACAGAACAAACAGATACATAGTGTGCTCAAAGGAAGGCAGAAGCAAGGAAACTGTCACTAATTATGACAGAAAGCGAGATAAAACATCAAAGAGGACTGGCTGCAAGGCGGGAATGAGATTGAAAAAAATCAAGGATGTGTTTGTGATAGCAGAGATTGAGCTCAATCACAACCACAGGATGATTGACAACCCAGCTATGCTTCTGCACATGCACTCGCATAAGACGGATGATCTTTTACTTGATAAACTAGTGAAGGACATGCAGAGCGACAACCTGACGCACACGCAGATGATGTCAACCCTATCAAGGATGTCAGGAGGGCTGCACTTTATGGGGCGCACCAGCCGTGACTGGGTGAACAGGTACGTTCACTAAACAAAAAACGATATCTCGTCTATTTCATGCAGTTCGCTTGTGCATTTTCTGTATGTCCCTAATGCTGCAAGTATATTATTATTTCGAACTGCAGGAAGCACCAATTCGCGAGGGAGGAAACAGAAGACGATGTGAAGAAACTCCTGGCTTTCTTTGAGAAGATGCAGCAAATAAACCCAGAGTTCTTCTATGATTACGACAAAGATGTCGATAACTGTGTGCGGAACATATTCTGGGCGAACGCGAGCTACAGGGGATCGTACGAAGATTTTGGAGATTGTGTCACATTTGACACGACCTACAAGACCAACAAGTTCCACATGCCTCTGGCCGTCTTCGTTGGAGTCAACCACCACCTCCAAAGCACAATATTCGCTGTGGCTCTCATCAGAGACGAAACAATACCGACTTTCGAGTGGGTGTTCCAAACGTTCTTGCGTTGCATGAACAACAAGCGGCCAATCTGCATACTCACAGGTATGCTGAAAAAAAGAATGGGTTTAAATAACAATGCAGTTCACTGCCAAGTTTTGTAGTCAATTTCTTCCATCCAATGAAAAAAAGCAGAAAAAGGATATGCAGTTCTCTCAATAACTCACTGCTTGATTTTTTTCAAAAACATGCAGATCAATGCCCCTCCATGGATGCCGCGATAAAAAGTACGCGAATAAGCACGCTGCACAAGTTATGTCGTTGGCATATACTGAAAAAATACAAGGATCACCTGTCCTTGCTGTACAAAGCGTATGAGACATTCAAGGATGAGCTGACCTCCGTTCTCAACCACCCGCTGATGCCATCAGAGTTTGAACGCGCTTGGCATGAGCTCATGGACAAGTATAACCTGCAAAATGACGAGATTATGAAGGCGCTCTGGATAGACCGAAAAGAATGGATATCAGCTTACTACAAGGAGGTGTTCTGTGCACGGATGATGTCAACACAGAGAAGTGAAAGCATGAACCGGATCTTGAAGAGGACTTTGTCAAGGAAAGACACGACCTACACATCTTTGCATCGCAGGTGGACAGGTGCATCCAGACAAGGAAGGGCGTCGAGCACGCGGAGACCATAGCTAACGAGGTATATAAACAGAACAAAGTTTTTAAGCTAGATGAGCAATTAATAAAACACTACTCGCTTTCTTGATTTTTGCTGTGAAAAACAACTACTTAACTGGTTTTCTTTGTTTCACAGACGGAAATAAAGACTACTACTCAGTTTGGTTTCGAGGTTCAGCTCTCCAAGATTTACACCAGGGCGGTCTTTGCTGACTTCAAGCAAACGCACTACCGCAGCACTGCATTCAGATCAGAGCAATCCCCTGACAACCCGACGAAATATTTGGTGCGCCACTACAACCGGTCTAATGATTTTGATTGGGCAAGACACGAGTTCCAGGTAGTTGCTGATGTGATGAACGGTATCTACGAATGTGAATGCAAGCTGTGGACACACACAGGTCAGTGAGACAGGAAACAAAAAATAAGCACACACAAAACATAATGAAGTTCACTTATTGCTGGTAGCAAAAAAGAGATGAAAACAAAAAAACTTAGTGAAGTTCACTAGAACAGTAGACCCAGGACCTATTTATAATGCAGTTCACAAAACCCAAAATTGAAAAAATGTTGCATATTTATGTAAAGTTTGCTGACACGAATAACCAAAAAAAATCTTTTGCTGCAGGCCTGTTCTGTGTGCACATCATTTGCATGTTGGATCAGCTGCGGGTGGACAAGATACCTGAAGAGTACATATTGAAGAGATACACACGGAACGCACGCCAAAATCCAACTTTTGACCGCAGAGACTATGAGCAAACTGCTCCAGATGGGAGTTCGATGTTCTGCCGTAGGAGACTACTTGCAGAAACAGCAATGGACCTGGCGAACAGGGGTGTCAAATTGGATAGAGGGTACAACAGAGCTTTAGCTGGGATGAGAGAACTCATACAAGAAGTGAACGTAATAAACGAAGAAGAAGAAGAAGAAGAGAAGATCATGGATGCGCGGGGTGAAGAACAAGGAGAGGAGCGCGAACATGCTGCTGATGGTGCAGCTCATAATATGGATGACACAATTCTTCCCCCACCTATTTCAATCACAAAAGGGAGAAAGAAAGAGAGCAAATCAGCCAATAAAAAAGCTGCAGCAAATGAAAAAAGTCCTGAAAAAAATAGCAGGCCTGAGCCAGAACTGGACAGCGGAGGAAGACAACTGGGGGTAAGGACGTGTAAATCATGCAATAAGATTGCGGGACACAACTCAAGAACATGTAAGGAGAGGCTGGAAAAAATCCAAGCTGAAAATGCCACCACAAATCACCGAGCTGACCAACAAGATGATATGACAAAGAGAAGACTATGTAGCGTCTGCAATAGGAGAGAGAAGCATAACGCGAGAACTTGTCCAAATAGAACAGAAAAAAAGATGAAGAAGATGACGAAGAAGATGCTGACAGAGAAGAGAACAAGGAAGCGAGCGAAGCTGATGTAACTGAAGAGGAAGATGAGGAGGAAGAAGAAGAAGATGAGGAAGAAGAAGAAGAAGATGAAGACATCGAAGAACCATCATCAAAAACGAGGGGGAGAGACAGAACGGAGAATCCAGCCCGTAGGCAAGCATCGCAGTCGCACGGTCGCGTTACGAGGGGTAATGCGAACAACAAGAGCAAGACAGAAGCAGCAACAACCATTGAAAAAAATGCAGTGCACAATTTGAGAAGAAGCAGCAGGAAAAGGACATAGATCAACACATATACAGTTTTACATTTTAAAAATATATTAACTTCATCCTTTATATATATCATATCGTATATAATATATATAGCTTGTGTTTAGTGGACTGCAAAAAAAATTCAACATGTAATATTGAAGTTCAAAATGAATAGATATAACATATGCCATATATACTTTGTGATCAATGTGCTGCGGGGGGGTATGCTTGATAAAATGCAGTTCTCTTCTATATGAAAGAAATAAGATGAGAATGTCATTCTCAGAATGCGGTTCTCTTCTGTATGAAAACCCTGAGATCAGAATGTCATTTTGAGAATGCAGTTCTCTTCGTCGTATAGAATCTAAGATGACCGTGAATCAATATAGAATGCAGTTAGAAAGAAAAAATATAGAGTCAGACTAGGCTTCACGTACAGTCCAGTGCGTGTGTGGTGCGTTTAAAGCTTACAGTGCAGTACGCTTCGAGTACACAATGCAGTGCGCTTAGTGCAAAAAATGTAAAAAATTGAGCTCTCCCTTAGCAGACACGATTGATTTTCTGTCTTCTAATACAATTTTTCCAAAATTTTGAAACTCGACGACAAACACGTTGAATTCGTCTTTGCAGTCCCATGTGATAAGGTGAGATGCAGTGCGGATGCGTATATTTAAAAAAACTTGGCTGCTAGTCATATAAGTGAATGCAGTGCACTACGAACATGTTACAGTTCACAAGGAGGAGTTGGATGAAAGCTCCATTATGTACATATTTGACATTGTCCCTATCTGCCACAAAAAGAAAAACACAAAAACTAACTAGACCAGTATATACAAAAGCACACAACATGGTGTGAACAGTTTTGCAGATCAAGAACTACACACAGCGACCATAGATACTGTTTACAGAAAGTTCTGGAGCACACACGAAAAGAAATCAACACACATAAAAAAAGATCTGCTATCATTTATGCCTCATCCTGCTCCTGCGAATCCAATTTTGGAGAAAAGCCAAGAGAAATGCAGAGATTTCTTAGATCCTCCGGGAACTCGGTGACTACGACCATGTTTTCATGGTGGAACAGGATCTGGAACACAAACTCAGCCTTCCAATCCTGAAGAACAGCTTCCTGCGATGAAGAGAAAAAACAAATATACAACATCATCTACAAAAAAGAAACTGACAAAAAAAATATCAAGGAATGAGGGATTATTATTGGGTTAAAAAAAGATACTTACATTACGCTTTGCGAATTTCACAACAAAGCTTTTGTCGTCATAAAACTGAGCCATCTTCAGAACAAAAAAGCCGCACTCATTAGGGCCCTACTCAGGGGAGCCCAAAAAGCTAGCTTTCTTTGAAACATCGACCCAGTCTACCGACTCCTTTCTCTTGTACTCCTTTTCTCCATAAACCTTCTTCAACAATGCAGTCATCCTGATCATCTGGTGGAAATAAAAAAATAAAAATACACATCACAACAAATATTGTTCCACACGCGCACGCATGAAAACAAGAAGAAAGGTGAAAAAGGAAAAAATTTACCATTTCAGTGCGGTCGCTGTGGTATTCAGACTTATGCCACCTCGTCGTTTGATCAACCGGTCCGCTGTACCTCCTAGTGTCATGAATGTCAAGGGTCTCGCGGTGCCTATTCATTATGTATAGCGAATAATGCTGGTCTTTCATCCGTGGTAACAGAATCTGATTTTGTTTCATCAAATTTGTTATGGGTTTGATGAATTAAAAAGGATTACTGGAAAAAATTGGGAGAGAAAATAAGTACATAAGGTTGAACAAAAGCAAATCTGATAGCTTACTAATTTGCAATCAAGAAGGTCCTCGTCATCACGAACATAAAGTTTGAACTGCTTTGCTGCATCGTCAACGTTAAACTTGCCGTGGACAAAAGGCAACACAACATTTCCATCTTCATCTCTATCCGCGTGATCATTCATTTGAAGCACATACTGCGTGTGGATAATTCACAAAAGAACATTAATGCAGTTCCCCTTAAGATGTTCGCTCCGACGCTTAATCAAAAAATGGATCACGCTTCTCTAAAAACAGTATGCAGTTCACAATTCTCCCCATAATTTGTTTCATTTAAGATACATGGGTTAAACACAAAAAAATAAATGTATGCAGTTTAGTACATTCTAAAACAAATTATTATGCACTATTTACTCCAGTTCACTCAAGCAGAAAAAAAAGAAAAAAAGAAAAAAAGAGAAATACCGTGCTAAACAAAGGGGACAGCAGAACGCGTTCGCCAGATCGATAAACCACATTCATATGCTCGTCATTCTTCCAGTACCTGATGATATGATCCATCAATTCCGAGTCCATAAAACCACCTCTGGTGAAAGTTAAGAACATGTAGTCCACATTCACAGTGTAGACTTCGATAGGATTCCTGTGCATGAAAAGCGCGCACCTGCACAAAAGAAACGGCGAAGGTGAGGGGGGTTAGGAGCACAAAAGCAAAAACATAGAAGAACATTACACACATTAAAAATCAAAAAGCGAAAAAACTAACGAAAAAAGAACTGACTCGCTGTATTTTTGTCTGAATGGTGTGCTCGTGATGAGTTGCAAGACTTTCCTCATCTCCGCAAGATAGCTGAATCTCGCAGGATTCAACTTCTGTACAGGAGATTGAAACTTTGATGGCTTCTGCACAGGCCTCTTATTTGATAGAATTAGTGCCTCGCTGTCCGTCGGGCGTTCCACAGCTGCGCTCCTGGTCCTCCTAGGCACTGGTGGTGGCCTCTCAAAATCATCATCACTATTTTCAGCGTTCGGAGGGCTCACTGCTTTCTTCCCATGCTTGACATTGACAGGAGATTTCTCAAGAGCTTTTTCATTCGAAGTGCCGGCGCCACTCCTCAACCTCTTACACACAGGTTCTTTCACAAGCTTAACGGGGGGTTCATCAAGGACAAGTTCCTGAATCGTTGGAGTGTGAACCTGAGTTTCAAACAAGGAAATAGCACCTTGGTGTGCACCTTCGTCAAAGCCTGCACAAAAAAATGGATAATGAGCAAAATGAAAAAGAATCATCAAGTTCACTAAGGAAAGTCATTTTAACATGCGAATGGGGTTCTACTAAAAAGCTTAACAAAAGTAGTGGACCTCCCCTCTCTGTATCAATGAAGTTCACTTAATAAAAAGGGTGTGTGAATGAAAAAAATGTAATAAACTTCTTTAAAAATTAAAAGTGATGTCAGGTTAAGACAACAATGCGACGAGGTCAGCCAACTATAGAGCATCGCCTTCCTGATGTAGCCAATGTGCTCCTTCCCAAACTTGGCAATCGTTTCACCATCCCAGGTCTGCATGAATTGGAACATGTAAAATCCACAATCATGCCTGCAAGAAAACCAACATAAACACATTACTAATGCAGTTCACTCAATAATGAAGTGCTACTGATGTTAGTAAAACAATGCAGCTCCATACACACAAAAAACTGAGGGAGAACAACCAATAACACATTAGTAATGCAGTTCGCTCAAGGGAAAAGGTGCTTCTAATTTAGTAAAAACAATGCAGCTCACTTACACAAAAAAACTGAAGGAGGAAAAAGAAAAAAAGAGAACAAGTACAAACCCGTTTCCCTGTTGCGGGACATTAATATGAGTCAGCGCAAAGCCGTCAAGGGTGGGAGGGTTCAACGGCTCATCGCAGCTTGCGCTGCCATCTTTCCAAACTTTTTTGATGTTCCTGACCATTTTCCTGAAGACAAGATTTGTAGGAGCGCTGTCGGCCTCGTTCAATGAGTCGAGAAACTCAAAATGCTTCTCTCGCAGGTTCAAAGTGACCAAGCAGTAGTGGCCTGTCGCGTCCTTCATTGTTGCGGGAGGAGGGTCAAATGTTGCAAACATAATCTAAAATAAAAAAAAGAATAAAACAAACCAGATGAGAAAATAGAAAAACAGAAAACTTATTTTCAAGATGACGAAAATGGTCAAAACGCGTTACCAAGTTTTTCTTGTCCACACGTTCCTCTGCACTTGAAGAAAACATCTTTTTCAAAGCCCTATTTGTGGCACCACCGTTCCAAATGAAATTCTGCAAAAAAGACAAAACCAGAGAGTTAATGAAAATGCTTATAGCACAAATAAAAATTGGACGATGGATAAAATATAAATTAATGAAAATGCTTACACATAGGTTGTACGGGACAATCATCGTTTGAGATCCTTTGAACCTCTCAGCTAACATAGAGACGCCAATGTTTGCGAGGCGCGTGCTCAGCGTTCCATACGACCAAAAAGACTCGCCAACATGACCGACAGTAATATCACCAAACTCGCACTTGAACGCAACTAGATGCCTTCAGACAAGAATAAAAAAGCCCAGCAAAAAGTGATAAGATGGGTGTCCCTGAAAAATTACATATTAAATAAACCGGTGTGTAAGGCAAAAAATGTCATACTTCTTCTTCTTATCCCTCCTAGCCCTCGTAACAGCGTCATATAACTCATTGTATCTTCTCATAAGAGCTGGATCAACCCTCAAAGGAGTAACAACAGGTAATTCCTCATCTGCATACAGAGTGGGAACGATATCAGATAATAAAACACACACGGTCCATTTTGCCCCCGGGAAAGAACAAAAATAATGCAGTTCGCTTACCTTCGGTTTCAGAATAAACTTCCTGCGGCTGCTCATATACATCTTCGCTGAGCGTCAAGTGATCCAGCCCGGTAATATCATTGTCAAGCGGCGCTTGATTCCTCATGTCCTGAGAGAGTCTTGGCTGTTCCTCTTCAGAAACAATCGAAACTGCCTCAGCTGGGACTTTTGTTGTCTCGGCTGGGAAAGCCAGATTGCCAACAGATTGCTCGGGGGCGCGAGGGACGACACAAAATTTCTTAGGCACCTCATCACCAAGCAACAAAATAGTAGGCCCAACAACACCATCAATGCCAGCGGATGTCCCCGCATCGTCAAATCTGACTCTAGGAGTTCCTTCTGTCTCTTCTGCAATTTCAACTGTAACACCAGGAGCTCCTTCTCTCTCTTCATGCTTATCACAATCCACGATATCCTCCCTTCCTTCTCTCTCTTGTGCCTTATCAGCCTCAACATGACACTCCCCTCCTTCTCTACCTTCTGCCTTATCAACCTCCGCATCAGGCTCCTCCCCTCCTCTCCCTTCCAAATTATCATCCTCAATGTTGCGCTCCGCTTGGATTTCAACATTTAATCCGCAGTTCTGATGAGTTAAAAAATAAAAGACATTACACAAAAAAGATAGAATGCAGTTCACTAATAAAACGGACCATGAAGCTCCCATGAAAAATAAAAAATAAAACACAAAATGCAAAATTCTTTATACTCACCAGAGAAGCGTCGCCTTCCATCTCTTTACACTTGTCAGCCTCCTCGTCCTTGCCAGCGTCACCCTCTGCCTCCTTCCCATGTATTTCCACATTTTATTCGGCATCCTAAAAAACAAAAAAAACATAAATAAAACTATTATCCAAATCTGCAGTTCTACAACTAAAAGACCAACACCAGATCATGCAGTTCACAGCTAAAAAAGATGATGCTTCTTCTCTAAACAACAACTGCATTGCACTACCACTACTGGTGCACAAATACAAAAAAAGTTAAAAACTGCAGTTCGCTGCCACTGCTGGTGCAAAAATATAATTGTTTGTTTTGGACACTACAAAAAATTAAACAATGAAGTTCACTATAACAAAAAAAGGAAGAAATCAAACCTTGTCAATGACGCCTTCGTCAAGAGGATTGTCTTTGGCAGCTTCGTCAACGGGGGACAATGGCCTGTCAAACAAATAATCAGAATCAACACCGTGGTGGTCCTGGTGGTCATCATCACGACAAGTGTTAGCCTTAGAAGATTCTCCTCCACACTGCGAAAAGAACAAAAGGATGCGAAAAACAAATAGTCAATGCCACAAAGACACGGAAAAAATAGATAACAAATATGGGTAAAAAAACTGTTCATATATGAAAAAAAGACATACATCCACATCTGCAGGGTCAGGCAAAGAAGGCCGGACAACATCTTCATGCCTGTTCATTTCCTTCACAAATGCCTCAGCTTCCTGCTCATACCTAGCACACTTGTCGTCCTGAGACTGCTTAAACTGAACAAATGAAGACCTGATATTCGAACTGCCTGCTTAAGGAATTCAAGCTGCCCACGGTCAAAGTTATGAGCGGCCTCGATTTCTGCTTCAGAAGGGCCTTTGCCTTCAGGAAATAATCCAGTAATATTCCTCATCCTGGAACTGGATGTTGGGAAATTACTAGTTAAATTGATGACCCTGTCGAGAAGCTCATCGACCTGAACAAATTTATTGCGATCAGCAGAAGCCTGGCCAGAAAAACCTCCAGCAGCCGCCCTAGCAAAACCACGACCCCGTCGAATTGGAGCCGCCCTAGCAAGAGGCTCACAAAACATTTCAGGCGCTTTGGCAACTGCAGTCCGCTTGTACACAATGTCCGCTTCCGCCTTCCACTGAAAAAAATAACAAAAAAAGAGATGCAGTTCACAAAAAAAAGTACATAAGAAGTTCACATTTAGCATGCGCGAAAAAAAGGAATAAAACAAACACAAAGGCTAGCTATGCACTGACCGGCAGCTTGCCAAACTTTTAAGAGTCCAGGTGTATCTTTCCCCAGACAATAATGTCGGGGTTGTGAATCTTCTTCAACTGCACATGGGACAGTATTGCGGCGCGTGGCGTGCGTCTATCCATAACCGATACTTTTCGAAGATTCAACGAATCCAGGTACATGAACAAGGGCACGATGGTGCAACCCTCAACTCAGTTCTGCTTGCTCCCTTTAGAATTCCACTTGTACACAGCGGCCTGCATCTCGTCGACAACAAGCTGAAAAAAGTCCATGCTAGCCATATATGCAAAATCCAAGTTTTCAACCATAGCAGCTACCCTGGACAACCAAGTTGTGGGGCTGGGACAAAGCAAGCACTGGAAAACAATGAGAAAAAAACCTTCATAGTCTTATTAACCTTCGCAGGGTCCGCAGCCAGCGTGCGAAGTAAAATAAGCAGGTGCTTCGCATCTATGCTACGAGAATGGTTGAAACCAAGTTCATCCTTCAGATTAGCCAGCGAATCATCATGGCTGCTGGCAGCAGGCCTGGGAGCAGTGTGAGAACCCATAGGGAAATCAAAAATGAGATGGACAGCCTCACGATTGATTTCCAGAACCTTGTTTGACCCGCAGTCCAATCTCATCGTATCAGGGTCGATCTTTCCCATCAGCTTGCACATCAGAACACGAGAAACATTCTTCTCTAATTTCAGGTCGAAGACAATGCCAAAACCTGCTTGCCGCACCAAAGTTCTGTGCGCCTCACCCAACAAAGCGACAGGTTTGATTACGTTTGGAATGGACGGCCGAACAGTCTTGTTAAAACGCCATTCATGCGCAACATCATCTTCAGACTTCTTCCTCTTGGTACTCTTAGAAGTCTGCAAAAAAAGAATAAAAAATGCAGTTCACATCAGCAAACTCATGCCAAACAACTTAAAAACAGAAGAAAAAATAAATAAACAGCGTATACCTTACTAACATCAACATCCTCCTCATCAGAATCACTATCCAGCGCTTCTTCAGCTGCATTTTCCCGCGCAATCTTAGATCGACGCTCAGAATCAACACCAGAGTGATCGTCCGCGCGTCTCCGCTTTCCTTGAATCCCATCCACATCAACCTCGGCATAATTAGGTCTCTTTGAGTAATCAACACGCGGGCTTCGGCGCGGAGAACTTAAACCTTGCTCTGCAACAGTATTGAGTTTTCTCTTCACAGGATTCTTTGCGGGGGCAAACTTAGCAGACTTCTTTGAATCTACAATCCTCCTTCCTATCTCCTTACCCTCCTCAAACTTTACTTGCTTCGCCCTATGAGCCTTCACGAAAGTATTACCGAGCGCAATCGCTTTCTGCCTTTTCCTCTCAACATCAGCTGCAATCTGATCAGGGACCATCCAATCTTGTGTAACTGGTTATGTGCCATCAACAGATTGTGACTAGGTTTCACTCAATTCAGGTGGAATGCTGCCCTGATCAGATGTACCGCCACCGACAACATCGGCTGTGAAATAACGTGTAATCAAATAGTTAACACCACCACCCCCTGACCCACCAGGAGATAAAACTGTGGGTGAGAAAAACATAAGAAAGATATGTGTGTGAGAAGGAGACCTAAACTTAATGCAGCTCATATCAACTTGGAAACACAAATGTAGAAATGCAGTGCTCTTTTTCAGCAGTTTATGTTTAACAATTAAAACATAACAATAAACCTAAAATGCAGTTCATGTCGCTTGAATATCATATTGACGCGTGTCTGAGAATGGACATTGGTAAAGGGATATATGATGCAGTGCACTAATTCGTTCAGTGACCAATTGACCACATATAAAAAAAGAAGTGCGCTTAGATATACAAAACAAAACAAATTCATGCAATTCTGTGAGAGGCAAAAACTAAAACTTAATGCAGCTCATATCAATTTGGCAACCGCATAGTGGATAGACAAAAAATGGGCCTTGGTAAAGGAATCTAAGATGCAGTGCACTATTTCGTTCAACAAAGAAGCAAATTGACCCTGTATGAAAAATGCAGTTCACTTTGATGCAGTACCAGATGGGGAAGCCGTTCTAACTGGTGAGGCATCAATTGGGGAGGAAGAAGCCATGTTGTGTCTGCAATCAGAAAGGGATAATAATTAAACCCTAGACAGCAAACCCCAAAAACAGACAGAGAAAAACTTTCAATCCATAGGGCGTTGCAATTTCAAGCATACAAAACAAACTTAAGAAGAGGATGCTGGCTCGAAAAATAACTCTAGCACAAGATCTGGAACGGGTTGGGGCGATTTGGGGCTCACTGTGAGACGATGTGACGGCCGGACGAGGCGGGTGCAGACGGCGACGGAGGAGGAAGCGCCCCTACGGACGGCGGCGGCTGCGGGCGTCGTCGCTGTCCACCACGAGAGAGCCCCTACGAACGGTGGCGGCTGCGGGCGTCGTCGCTCTCCACCACGAGAGCACGAGGGCAGGGGGATTTCTGTGCGGGTGTGGGGGAGAGGAAGCGGAAGGGGCCAAGGGGGGCTACAAGAAACATAGAAGAAAAAGAGAGACTTAATGAATAAAAGGCCGACGGGCCCACAGGTCATAGACAAAAAATAAAAAAAGACTCGGTTGTAACACGATGCAGTTCATTTACAGAAAACGACTCGGCTTCTGAAGCGATACAGTTCGCTTACGGAAAACGATTCGGTTCGCCTGCCCGAAATAAACGCGCCTCGCCCGAAGCGCCGCGCGCCCGCTCCTCTATCCGGTCGATTGCAAGCCGCGTGAAGGCCACGATCATCACGAACCCACGATCGCCAACACGATTGGGGGACGAGATCGTGGCCTCGGCAGAAGTTGCTGTCGTTCCCCTTTAAATCCCGCGCTCCATCAACCTGATCGTCCGCACAAACACGCGATGCTGCCCTTCCTCCTCCAGTTCCTCCTCTTTCCAACCATGCCGTTCACCAAGACCTACGACGATGTCCATGCACACGGAAAGACCAAGCTCAAGGTGATCTACACCAACGACGTGGACGCCATGGCGACGTACGTCGAAGAGTACAAGGCAGTTCTCCAGTGGTGCCGCTAGAAGATCGTCGGCATCGACCTCGAGTACACACCCAACAAGAGCAGAGCGGCCCTGATTCAACTATCCATCGGCAAGTACCACCCAGTGCTTCTTTTCCAGGTATGTGGTATAATGGGCGAGAGATGCATCCCCTTCGACAGGTTCCTTGGCGACCCAAGGTAAGCAATTCTGTCTGCCGAGTATGTGTTGCAGTTCTATATGTCTCTGTATGCAGTTCCGAAAAGTATAACTTGCGGTTCACTTCCCTTAGGTTCGAGTTCGCTGGTTTCTGCATCGAGCAGGACAAGGAGAAGCTTTCACGCTGCAACCTCCACATCCCCAACTTCGTCGACATTCAGGCGAACTGGAGGGTGCCTGATGGAACGAAGCCACTGGACTCACTTGGCGATGTAGCTGCTGCCATCATCGACGACGAATACGCAGACATGAAGACAAAGATGACAGACCACGACCACAGCCTGTGGACTTCGATTCTCAGCACGAGGCACGTCGAGTATGCTGGCAAGGACGCCTACACTGCGTTCGAGGTATGGAACCGAATCACCACATTGCGGAAAGGCCTCGCGCGCTCTGAAAAAGAGAAGACCAGGAAGCGCCCGAGGTCATCCTGGAGGGTGGCGGGCAAGGGGGGATCAACTTCCACCTCCAACTCCAACGGGTGGAACTGGTGAAGCAGGCCAGATGCTGATAGCCAAGGATTCCTGTCGCAAGTGCTCGATTTGTTTCCTTCTGCTTATGTAGATTAGTTTGCTTTCATTGTAATTTGTTTTGGCACAATGTTTGCTTATGTTGCATTAGTTTGCTTGATGATATACTTTGTTAATTATGAGCGCAGAACCTTGGTTTGTATCTATCAACAATATGCAGTTCTCAGTAGTCTGTTTTCAGTATGTATATTGCTTCAAACTGCTGCTGTAGCTAGGATACACATAAAAAACAATCTATCAAAGCAGTTCAGAGAGAGTATTCTTTCACAAAACTGCTGCTATTATAATGGTTGATGCAGTCCTCTTTTATTAAAAAACTCTAGTTCCGTATGTGGATTAAAAAAAGCTCAGTGGGTGTTTCCAGTATGTATATTCTTCAACTGATGCTGCTGATAGGATGCATATGAAAAACTATATGTGAAAAGCAGTTCATTTATACTCAGATTTCTTATAGGAAAATACACTAGAAACCACACAAAAATGTCAAATTATTACAACAAAATTGTCTCATGCTGCTGCTGCTCAAGCAAGACTAATCTAAAGCAAATTTAACTTGATTTCCAAACACTTTGCATGCCTATAAAACATAGCCATGACAACATCCCCAGCCTGAAGACCAGCTTCCTCCACAAATTCCTTCCAGCCATCTTTGAGAACCAAACAATCATCAGAGCCAACAGAATACATAACATCAACATCATGATATCCATTTTTGCTAACCAAGACCAAATTAACACAGCTTTCTGTTACCCTGACTAGACCAGAAGGGAATTTCTGCAAGCAAAACAACAAGAACAGAAAAAATAAGAACAAATAAGAAAAAGATTACAATCTTCAGAAACTAAATTGCTGCTACAATCTTCATAAAAAATATTAATGTCAACATATAATAATATTGACTAGACAAAATTGCTGCTGCTCCTACAATGTTCATAATAAAACTTCTGTGTGAAAAGCAGTTCACTTATACTTAGTGCAAAAATATTTCTTCAGAAAACTAATACTGCTACAAATATTCAGATAGTGTTAACTACAAACAACACATGAAAAAGAATATGCGAGAAATACATACCCATGAATCACTGACATCATCGTCAGTCATCTGATGGACGAATCGAGCCCGAAATCCAATACCAGAAGAATAGAGAAGGGAACAGAGCGCGCTGTGCCGCTGCCTCTGGTTCAGAACCAACCCTTCAGAAAAAATGCATGTCTCCAGCATGGGCTCCAACCTAGCCAGGCAGCCGCACGCGCAATCCATTGCCAGGCGTAGGGTCTGGTTGGGAAAAACACAGATCGAGGAAGAGTGGCGCCGCCAGGGATAAAGTGAGATGGGAGCCGCCAGGGATAAGGTGGGAGGGGAGCCAATTGACCCACCAATATATATATGTAAAGACACAGTACCAAAAAACGACAAATAAAGCAGTGCGGTAACATAACAATGTGCATTTCGCATTGCATATTACTGCAGTCCACTGCGCTTGACCAAGCAAAAAAACTTATTAAACTAGTCCCCCACCCCCCCCCCTTGGCTGTAATGCAGTTCATACAGGCTCGCATTGCATATTAATGCAGTTCACCACGCTACAATATTCACCGCGCATTGCATATTACTGCAGTTCACCCGTCCACGATTCGCAGACAAAAAACACAGCCTGCAATGCAGTTCTAACAACTATATAATGCAAAAAATCTCAAAAAACATCTTGAGTAACGACCAGAGCCACTGGCGCCCGCAAGAACACAAAAAACATGGACAAAAGTTAAATTCTTCAAAATTAACAACTTAATCCGCTGCAATTCATACGGATAGGATCAAGGCAGCACATAATTGCCGAAAACAACAAAAAATTACATAAAAATACAACAATTTCGATCCGGACGGGGAAGGACAGTGAACTTGACGTTTTTGCGCTAGAACAGAGAGATACTCGACCAATTATACTAAAATTTCAATCCTATTAGCAAATTAATCTGTCGCGGAATAACACAAACATGAACGCGAAATTAGTAACACACTAGGACCACGCTATAAAATTGAATATGAATAGCCAGCAGGATGCGAAACTCCTGCACGAGCGGAAGAACAGACGCAGATCCGCCAAATCAAACGATTTCCGTCGTTTTCTCGCTGAATTGCATGTTTAATCACATATTAAATCAGCGCACACACAAAAAAAACAATAGAAATCGATCAAACCAGCCAGAAACGCTGCTCCGTGAAGGTTTCCTACTGCCCCTCTATGTGGTTCGCAACAGAAGAAGGAAGCAGTGCGCATAGCTTTGCAATGCAGTATTACAATGCAGTTCAGAAGTGTTATGAGAATATTATTCTCATAATGTTATGAGAATAGACCGGCTGTATATATATTATGTGCATAGTCGGTC
>LR738709.1:375478055-375529520 GCA_902687465.1 Secale cereale | reverse complement strand
TCACCATATTGAACACTTTTTCGAGATTCCGCACGGTTTAAGAGCAGCTTTGAAAACGGTGCGACCGACGAATAATGGCAGCGAGCGTTTTTTTGCGCTTCCGAACTGCACACATACTGCAACATAGAGACCAGTGAACTGCATGTTTGAAAAAACTGTACGTGTTGTTTTTTCGGTACCTTTTTTGCTCTATTTTTTTAACCGTTTATCGGAATTATACGTGTAATATACCGTTGAAAAGCTATGCAGTAGACACAACTTCGCCACGTTGAACACTTTTCGAGATTCCGCACGGTTTAAAAGCAGTTTTGAAAACGGTGAACTGCATGTTTGAAAAAACTGTACGTGTTGTTTTTCGATACCTTTTTTGCTCTAGTTTTTTAACCGTTTATCGAAATTATGCGTCTAATATACCGTTGAAAAGCTATGGAGTAGACGCAACTTCGCCATGTGCAACACTTTTCGAGATTCCGCATGGTTTAAGAGTAGTTTCGAAAACGGTGAACTGCATGTTTGAAAAAAATTGTACGTGTTGTTTTTTCGGTACCTTTTTAGCTCTATTTTTTTAACCGTTTATCGGAATTATGCGTGTAATATACCGTTGAAAAGCTATGGAGTAGACGCAACTTCGCCATGTTGAACACTTTTCGAGATTCCGCACGGTTTAAGAGCAGTTTTGAAAACGGTGAACTACATGTTTGAAAAAACTATACGTGTTGTTTTTTCGGTACCTTTTTTGCTCTAGTTTTTTAACCATTTATCGGAATTATGCGTGTAATATACCGTTGAAAAGCTATGGAGTAGACGCAACTTCGCCATGTTGAACACTTTTCGAGATTCCGCACGGTTTAAGAGCAGTTTTAAAAATGGTGCGACCGACGAATAATGCCAGCGAGCGTTTTTTTGCGCTTCCGAACTGCACAAGAAAACCGCACTGCATCAGGGTAGGAGCCGGCGCGACGATGCTGGGGAACGAGGCGGGGCGGCAGAGCGAGGGTAGGAGGCGGGGCAGTGGTTGCTGTCCTCGGGGCGCTTCGCACTAGAAACCTATTTAAGTGGGGGTGTTATGAGAATAAGGTCTTAAGGGGTGTTACGTGCCTAGTGCATGATCAATGAGATACCGATGCACACATTCATTCTCTATAGTCGAGGCTTAACCTGATGGGCGTATCTAGGCGAGTAACGTCGAGTGATCATCCCGTGCTTGGTCGATCTGCTCTGGACCTGCCATCGACAAGGAGGTGAGTTTGAGAAGCAGCGGGCATGTGTGGAAATCGAGAACCGAGCAAAACATGTCACATTGGCAATAAGGGAAGAAGAGGGAGGAAGGGATGTAGAGCAGCGGGCAGAGACGGTTCCCGAAGAGGTATAAGAGTACCTATCTGGGCAGGTGGTGGCGGCTGCGGCGGCGCGCCGCCTGTGCTCATTTTGGGCCGCATTGCTTCTGCGACCACCAGGAAGCAAGTAGTATGGTAGAGAAGGAGAGGAGAAGGAGAGCGCCGGAGAGAATGAGGAGCCCAAAGGTGTATGCCGCTTATATAGAGCAGACACGCCACAACACAGGAAGGGTAGAGCGAACAGGTGCGTGACGGGGAGTAGACCTGGCCATCCCTCGGGCCGGGCCGGGCCAAGCCAAGCCCGACGCAGAAACCCAGGCCGGGGCCCAGCCCGGGCGTCGGGCCGAGAAAACCAGTCCCAAGCCCAGCCCGCACACGTAAAAGCTCGCGGGGCCTCGGGCCAGGCCCCTTCAATAAATCACAAAAATGACGGGCCCGAGCCAGGCCTTTTTCGGGCCGGGCCGGGCTGCCCATTACCAGGACTAACGGGGAGGAAGTACGGGATCGGGGCGGAAAATGCTTTGTACAGAGCCAGCCAGCCGGACAGCCTTCTACCACCGCAAGCCCAAGAGCGTGGAACCATTTTCTCTCTCTCATGGCCATGGCGACGCTCTTGCGATGGTAGTTCCCAAGGGTTTGACCATTGTATGAGACCGTGATTTGATCACGTTTTTCTCATTGTGATTTCTCCCTTCCCCTATACTTGCCATGCTCTTCTTGTGGAACCGATAGTTTCTCGGTTCGCTGCCTCGTTCGAGGTGATTCAGGTGCAATACTTGCATTGCTGCCCACCCTTGGCGATGGTGGGACGAGGTCGTGTCGAGGCTACCATCATGGTGACGACGGGGATGGTGGATGTACTGGCGCGCAGGTGGATCGTCTTCTTTTGGCTGAGAGGGGTGGTGCTTTTGCATCGCCGGGACCGTCCTGGAAGTGCCTAATGCGGCCCTTGATTCTACACGGGAAGCGGGTGCTTTTGGCTCCGCTTCTGGCGTTGAAAACATGATGGAGCATCTTCGTATTATGACAGTCGAGGCGTATCCGGTGATGGTAAATGATGACGACGATGCTGATCACAACAATAGTATTTCTTCCGGTGATGGTGGAAGATGATGACGGCTCCCTGGATTGCGCACTGGTGGGCAAGGTTCTCTCTCCCACTGCTCTTCACAGCAATAGTATTTCTTCGGCAATGTGACCGGCCTGGGGTAATCCAAAGGGCCTGCTGATTCACCCAGCAAGAGACAACCTGTTTGTGGTAGAATTCAGCAATAAGATGGATATAGTTCGTGTTCTGGAAGGCTCACCATGGATGGTGGATCGGTGGGCAAACATGATGTTTTACTAAAGTTTTTGGATCCAAATATACAACCGCTACAAGTGGAGTTCAAAACTCTCTCTATTTGGGCATGCATCATGGCCCTCCCGCCCAGATTGATGAAGGCCAAGTTGGGGATGGAATTTGCTAAGCCAATTGGTAGGATTGAGTGTGTGGAATCAGATGCAGAGGGAAGATGTTCAGGTGCTTTCATGCATGTTCATGCAGAAATCCTGGTACAGGAACCTTTGGTTCGGTATGTTACTATCAACTCTGTGAAGACGAAGACGATTGAGACTTATGATGTTATGTATGAGCGTTTACCTTTCTACTGCTTCTCATGTGGTTTACTGGGACACTCGTATATGCTATGTGCAAACCCGGGACACGTGATGTGAATGAAGATTTACCTTACGCTACCAAGAAGTTGTGTGGTCCAGAGGAAATGTCCAGGAGATCCAGTAGGGTCAAGTCGAGCAGCAAGTCTTTTAATTCATCTTTTGATCCCAAGAAGCAGAGTAGTAGATCACCTTCTGCTGATGTTGGGCGTGTTGATTGGCGTGGCAAGTCTTCCCCTCAATGTAGGGTGTATGAAGGGGAAGCCGAGGGGTCCACTCGTTTCAAGAATAACTAGTCAGGCAAAGGACATGGTCGGTCTTCTCATGGGCGAGGCCGTGGCCGGACTAACTGTGACACCCCGAGACCGATGCACCAGGTGTCTCTTAGTTATTCATCATTATTGCCATGTCATTTGCTTGCGTGTTGCATTTTACCATGTCATCATGTGCATTGCATCTGCATAGTTTTCAAAACTTGCATCCGTCCGAGTCCACCCGTTCTTTTCGTTGTCCATTCTGAGCCCATACACACTTGCACGTGCCTGCAGCACCTCCGAAATATATTTTATAAGTGGTGAAAAAATGTTCTCGGAATGGATCGAAACTTGACGTGGGGTCTTATTATAGTAAGACACACCGCTTGCCAAATTTCGTCGCATTCGTAGCTCGTTTGATAGCCCAGCCGTTAAACATAGAGTGGCACCATTGCTGGTACATTTGTCAGGCATTTTGGTCTGCGAAACGCTGTGTCGGGCCTCTCTCCCTCTTCTCTCCCCGCATCCCACCTCCTCTTCACAGCCCACTATCAGCCAACAAAACTCCCACTCTCCTCTGAATCGTCAGATCGCGATCCGAGGGCTCCGAATCACCCCAAAACCCCTCCAAACCCTATCCCTAACCCCCCCTTTCCTATTTAAGCACTCTTCCCTGCCAAAAATGGAAGCCTAGCTCACCCTCATCGTTTTCCGCGCCAGTCCTCTCCTCCACAGCCACTTCTCGCCGCCATCCCATCTAATCGTCGGCCACTGCCACTTGTCGTGCCCCTGTTGGCCAGCCGCCGCCCAGACCACGCCCACAGCCACCACGAGCGTGCCACGCGTCCCCCTGGCCTCTCCACCACCACGGCCTGCCAGGACCGCGGGGGGGAGCCCATACGGGTCCCGAGCCGCCCGCCGCCGCGGCCCGGGCAGTGCCTCGCCTCCTCCCCACCTCCCGCTCCTCCACAGCACCATCGAACTCCGCGCCCTCCCGCCTACCTCGTCGTACCTCGCCGCCATCTGCGCGTCGCCGCCAGCCAATGCCGGTCGGCTCCATCGCCGCCGACCGCAGGTCGCGTCGCCCTGCCCCGCTCCTCTCCACTGCTCCGATCTCTCTCTCTCTCTCTCTCACCTCTCTCTGTGTCGTGCAGGAGGCCGCCGACCTCGTCGACGTCCGCCCGATCGGGTCATCCCCGACCCCGTAGCGCCGAGCTCCGACGCGCGCCGACTGGATCCGCCCCTCCGGCCTCCTCCTCCTCCGCTATCACGCCCAAGATGTGATTCTATCCCGATCACATGATAACTTCGTGATTGGGGCACAACCACATTTCAGGCGCTTAGCAAGATGGATATCATTACATCGTACCATTACATACATAGATGGGGGATACATACAAGTCATACAAGTCACACAACATCCACATGAATACAACACTTCATACACAAGAGCATCCGGCTACGGATGAAAACATGAAAACACACGACATCCATCCTGCTATCCCAGGCTGCCGACCAGGAACCTATCCCAAGACAGACGAAGAAGAAGAAGAAGAAAGAACTCAAACAGAACTAAACATCGCTCTCGCGTCAAGTCATCGGAAACCTGCACCTGCACCTGTTGTTGTAGTATCTGTGAGCCACGAGGACTCAGCAATCCCATAACCATGGGTATCAAGACTGGCAAAGCTTAATAGGTAAGGAGAGGATAAATGGTGAGGTTGCAGCAGCGGCTAAGCATAGTATGGTGGCCAACTTACGAGTACAAGAATAAGATGAGCATCTACGCAAACGGTCGCAAACTAGTAATGATCAATAAGTGATCCTGAACTACCTACGAGTCAAACATAACCCCACCGTGTTCTCTTCTCGAAATGAAAAGAGACGGTCATGATTACTCACATGGTTGATGTATTTTATTTTAGATCCTCTGTCAAGTTAACTACAACCAGATATTAAAAAATTCCAATCTTCCACATAACCGCAGGCACGGCTTTCGAAAGATCATAACCCTGCAGGGGTGTCCCAACTTAGCCCATCACAAGCTCTCAAGATCAGCAAAGGTAAAAAACCCTTATGTTAGGGAAGACCCGATCACACTCGGAATCCCGGTGCACAAGACATTTCGACAATGGTAAAACAAGTCTAGCAAGACCTCCCGGTGTGCCGACACCCTGATAGTAGCCGCACGTATCTCGTCTCAGGCCACGTCCAGATTGGCTAAGTTTCCGGCTAGCACACCCGTTGGTGGCCCCAGCTACAGCCATTTTGAACCAACACTCATGAGGAGCACTGGTCCGGGTTGTAAATTAAGTCCTCGGGTACCGGTAAGTCCCTATGCAAGTTTTTTAGTTATTAGGCAAATGGTAAAACCAAAGTTGGGCCTTGCTGGAGGAGTTTTATTCAAAGTGAACTGTCAAGGGGGTCCCATAACCCCCAACCGTGTTAGGAAAGCAAACTCAAGGAACATAACACCCGTTTATCGGTTCTTAAGGTGGCATGAGTGGAACAAAACACCAAGCAAAAGGCCAAGCCTTCCACCCATTGCCAAATATATAGGTGCATTAATTTAATTAATAGATATTGTGATATTCCAACAACCAAGTACCAACATGGAGCAATCTTCATCTTCACCTGCAACTAGCAACGCTATAAGAGGGGCTGAGCAAGCGATAACATAGCCATACAACGGTTTGCTGGGATGGTGTCAAAGGTTAGAGATTTCATGGCAACAATGAGCAACAATAGATAGGCAGTTGATACGTCCAAAACGTATCTATAATTTCTGCTTGGTCCATGCCACTTTTGGGTGATATTGCTATGATATTTATACACTTCCATACACTTTTGATCATATTTGGACTAACTTACTAATCCAGTGCACCCCAGTGCCAGTTTCTGTTATCGGCTGTTTTTGTATTTCAAGTTTTCACGTTACGAGAACTTCCAGGAAAAATCCAGAAAAACTATATAAAAAATCAGCGTTTCGGAAACTACCGTGCGTCCGAAGGACAGCCGGGGGGGGCACCAGGGCTCCAGGCGCCCTGGCGGCGCCCCCCTCCCCTGGGCCGCGCCGGGGGGGCGCCTGGGCCCCCCGAAGCTTCCCCGATGCCCCCCTTTGGCATATATTTAAAGCGTCCTCCGAAACCCTCAGAACAGGAACTCTTTTCGCGATCCCATCTCTGTTCCGCCGCCGCCGCCGCTTCCAAGATCGGGAGCACCAAGAGAACTTTTCCCGGCACCCTGCCGGAGGGGAGGATCACCACCGGGAGCTTCTCCACCACCATGGACGCCTCCCGGATGACTCGTGAGTAGTCTCCCTTGGACCATGAGTCCATGACCAGTAGCTATGTGATGTTCTCCTCCCGTTCTTGTGCTTCACTAATTAGTCCTCGTGAGCTGCCCTACATGATCGAGGCACATATGTAATCCTTATGCTGTTGCTATGTTGAGTTTGCTGGGATCCGATGGATTATGAGATTATGTTCAGATTGATCTTGAGTAATATCTTTGATCTACCTCTTTTATATTTATGTTCATAAGTAATTCTTGCATGTTCTCCGTTGTTATTTATTGCTTTGGCCAAGTAATACGTAGTGACTCCAAGAGGGAACGTTATGCTCGATTGTGGGTTCATGCCCCTCGATGACTAGCTTGAGTGACAAAAACATGAGTCTAGGGGATGTGATGTTGCCACAAGGGGGAAAACAACGGTGCTTGTGCCCGCGGGTGCAAGGATTGTTTACTTTACGCAAAGTTCTTTTAATGCAGTTGTCTGTTGCTTTGAGTTTACACTATGGGTGGGACTCGCAACTTAATACCAGCGAGATGTTCTGGATAGATATATCAAGGTGGATGATTAGTAGTATATATTGATGGATTTCGGTCTACTTACTTTGGCGTACCGCCCATGCTTTGAACCTCAACCTTTCTAGCAATGTAGTCAGCATTGGTTTGCGTTCGTGGTCCTGTCAATTGCCCAGCTGTAATTTGTTTACCTCACATAGCTGTTTTATCGTCTTTTGGGAGAGAGACATCACTAGTGAACATCATGAGACTCCGGTCCATATCACCATCATTGATCACATCTGCTATTTACTTTTCGCTTCTACTTACTATTGCAAACACTATCTATCACTACTATCATTTGCTTTTAATCCTTTGTGAACTACAAGGCCGGAGAGATTGACAACCTCTCTGTACTCGTTGGGAGCAAAGTTATTTGCATCTGTGTGCAGGTCCACGTTGATTGCTAATCCGCGCCGTTAGCAGTTGACACCTACTTGTTGAACCTAGGAGTCTCTGGGGATTCGATCCTTGGCATCTTTGCTAAGGGAAAACACTTCCACAACACTGCATCTTTCACCTTCCACTTGGGGTAACAAATGAGGGGTTAGAGGCCCATCAAGGAGTATTTTCTGGCGCCGTTGCCGGGGACTCCACTCTTCAGGATAGGGGAGTTGCATGCTATCTTTTACCTTTGCTTTTTAGTCTTGTTAGTTTACCTTTCAGTTTTCTTTATGTCTTTTCACTAGTTATGCTTATGGACAACCTTGCTATTGGATCGTTGCTTGTGGGAAGACGCCCCACACCTGTGGTGGTTGCTCCTCCCCCTACTGAAATTGTGCCCTATAAAATACCAGCTGGTATTATCGATTATGTTTTGGCTAATCGTTATGCAGGAGACAGACATCCCGGTGAACACTTGCTATATCTGTCACGATTATGTTCATTATTTAAGCTTGCAGGTGTATCAAGGGAGTTTGTCATGAGGACATTGTTCGCCGTATCACTTATAGATAAAGCTTCAGATTGGTATAAGCTTCTCGATAACTCGCACTTGCTTGATTGGCAAGAGCTTATGTCTCTCTTTTATACTAAGTTTTATCCTCTTCATGATGCTTATGTGGAGAGTAAGAGTACCTTTTTGCATGTGGATCATGGTCACAATGCTTTATGTGATGCTTATATTGTTGAGTTTATTCGTGATCCCACTGAAGATTATTATGAGAAGGGAACATATGCTTATAGATATTTCAATAATATTAAGTTCCCTCTCTTTATGTTGAAGGTTTTGAAGTTATGCTTGTTTTGCCTTCCTATGCTAGTTGCTTTATGCTTCAATAATTTATTTTCTTGCAATATTCCTATGCATAGGAAGCATGTTAGGCTTAAATGTGTTTGGTATTTGCTTCTTGATGCTCTCTTTTGCTCTTCAACTCTTATTCCTACGAGGGCATCATCAAAGTCTTAAGCCTATCTTTATGGCTATAAAGAAAGAGCTCTAGGGAGACAACCCTTGTTATCTTTGCTTTCAGTTTTTTCTTTCAGTTTTTAGTGGTCTTGATGTTGTTTACTACAGTAGCATCATCATTGTATCTTTGCTTTTCAATTTTGTGCCAAGTATAGCCTCTGATTGCTAGAAAGTTCAAAAGTTGTGAGGTGCTGTCCAGGAAACAGATTCTGTCCTTGGATAAAAAATATCGTATAAAATCAGCAGATCATCTTTTTGGTCTGCATTTTTTCGACAGCGTGCTCTATATAATTTTCTTTCGTGCGTCTGTTCTGAGTTTTTTTATTAGAGTTGCAGAAGTGCCCCGAATAAATCATTTACTACCTGCTGTTCTGTTTTTCACAGATTCTGTCCTGTTTTGCCTTTCCTTCATTTTGCAAACCAAGAGCTTGCTTTTTCTTTGCAAAAACCTTTTGGCAATCTTGAGAAACAGTAGACCTTCAAGAATATCTTTATTTCCAGCAAGGTACAATTATTTTATTATGGGTACTAACCTCGCTAATCAGATTATGATGAGTTATGTATGAAGGGAGTTTTCAAGTGTGCGAGGGAAGATGATAAAAAGATTCAGGAGTGTCAAGCGCTCAAGCTTGGGGATGCCCCCGTGCACCCCCAAGAAATATTCAAGGAGACTCAAGCGTCTAAGCTTGGGGATACCCCCGTGCATCCCCTTCTCCATCAACATTATCAGTTCGTCTTTCGTTCCACTATATTTTAATCACTTCATGTGTTATGTGCTATGCTTGGAGCGTCTTGCTTTTAATTTTCTTTAGCTTTTCATAACGAGTCAGAACTCAGCGTTATTTATGTGGGAGAGAAACACGCTCCACTTCTACCTAGAACATAACATAGAATTTTCATGACTATCTTTGCTGTGTGTGTTCTTTGTCTTTTAATAGCTACTATCATGCTCTGCTCTTAGTATTCATGCTTATCTTTTAAAGAGCTTATGTTTAGTTGGTTGCTTGAACTCTCTTTAGTTATCATGCTTATCTTATTAAGAGAGTTTGCTTCCGTTGCATTGGTTGATATGTCTATGATAAAGATGCTACGTGCATAATGGCGCTTGGTAGTTCAGGTTTTCTTATGGTTAGTCTCAAATAGCTGGGGGATTCCCAATGTGTTATTGGAGTACCAACATGATTTGTTTGCCAATGATGTGGTATGGTTTAGTAATATCTTCCCTCAAGAATTTATTTTGATTGACTTGGCGTATGCTCACGCATATTTAAGACTGCAAAGAAAGTCTGTCAAGCCTTGATGATCTTTTATTTCTAAGTAGCGATATAACTTCCATGCCTGATTCAATGTTGCTTTGTCGCTCTGCATGATTATGACCGTCATTGCTCTCTTAGTTGGTCACTCCCTGTCTTTTGCTAACCTCCACCTGTACTAAGCGGGCTGACTGCTTGTGCATCCACATCCTTTTAAACCAGTTATGCCATATGAGTCCACCATACCTACCTATATGTGGTATTTCACCGCCACTCCAAGTAAATTTACATGTGCTACCTTTAAAACCTTCAGTTTTTGCAATACATAGCTCATGGGAAAGTAGCTTAAAAACTATTGTGGTAAAGAATATGTTGCTTATGTATCTTATTTCTTATAAGTTGCTTGCTGAGCGGTAACCATGTTTCTAGGGACGCCATCAACTGTTACACTTTTGTTGAATATCATGTGAGTTGCTATGCATGTTCGTCTTGTCTGAAGTAAGGGTGATTTGCCATGGGTTGAATGGTTTGAGTATGCATATTGTTGGAGAAGAACATTGGGCCGCCAACCAAAGCCATGTATCATGGTGGAAGTTTTAGCTTGGACATTAATCCTCAATCTCTTATGAGAATATGCTTAAGCATTAAAGAGGAGTCCATTATCTATTTTCTATGTTGTCCCGGTATGGATGTCCTCAAGTTGAGATCTATCAAAAACGAGAAATCAAATGCGATCTATCTCCTTGGACCTTTGTACAGGTGACATAGAGATACCCCTTTGTGACACTTGGTTGAAACATATGTAATGCAATGATAATCCATGGAAATCCGAGCTAATTAGGACAAGGTGCGAGCACTATTGGTATTTGATGCATGAGGCTTGCAACTTATAGGATGTCTTATGCGTAACACATATGAAGTACTACTACCGTTGACAAAATTGTTTCTATGTTTTCAAAATAAAAAGCTCTAGCACATGAGTAATCCCTGCTTCCCTCTGCGAAGGGCCATTCTTTTACTTTTATGTTGAGTCTCCACCTTCTTTCTTCAAGCACCAACTATTGAGAGCATGATTGTCATTCTGAGTGTAATGTGCATTGTTCCAAAGTAGCATTGTCTTTTGCATGATTGTGATATCGTTTATTCTGAAATCATTGTATCTAGTCATCACTTAAACCTTGAAGGTGCCCCTGCATTTATGTTTTGCATCACTAAAGGGGGCAAGCAAGATATCACTTTATCATATTTGCACATCATGTTCATTGCAAATCTATTTGATGTTTCAGTATCATATGGTAAAACTTTCAGTTCTTTGTGATTTTCTCATGAGGCAACTTAATTATTACAGATTCATTATCTCAGTAAGCTTTTGTCATATGACTATAAAAAGTCCTACATGGTTAATAGCATGTCACCACAGAAATTATTCTTGTTATCATTTACCTACTCGAGGACGAGCAGGAATTAAGCTTGGGGATGTTGATACGTCCAAAACATATCTATAATTTCTGCTTGCTCCATGCCTCTTTTGGGTGATATTGTTATGTTATTTATACACTTCCATACACTTTTGATCATATTTGGACTAACCTATTAACTCAATGCACCCCAGTGCCAGTTTCTGTTTTCGGCTGTTTTTGTATTTCAGGTTTTCACATTACGAGAACTGCCAGGAAAAATCCAGAAAATTTATATAAAAAATCAGCGTTCCAGAAACTACCGTGCGCCCGAAGGACAGCCGGGGGGGCCACCAGGGCTCCAGGCGCCCTGGTGGCGCCCCCCCCCCTGGGCCGCGCCGGGGGGAGCGCCTGGGCCCCCCGAGGCTTCTCCGATGCCCCCCTTTGGCATATATTTAAAGCGTCTCCCGAAACCCTCGAGACAGGAACTCTTTTTCGCGATCTCATCTCTGTTCCGCCGCCGCCGCCGCTTCCAAGATCGGGAGCACCAGGAGAACTCTTCCCGGCACCCTGCCGGAGGGGAGGATCACCACCGGGAGCTTCTCCACCACCATGGACGCCTCCCGGATGAGTTGTGAGTAGTCTCCCTTGGACCATGAGTCCATGACCAGTAGCTATGTGATGTTCTCCTCCCGTTCTTGTGCTTCACTAATTAGTCCTCGTGAGCTGCCCTACATGATCGAGGCACATATGTAATCCTTATGCTGTTGCTATGATGAGTTTGCTGGGATCCGATGGATTATGAGATTATGTTCAGATTGTGTTTCAGTAATATATTTGATTCACCTCTTTTATATTTATGTTCGTAAGTAATTCTTGCATGTTCTCCGTTGTTATTTATTGCTTTGGCCAAGTAGTAGGTAGTGACTCCAAGAGGGAACGTTATGCTTGATTGTGGGTTCATGCCCCTCGATGACTAGTTTGAGTGACAGAAACATGAGTCTAGGGGATGTGCTATTGCCACAAGGGGGAAAACAACGGTGCTTGTGCCCGCGGGTGCAAGGATTGTTTACTTTACGCAAAGTTCTTTTAATGCAGTTGTCTGTTGCTTTGAGTTTACACTATGGGTGGGGCTCGCAACTTAATACCAGCGAGATGTTCTGGATAGATATCTCAAGGTGGATGATTAGTAGTAGATATTGATGGATTTCGGTCTACTTACTTTGGCGTACCGCCCATGCTTTGAACCTCTACCTTTCTTGCAACGTAGTCAGCATTGGTTTGCGCACATGGTCCTGTCAATTGCCCAGCTGTAATTCGTTTACCTCACATAGCTGTTTTATCATCTTTTGGGAGAGAGACATCACTAGTGAACATCATGAGACTCCGGTCCATATTACCATCATTGATCACATCCGCCATTTACTTTTCCGCTATTTACTTACTATTGCAATTATACCTATCACTATTATCACTTGCGTTTGATCCTTTGTAAACTACAAGGCCGGAGGGATTGACAACCTCTCTGTACTCGTTGGGAGCAAAGTTATTTGTATCTGTGTGCAGGTCCACGTTGATTGCTAATATCTGGCGCCGTTTGCAGTTGACACCTTCTTGTTGAAACTGGGAGTCTCTGGGAAATCGATCCTTGGTATTACCAAGGGAAAACTTCTGCTACACTGCATCTCAAACCTTCCACTTGGGGTAACCAACGAGGGGTGAGAAGCCACCTAGCAGGCTCATCATTTGAATATACAAGCCAAGTTCTATAGTGTGAAGGTCCCCACATAGCTATATGCATGAATGATAATCTCTATGGAGTACAAGGTATAAGATGGAGTACGAGTGTGGATCTCTCAAAAGAAATAGTAGTGTGCCCCCTTCTCTCTTTTTATTTCTTTTTCTCTTTTTACTATATTTTTTTTATTTTTTTTTGTGGCCTCAATGGCTCTTTCTATCGAATTCTCATTTGTTCTCTTTGGGATCTTTTGATTTTGTCCTCTTTGGGATCTTTTCCTCACTTTAGGGGCAACACTCTATATATTACAAGAAGTATAGAAGATCTTTCACACTTTACAAAAGTACTCAACATAAAGAAAATGAAACTATCATGATGTATGCAAATGTATGCCTCTGCCGGTGTAGCAGGATATGCAATGATACTAGCGCGTCATGTAGCAATGATTAGGGCAAGGCCCAACTAGCATGCGGCTCATCGATCAAGCAAAAAGCATGTATGTCATGAAGATCAAGTCATGAGAAGATGGATGTTGAATGGCAATGTATCTCGGAAAGGCTATGGAAATGCCTTAATAGGTAGGTATGGTGGCTGTTTTGAGGAAGGATATAATGAGGCTTATGATGACAGAGCGTATCGTGCCAAGGATTTGGATGCACCGGCGAAGTATGCGCCAACTCTCAAGGTGAGAAAGGGCAATGCACGGTACCGAGGAGGCTAGAAAAATATGGCTAGGTGGAAGCGTCAACTTTCGAATACTCACATTAGTCCGAAGAACTCATGCACTTATTATCGGTAACTCTCAATCTAATTAGGAGGTTCACAAAGAGACAAGTACCCCGAGGAGGAGTGTATGGGGGTTTGGTTATCCTTGCGCATCCTCGGCTCATGGTACGTGAGTGTACTCTAATATTCGATCCCTCCAAAGATTAGTGATCCATTTAGTAGCTAAAGTTCTCAACTATTTTGTAGGTTTTCGAAAATAAACACGGATTGCCCAAAATACGACATCTATCACTAATAGGCTAAAGCTCTTGACACCAAAAGTTCAGACATTACTCATGGCAATACCTCAAAACTATTGCAAGTTACTACTAAAATTAAATAGCAACCTCAATTACCTACTTTAAGTTAAGACACACAACTCAGTGCAACAGGCAAACTCTCTTAACAAGATAAACATGAAAACTCAAGAGAGTTCAGCAACCAACTAAACAAAAGCTCTTTAAAAAGAAAAGCATGAAAACTAAGAGCTAAACATGACAGCAGCTATGGAAAGACAAAGAACACACACAGCAAAGGTAAGCATGAAAATCCTATGTTGTGTTCTAGGTTGAAGTGGAGCGTGTTTCTCTCCCACACAAAGAAATCGGGGTTCTAACTTGTTATGAACCGCAAGCAAAGCTAAAGAAAACTAAAAAGGAAACTAAGAGCAAGACGCTCCAAGCATAGCACATAACGCATGAAGTGATTAAAATATAGTGGAACGAAAGACGAACTGATAATTGGTGATGAAGAAGGGGATGCATGGGGGCATCCCCGAGCTTAGACGCTTGAGTCTTCTTGAATATTTCTTGGGGGTGCACGGGGGCATCCCCAAGCTTGAGCGTTTGACCCTCCTGAATCTTCTTTTATCATCTTCCCTCGCACACTTGAAAACTCCCTTCATACATAACTCATCATAATCTGATTAGCGAGGTTAGTACCCACAATAAAATAATTTTTCCCTACTGGAAATAAAGATAATCTTGAATAGCTACTGTTTCTCAAGATTGCCAAAAGGTTTTTGCAAAGAAAAAGCAAGCTCAAGGTTTGCAAAATAAAGAAAAGGCAAAACAGGACAGAATCTGTGAAAAACAGACCAGCAGGTAGTAAATAATTTTTTTGGGGCGCTTCTGCAACTCAAATCAAAAAACTCAGAACAGACGCCCGGAAGCCAATTGTATAGAGCACGCTGTCAAAAAAAATCAGATCAAAAAGATGATCTGGTGATTTTATTCGAATTTTTCTTTCCAAGGACAGAATCTGTTTTCTAGACAGCATGTCACAACTTTTGAACTTTCTTGCAATCAGAGGCTAAAATTGGCACAAAGCTGAAAAATAAAGATACAATGATGTTGCTACAGTAGTAACAAACATCAAGACCACTAAAAACTGAAAGAACAAACTGAAAGCAAAGATAACAAGGGTTGTCTCCCTAGAGCTCTTTCTTTATAGCCATAAAGATAGGCTTAAGACTTTAATGATGCTCTCGTAGGAATAAGAGTTGAAGAACAAAAGAGAGCATCAAGAAGCAAATAGCAAACATATTTAAGCCTAACATGCTTCCTATGCATAGGAATATTGCAATAGAATAATTCATTGAAGCACAAAGCAATAAGCATAGGAAGACAAAACAAGTGCAGCTTCAAAACCTTCAACATAAAGAGAGGGAACTTGATATTATTGAAATATCTATAAGCATATGTTCCCTTCTCATAATAATTTTCAGTGGGATCACGAATAAACTCAACAATATAAACATCACATAAAGCATTGTTACCATGATCCACATGCAAAAAGGTACTCTTACTCTCCACATAAGCATAATCTTTCTCATTGGTAATAGTGGGAGTAGGACTATCATAAACAACTTGAACACTATAGATTAATTGTGTATTAGGAAGATGGTGTTCAACAAGGGAGTAATTCCCTCCATGATTATGACAAGTTTCATAAGGATAATTTCTCCTTATGTCATAGGTACCTTTATAATCACTATAGATTGGAGTTATAACATCATCATAGTAGAGAAGAGCATTATCATTGCTAGCAACTATATTTGTAAACATGTTGTCTTTATTCTTACTAGCAAAAGAATTATCAATTATCACATCACTAGTGGGTAAAGGATTTGCAATCCTATCATCCCCAAGCTTAGAGCTTTCCATATCATCACTTTCAGAGTTGGTACCAAAAAGATTTTCAAGATCATAAGTAGCATTATCATCATTTTCCCAATCACAATAAGTAACATGCATATCATAATCAAAATCATCTTCAATAGTACCTACGGATGTATCATCAAGATGATAATTAAGGCAATAAACTTCACCTTCTTCTTTAAACTTACAACCGTTAGGATAAAAGTTGATGGGAGGAATATGCTCAGGCCAGGTAGATACACATTCTTCTTCCTTCTTGCTCATCTTCCTCCTCCTCTTTTTTTTCTTCTTCTTCACCTTAGGAGGGAGTGGTTGGAGATGAAGCTTCTCCACATATCCTGGTTTATCATTAGAAACAATAGGGGAAACTTGGGAGAAACTCTCCTTTTTATTAGCAGAAATATAAGAGACATTTTTATACTTTGGTAAAGTTCCCTCCTTTCTAATCTTACTTATGTAATCATTTTTATGGCAATTAACAACACAATAGAGATGGCAATTTTGCAAAGTGTTTTTTATTCCTATGGCATTAACATCTAGCCAAGAAGTCTTTTCTGATAACTCTTCACACATCAAAAATAACATAAGCTCATCATAAAGATCAGGGGTGATCATGTTATCACACAACTGGTTAACAGTTATGTTTTGAAAGTGCATGCATTGAAAATTAAAGTGACCCTCTATACAGCAAAGTTCACAAGTAAAAGGATAAAGGTCACACAATTCTCTAGCAATTTCATTTAAATCTTTGACCCAAGTGATTGTTCTTTCATGCTTATGTTGCTTACAATACTTCTCTTCTTCAATCATAGGCCTTTCACAAGGTCTATCCACTCCACAAAAATTAACATGCTTATATAAAACTTCATTTTTAGGAATTGGATCATGCATGTTGCAATTATCATGAACAATTTCATTTTCTTTGCAAATCTCTTTAAAAGGTTCATGATGCTTGATCCAATCCTCCTTAGGCATATTAAGATGTGAAGCAAAAGATTTGAGGAGATCAACAAGGAGTTGAGAATCAAGCCCAGACTTAGCACTAAACTTATTAAAACTTGTAGTTTCAACAAAGGACTTAATGCAATCATACTCATAAATTATACCTGACTCTTTACCTTTGTCGATCTCCCAATCTTCAGTGTTGCGTTGAATTCTTTCAAGGAGTTCCCATTTAGCATCAATCTTTTCGTTTGTGAAAGAACCCATAGAGGAAGCATCGAGCAAATCTTTATCCTGTCGAGAGAGCCTCGCATAGAAATTAGTAATAATCATATCTTTGGGGAGCCCATGGTTAGGACATTTTAGCATTAACGTTTTCAGTCTCCCCCAAGCTTGAGCTATGCTTTCTCCGTCATGAGGATAGAAATTACAAACATAGTTCCTATTCTCATGGACTTCATGAAGAGGATAAAACTTGGAGTAAAAGAGAGACTGGATCTCTTCCCAATCCAGCAGGTGAGAGTCATCTAGTAGCCTATACCATTCCAATGCTTTTTCCTTTCAGTGACAAGGCAAATAATTTCCTCATGACTCCATCTCTTGTCAAACTTGAAATCTTAAACAACTCACAAAGTTCTGTAAGTTTCAACAAATGAATACTAGGATTGACTGTCCCATCATAACAATCATTCCTAATTATTTCAATTATCCCAAGTGGTATTTGGAACGGGATACATTCAGTAGGTGGAGGAGACTTCTCTACCACGGGTGTGGTAAAGCGACCTTCCCCAAGCAGCGAACTAAGAGTGCGGTTTTCCATAAACATAACTAGTGAAACTAAAAACAAGAAACGAAAAGATTTAATTGCAAGATCTAAAGATATACCTTCAAACACTTACTTCCCCGGCAACGGCGCTAGAAATAGCTTGATGTCTACACACACTTCTATTCTTGTAGACTATGTTGGGCCTCCAAGCGCACAGGTTTGTAGGACAGCAGCAATTTCCCTCAAGTGGATGACCTAAGGTTTATCGAACTCAGGGAAGTAGAGGTTGAAGATGGTCTCTCTCAAGCAATCCTGCAACTAAGATACAAGAAGTCTCTTGTGTCCCCAACACACCTAATACAACTAGGAGTTGTATAGGTGCACTAGTTCGGCGAAGAGATGGTAAAATATGGATGATAGGAGTGGCAAAGCAAAGTAATATAAATCTGTAATAAAAAGTGCAGCAAGCAAACAAGTGGTAAACGTGAGCACAAATGGTATTGCAATGGTGGAAACAAGGCCTAGGCTTCATACTTTCACTAGTGGCAACTCCCAACAACATTAACATAGTCTAATCACATGATATTTCCCATAAGACGCACCCGGAGGTCATTCCTTTGTGGTCAAGAGAGGACGAGAATTACGTAGGGATACAAAAGCACACCTCAAAGTCCGTAGTTCTCAATCTATGGATTTCCCAATGTCACCACGGCCATCCAAAGAGAGTACCACAATCACCACAACATATCTCAAGGATAGTCAAAGACAAGCACCAAGAGACTCTCAATCTTCAATCAACACACAAAAGAGGAAATCACTCATGAAAATATTCTTCTAATCCATGTCCAATAGACCGCTGTCACCTTGGTCTCGGGGATTATACTAGATAAAGACAAGTGAGTACATCATTCCAATACATAGAGGAAGGGGAAATATCATGGAATCACCCTAGATTAACATAGCCTATGATCACAACGAAGATCACATCATGGGAGAGAGAATTGACCACATAGCTATTGGTAGAAACCTCAGCCCCGAGGAGGAACTACTCCCGCATCATGGAGGGAGGAAGCAACGTCGATGGAGATGAATCCGGGGGCACTTCCCCGTCCTGGCAGGATGCCGGCACAGGAATTCTGGTCCCCCAAAACTTGGTGGCGATGGCGACGGAGATCGGAATTGCTTCTGGAGAAAAGGGTTCTAGAATCAGGGTTTCCGCGACGGGAGGAATATATATGCGAAGGGGGTCACCAGAGGCGGGGAGGGGGCCCCAGGCGCCCCCCTGGCGCGGCCAGGGGTGGGGCCGCGCCGGGTGGCCGCCTGGGCCACCCCTGGCTCCCCTCTGGCCCCGCTTTGGTTTTTCTCGAAGCTTCCTGTACGCTGATTTTTCCTGTATTTTTCTCGAAATTTTTGGAGCACTTTTAATATGGGGGAAACCTAAAATAGAAAAAGAGCAGAAAACAGGAACTGGCACTGTGGTGCACTGAGTTAATAGGTTAGTCCAAATATGATCAAAAGTGTATGGAAGTGCATCACTATCATAGCAATATCACACAAAAGAGGCATGGAGCAAGCAGAAATTATAGATACGTTTTGGACGTATCATCCACCTTCTACCAACAACTTCAAGCCAAGAGCTTCGTCAACTACAACTCCAACCGAAGACAACTCCAAGATGAGTTCCATCAAATGTTTCAAGTGCCAAGGACGAGGCCACAAGTCATTTGAGTGCAAGACCGTTCGCACCATGATCATCAACGATGACGGATCTTATGACTCAATGAGCGATGATGAGATGGAAGCACTTGAGCATGTAGCTATGCATCGCCAAGTGAATGAAGAAGAAGACCATCAAGTGTTTTGCGACAATGACTCAAGCCCCAATCTTGTTGTCTCCAAGGTCTTCACACTCCAACACCAACAAGATGACGACCAACGATGTCATATCTTCCATACCAAGGCCGGCATCAATGGATGTTCCGTCAAGGTTATCATCGATGGAGGAAGTTGTCATAACTTGGCAAGCGAAGAGCTATGCGACAAGCTTCAATTGGTGAAGACGAAGCATCCTCACCCCTACAAGGTCCAATAGCTCAACGACGCCGGAATTCTTCGAGTCGAGCACACCGTGGAAGTCTCTTTCAAGATAGGCGCCTACGAGGACACTCTTGAATGTGATGTGATCCCCATGTCCGTGTGCCACCTTATTCTTGGACGTCCATGGCAATATGATCGTGGAGTCACACACAATGGACGGACAAATCACTATAGTTTCAAGATGAAGGGCAAGGAATTCGTACTACGACCAATGTCCCCAAGTCAAGTAGCCGCCGACAAGCACTTACCTACCAACCATCGTGGAGAGAATGGTGAGAGAGTGAGCCACCAAAAGGAGAGTGAGAGCCACAAACCAAATATGAGGGACTCCACGATGAGCGACAAGAAGCAACTAGTGCTATTTGCCACCAAAAGTGAGATGTGAGAAGTGTGTGAGAACCCATCGAGTGTCTTTCACCTTGTGCTTTTATGCAAAGGGGAAGCCAAACCTACTAACACTTCACCACCTCTACCTTTAGTGTTGTCTCAATTGTTGCAAGAATTCTCGGACGTCTTCCCCGATAAACTACCTCCGGGTCTACCTCCACTTCGCGGAATCGAACACCGCATCGACCTCATACCCGGCGCACCACTTCCAAACAAGGCTCCTTACCGCGTCAACCCCGAGGAAACAAAGGAGATACAATGGCAAGTGCAACAACTCATCGACAAAGGTCATGTACGTGAAAGCTTAAGCCCTTGTGCCATTCCGGTTATTCTCGTGCCTAAGAAAGATGGAAGTTTTCGCATGTGCTCCGATTGTCGTCCTATAAATGCTATCACCGTTAGATACCGTTATCCTATCCCACGCTTAGACGACATGCTTGATGAATTATGTGGTGCCACCATCTTTTCGAAAATTGATCTTAAAAGTGGTTACTACCAAATTCGCATTCAAGAGGGTGATGAGTGGAAAACGGCTTTCAAAACCAAGTTTGGGTTATATGAGTGGCTTGTCATGCCAATGGGTTTATCGGAAGCACCCGGTTCTTTTATGCGTCTTATGCATTTTTGTCTACGACCCTACATAGGCGTCTTTGTAGTGGTTTACTTTGATGACATCCTCGTTTTTAGCAAGACGCTAGAGGACCATGTGACACACATCCGTATGGTTTTACAAACCCTTCGGAAAGAGCGCTTATATGCTAATATGGAGAAATGTACCTTTGGCGTTGACAAGGTCGTCTTCCTAGGATTTGTCGTCTCTTCCCAAGGTGTTCACGTTGATGAATCTAAAATTGAAGCAATTAAAACTTGGCCTCAACCAACGAATCTCATGCAAGTGCGTAGTTTCCTTGGTCTAGCCGGTTTCTACCGACGTTTTGTGAAGGACTTTAGCACTATCGCTATGCCTCTACACGCTTTGAGCAAGAAGAACGCACCCTTCATTTGGGGTCCTTCGCAAGACACCGCGTTCAATGAGCTAAAAAGCTTGCTTACACACGCTCCACTTCTAGCCCTACCAAACTTTGACAAACCGTTTGAGATCCATTGTGACGCTAGTGGTACCAGCATAGGTGGCGTGCAAATGCAAGAAAAGCGCCCAATTGCATTCTTTAGCGAGAAGCTATCCGGTGCGCAACTTAACTACCCCATTTATGACAAAGAGCTCTATGCCTTGGTGAGAGTTTTACGTGTTTGGGAACATTATCTTAGACCTCATGAATTCATTCTTCATACGGACCATGAGACCCTCAAGTATCTCAAAGGTCAAACTAAGTTGAACAAGCGTCATGCTAAATGGAGTGAGTTCATTGAGTCGTTTCCCTATGTCATCAAGTACATCAAAGGCAAAGAAAATGTTGTGGCGGACGTGCTTTCCCGCAAATGCATGCTTGTTACACACCTTGAGTTGAATGTTATTGGCTTTGAGCACATAAAAGATCTATATGAGCATGATCCTTTCTTTGCAAAACCTTATGCTAAGTGTTTGACTCACACTTCTTGGGAACGTTACTACATAAAGGACGGATATCTTATGAGAACTAACAAACTTTTCATTCTCGAGTCTTCGCTTCGTTTGCTCCTTTTGCAGGAATCGCATGGAGGACTCATGGGACACTTTGGCCGCGACAAAACATTTGCTACGCTCTCTAAGAATTACTTTTGGCCCAAGATGCTATGTGATGTCTCACGCCTCACCAACCGATGTTCTACATGCCGCAAAGCTAAGTCCAAAGCTCAATCTCATGGTCTTTACATGCCACTTCCTATTCCATACCATCCATGGGAAGACATAAGCATGGACTTTGTACTTGGATTGCCTAGGACTCAAAATGGCAAAGATTCTGTGTTAGTTGTCGTGGATAGATTCTCTGAAATGGCTCATTTCATTCCTTGTAACAAGATCGACAATGCTTCACATGTTGCAACTCTCTTTTGTAGGGAGGTCATTCGTCTACACGGCGTGCCAAAGACGATCGTGTCGGACCGGGACGTCAAGTTATTGAGCTACTTTTGGAAAACCCTATGCGCCAAACTCGGAATCAAGCTACTCTTCTCTTCGGCATACCATCCACAAACCTACGGCCAAACTGAGGTGACGAACCGCACGCTTTCGACGCTTCTTCGCGTGTTGATCAAGAAGAACATCAAGGAATGGGAGCAGTGCTTGCCCATCGCCGAGTACGCCTACAACCGCGCAAGACATTCGACCACCGGCAAGTCCCCCTTCGAGGTCGTCTACGGCTTCAACCCGTTGTCCCCATTAGACATCCTACCTCTACCTCTACAAGAGCGCATCAACATGGACGCAAGTGCACGAGCAAGCTATCTCAAGAAGGTGCACGAAGATACAAGGGCAATGATCGAGCGACAAGTACATTGTCTCACCGCCAAGATCAACGTCAACAAGGCACCAATGGTGTTCCAACCGGGAGATCTTGTTTGGCTTCATCTTCGCAAGGACCGTTTTCCACACGAGCGCAAGTCCAAGCTACTACCTCGCGCCGACGGACCCTTCAAGGTGCTAGCACGCTACAACAACAACGCCTAAAAGATCGACATCCCACGAGACAAGTACTCCATGAGCGATACTTTCAACATCAAGGACCTATCTCCTTTCCATGGTGATGAAGATTTCGATCCGAGGTCGGATCTTTCCCAAGGGAGGGGAGATGATGCGGAGCATCCAAAGGTCATCCCCATGGACTCTTCATCGCCTCACCAAGTGCCCAAAGGACCAATGACTCGAGCCCGTGCAAGAGCTCTCGAGACCGAGGTGACTTTGTTCCTCTCTTGACATCTTTCCGTTTCACATGAGACATGGCTTCTACCCTCATCAGAAACTATGTGCATACTCAGGTACTTGGAGGAAGGCCACGGGACAGCTCTTCACAGCGGTCAAGACGGCAAGATCGACAAGTGCTTGGAACAAGAAGAAGGAAGGTCGAAGACTCTACAGGCTCCGGACGTCCGGCCCCTACCGGACGACCGGACACTGCCAGGCACCGGACGTCCGACGCCCACCGGACGACCGACGACTCCCAGATGACCGGACGACCGGAAGCCACCGGACGTCCGTGACATCGACCACAGAACATAAATAGCGGAAATCCGAGGATTACCGGACGTCCGGTCCCTCCGGAACCACCGGACGTCTGGTGACCAGCGGACGTCCGCCCCGACGGCGTCATCTCATGTAATATATACCCGTTGACTTCCATCCTTTGGGGGCAGCTTTTTGGATAGCTCATCATAGACCTTTGTGGTTCCTTTCCTACGAGACTGCGGCCTCTTCGAAGAAGATCCACCTCGGATTCAAGACCTCCACACCGGAGAAGATCCTAAGGGATACCCCAAGACCTCCTCCGGGAGAAGACTATCTTTGTACCACCGTTGTTGACTATGGATCGTGTATCTTGATGTGTATCGTGAATCTAGCACCTGTGTGACCGTATTTGTGTTGATTTGAGTGTTTCCCCTTGTGTTTCCCCCCATATCTTCCTTGTGTTCTCCGTGTTCATCGTGGGATAACCTCCTTTCGTGAAAGATCTGCCGATTAGGGTTCCACCCTACATCACGCGCGCGAGTGTGTCTGGGCTCAGAACGGACAACAGAAAGGACGAGGGGGCTCGGCAACTACGAACGGATGCAAGTTTGAAAACTATGCAGATGCAATGCACATGATGACATGGCAAAGTGCAACACGCAAGCATATGACATGGCAATGGCAGCGAATAAGAGGATGGCACCTGGCACATCGGACTCGGGGTGTCACAACACTCCCCTACTAACAAGAGATCTCGTCCCGAGATCTTAGGAACGAGACGGAAGAGGAATAGGAAGAAACAAGTTCTTCTTGGACAAAAGAGTGAAGCCAAAGAACCTTGAGGGGTTGAACAACTTGAAAGAAAGAACATAACGGAGTTGAACAAGATAAGAGAAGCTCCATTAGAAAAGAGGAACAAGGAAGAGTATGAGAGCATAGACTGTTGAAAGACAAGAAACAAGAGTTGAAGCATCAAGAAGGAATTCGAAACCACTCCAGCTAACAAGAGATAGAAAACGGAATAAGAACAAGAAAATTTTAGACAACACCCCGATTGAAAATTGAAGGAATGGAACATGAACTGAGAAGGTGGAACGATACATGACGAGATGAACAAGACAATTGCCTCACTACAACAAGAACCCCCCTACAGCAACGCATCAATGCATTGTCTTATGTCCATATATGTGTTGCTAAGGCCTACACCAATGGATTAGTATCTGTTGCCGTTGCTGGCATTGGAAGGATCTACAACAACGTATATGCATGCGTTGGTAAGCAGCGTGTAAAAGCATTGTTAAGTAGCAACGTATAAAGCTAGAGACCAACAACACTGTATATGCGTTGGTGGCAACCCTGCACACTAGGATTTTCAAATGGACATAACAAAGCATTGCAATGACTTTAAGCTTCATTATATAGCATGAACAATTAATGACATTTTGTATATCGTCATCCATAATTCTTAGGCCAATGTCCATAGTGCATAGGAAGCACAATATAAAAAACTAAAAGATCTCATATATTAAATTGACTATGTTGCATTACAAAGAACATGATGGAAAGATTATAGATCTCATATATTAAATCAAATATGTTGCATTACAAACAATATGATCCAATGATTACAGGAGGTGGATCTATATCTAGTAGTGGCCCGATTCTTGACCTTCCAATCAACTATAATGTTTGGAACATTGATCCTAAAATGGCATTCTAATTATCTTGTAGTAGCTCCATTCTTAACCTTGCAATGAACATCCGAGCCATGCATCGTCAATTTATGTTGGTGATCTACAACAATAATATGAGGCGAGTAACTTACAGTAGAGAAAAGCGGGCTAATAGAGAATTAAAATTTAAATGACCACCATACAAATGTGATTAACCATGAGTTAGATTTATATATAGATGTGGGGCTAATTAATAATCTGAAATCTTTAACATGAATTTATTAAACAACATTGCAGATTATGCAACCTATATCTGTGTACTACTTTAACATGAATATATATCCGTGTACTAATTTATTTATTTATATAACAACATTGCAGATTAAGTATCAGTTTGTCTTTACTATTAGATATACAAACATAATATTATATTAACAATTATATGAATTCTGGAACCGGCTAATGACAAATCCAATAGTAGCGATTACTAGAAAATTGAACTCCATTTTCCAGAGGTCTGTGCTCTAATTAGCTTTGAGTCACATTACCCATGTACTACTCGGCTTGGGATGATTCATTAGCCATGCTTGCTATGGTGTAGTATTAGGATAAAATCTTAGTGCAAATAACTTGAAAATTCTTAAATAATCTACATCACGCAAAACTTTGTAGTTACCTAAGAACTATAAAGTCACAAATTATAATTTCCTGATCCATGAATAAGATTCGCAGAACCTGCAGAAGCAACAACATGAAAAAAACATCATTAGATTTTGGACAATTGGGGTTATCAACTCATGGCCACATTGTCTCTCCTATAAAACATGGCGAGAGGCAACCAAACTGAAAGCACGAAGAAAGAAAAAAGTAGATCATCACCCCATCTGATCTGGTGTAGTACACTGCGTATACTATGTTATCTTATAGTCAAGAGATTTCATTTCAACACTAGCCAAATTTAAGCATGCGAGGATATATCTAAACTAATTTAAAGAACTAAGGCAGCGCCTATGTAATACTTGGTACTCAAACCAAGCTTCATGACACACATTGCAACCAAATAGCATGTATTATCAAGGGTATCGTTAGTTAGCCATTACTTGCGGAGATGCATTTTATTTCCTCGCACATGGCTCCATGGACACAGCCATGCGGCCATTTCAAAGAAAGATTGGGTATACCTGAATGACAGAATTATCGGGAGTGCGAGCACAATGAGACATCTAATATCCTGTTGTCAGCAGAGGACACTCAAGTAACCAAATATGTAGTTACTCACTAAACAATGTTTTTGAAACTAAAACAAACTTGAGAAGAGGTCACTCGTGTTGGTTGCAGAAACAATTCATGGTTAAGCATTTGTGTATTACATAGCACACATTACCAAAAAAACACATATACAATCCAAAGCAAAAGGCACAATACCTCCCTATTATAAATAGTAGTGCAATGGGGCAAGTGCATACTCGTCCACATGTAGTTCAATCAGGAAATTAAAAGGAGCTATATGATAAATAAATTCATTATAGGTAAGAGGAAAACAATTGAAAGAACAAAAACTAAAAGATCACATATACCTCATTCTATATCCACTTATAATTTGAAAGAGCCACCTGAAATCAATGACCGAGGTAAAGTAATCGCACAGGAAAATCAAGAAGCAGAACTGTAGGTATAGACAGTAAAGTAATGGCACTTACGATTGTTCCATGCCCAATTTAAGTTGCCAGCTCTACATGAATAAGGGTGAGCAGGAGCAGAAGGGTGATGTAAATTTTGTGAGGAATCAATTGTTGGGGGCAAAAAATTAGAAGATTAGCTCATTAAATACGGAAAAGATGGAAGAGAATCGCTAGCTAGCACTTTCACCCCTTCATGAGGATGAGATGGGAGGAAGAACACGTTGGTGAGAGGTTTAAGGGGCTGTGGGCAAGGACATGATGGTGTAGATGCTGCGGTGGCGCTAGCTTGGGCGAGCGCTCGTACAGGCTAGAGGGTCTTCTCCTTGCATTACACATTCAGGCATAGAAAGATGCCATGGATTTAATAGGAACAAAACACTGTGAGTATGCACCACTAGACAGAAGTGACAGGGAAGGGGCGCCATCTTCCGACGACACGACGGCGACACAGATACATCACCCTTCTCTTTCTTCTCCTCTTCTTAAGTTATAAGCTACGGTTAGATTGAGACGGTTCTTGATCCTAGTTTCCTGCTACATCCTAGCTAGAGCTGAATTATTCAATTCTCCTCACCAACTAATCAATTGTTGTGGCTGCTGTGGACTTATATTTGTTTTTTCATTTTCCAGATTTGTGAAATCCACTTAGTATTAGAGTTGATTACCAATATACTTATTAGAGTATACTCTCGTTATTAGTAACTGGGTAATGCCAAATATATATATATATATATATATATATATATATATATATACTAGCAATAATCATGGTAAACAAACATGTGGTTGTCTAGAAAAAGCAATGTGATGATGCATTAATTGGGATATATACGTACATTGATTCGTGAATTTTTATTTATAATAAGAGTACTTGTGCTTCAAATCTCTGGAGATTTTTGGTTCGTCGATTTTTGCCTGTAACTTGATTACAACGTAACTTGAAAATGTTGGGATGATACCGCTCAACCCTCACCGGCAACAGTTAATGATACCACGGTTATCCCTCCCGTTCTTTCTCATCTCATCAAATCTGATCTCCGGCAAGGGGGCAAGGGAGGGGCAGAGGGGCCGGGGTTCGCGTGGGATGCGAGAGCCGAGAGCAGCCAAGCCAGCCAGGTGGCTCTAACTGGCAGCATTGCTCAACCTGTCTGCCGGCACTGGCAAGCCGTTCCTGAATCATGGAGGTGGAGGAGGAGGACAACACGACGGCCATGGGGTGGCAGTACGTTGCGTAGAGCAGTGAGCCGCCGTTGACGGTAGCACGTGAGCATCAGCAGCTGCACGGCCTTTTGGTTTTTGATTCAGTGCTTACATTGTTGCATGGCCTTTTGGTTTTTAATTCAGAATGGTTGCAGTGTTTATGCTGACCTATGGCTATTGTTCAAATAAAATCTTCCCCAAGTCATGAATTAGAATGAAACTAGTAGAACGCCCGTGCGTTGCTACGGGCTATAATGCATACATAAATGAATCAAACAAATGATTAAGGTCGCCTCTAAGGTCGAAGCTTATTTCTCCCTCATACATTATGGCGTGTTTGAGGCTCCTCGAAATTCAACCATCAAGACAGTCGGAGATCCCCCCACTATGTATTGCAAAGAAATTAATGCATCAGAAGTTCTGCTTAGTGGTATTCCTTTCACACTGATCATGTGCACTGAACTTTTTTTAGAGCTTCCCAATAAAATGCGAAGTGCTAATATAATCTCTAGCATCACCGCCGCCGGTGGGCCGGTGTCGTGGGCGGAGTATATAAGTGAGGTGGCGGCCGGTGTTTGGCTAGGGAGATTTTGATCTCGGTCGATCGCTAGGCAGGATGTGCGCGTGGGTTGGTGTAGAACATTGCATCTGAGGCCTTGAATTGGATGGCGGACCGCGGAAGCAAAATTGGATGGAAGGTGTTGATTTTTTTTTGTACGCTAATATGGCCGGCCTTGCGGTAATTTAAGTTTATAACCTTACCATACCTAGATTGATTTATTACCATAATTACCATATTCGAAAGTTCCTGAGTTATGACCTTACCATACATGGATTGATTTCTTACTATAATTATTATATTTGAGATTTCCGAGTTTATAGACTTACCATAGGTGGATTAATTGTGATTGATTAACATAAATAGGTTGGGTATTGCCGGCCAGACGAGAAAAGAGGAAAACCGGTGGGAGGGGTGGTGGGAGGTGGGACGAAGATTATCGGGAGTGATGCAACACGTTCTCCCTGTTGGTGAACTCCACTAATATATTACAAATGTGTACGGGTAGATAGAAACACTAAATATTGTGCTTGATTAAGGGTAGTGGTTGGTCGGCGGATGCAACAGCCTTTGGCCGTCCATGTGTTGTCTGTTGTAGTTCGTAGACCCGTCATGTGTACCCTGTGCCTCATCCGTTAATCGTCAAAGATGAGAAGCTCGATTCCTTTATGAACCCCATACAACTACTTGTATTACCTGATGCACATGCAGAAAATAGCTCCTAGTTAGCACTGAATAAAATTGTTTGCATCAGGGATTCACCAAGTAGCTTGTTTCCCGGCGAGCAACACACAAGTACATCAGGTAGATGGATTATAGAGGTTAAAAGTGCATCGATGTGTTCTTGGGAAAGGGAAAAAGAAGAGGGCTGCTATACCTTGGCAAATGGGAGGCGAGATGATCCATACCGGCGAGGCGCACCATGTTTTTGAGTCCGAATGGGTACGGCGGTTTGGCTCCGTCGTGGAGGCGGATTGGACACGCCAGTGTAGGTGTCCTCGATGGCCTGGAGCTCCATCTCCCACGACGTCTCGGTACGATCGCTAGTTCCACCACCGCTGGTGGGACGGCGTCGTGGACGGAGTATGTAAGTGCAGCGGCAACCGGTGTTTGGCTAGGGAGATTTTGATCCCGGTCAATCGCTAGGTAGGACGTGCACATGGATTGCTGGTAGAACATTGCATCGGGGGCCTTGAATAGGATGGCCGACCGTGGAGGAAAAATTGGATGACAGATCATAGGGTGTTGATTTTTCTGTGTACGCTAATCTGGCCGGCCTTTGGGGTAATCTAAGTTTGTTTAAGGGGAAGCGCTAGGAATCTGATTCCTTGTACGATGGATTTCATGTCGATACGTGTGATGGGCTTGTAAACGTGGCTTGGGCATTAGTACGTTCCTTAATCAGGGGCACAGTTACAAATGTTGACGCATCCAACATTTTAGGAAACTGACCCCTGATTTCTAGTAGGATATAATAAATCCTATAAATCACGTTTTATTTCTAGTAACAAATCGCTCCCCGGTTGTTTCAATGGAAGCATTATTTCTGGTAACAAATCGCTCCCCGGTTGTTTCAATGGAAGCATTATTTCTGGTAACAAATCGCTCCCCGATTGTTTCAATGGAAGCATTTTTCATGCGATAGAAATCAAGAAGCATCATATAGGTTCTCAAATACATATTGAAAATATGCAGATGTCACTAATAATATTACCATAAGCTATTAACAAATTCCATGTGGCGATCCTTCCATGTGGCATTTAGTTGCTTCATTGCCCTTTCATTGATGCTTTGATATGAAAAACACAAAATGACACATGCTTCCTTACATGTTTAATAAAGCTTCATGGCTCACCATTTGATGCTTCGGAACAAAAATGGTAACCGAAACTCTGTTCAATGGTGTAGAAGCATCTCGATTTGGTGGAAGTTGCATCATACATTACATCAGCATTTTCTTATGTGTAGGAAGAAAAATAGAGCAATGTTGGATACACCATTGATAGGTAATTGAATTGCAGGTAGAAAGTATACCAATAATTTTACATATACATTTTGACCGAAGAAAATTATGCTTCCAAAAGAGTGAAAATTTGTTTCCAACAACAATCACTTGTACTTCCAATGTGAACAAAATCTGAATCACGTGTGGCTACTGCACATATGGTATCCTTCAACCCGACCAAATGCAAGACCACTGGAGCACAGCCGACGTAGCACGCATGAGAGCATCGCTACCACGCAGCCACATTGAAAAGGGACCTCATGAGTCTATAGCATGCAGCCCCAATTACATGCTTCAACGAGCAGAGCACGACCATACCACTTCAAGCAGCAACTACAAAATGTCTGACGAGGAGTAGCAAAGGAAACGAAGGTCTGCACACCGGCGAAATTACAGTGCCACACCGGCCAGATTGGGGATGCAGCGCGACGAATGGATCACAAGGAGCGTTGTGGTGGCATGAAGCACACATGCACATGCTTAGCCATCAAGGCGACATGGTGTGTGCGTTCTTGCCGGAGGACTTGCTGGTCGAACGTAGATGCGGTGGTGCGTTCAGAGCGAGGTTGAAGCGAGGAGGATCCAGATGGCAGGTGTGGCAGAGAGGGTGGCGAGGTAGTTGATTAGGGTTTGATGGTGGATGTGAGGATGATTCAGAGGGGTTATATAGTACAGCCAGGCGTTGTTGGATGCATGGCTCCAAAATGATTGGTGAGATGCTGGTCTGATGAAAGCCATGTATCAGACGTCTCACAGGAAGAGTTTTCCTTTATATTTATAGCCTTACCATACCTGGATTGATTTATTAGCATATAATTACCATATTCGAATTTTTTTGAGTTATGACCTTACCATACCTGGATTGATTTATTACTATAATAATCATATTTGAGATTTCTGAGTTTATAGCCTTACCATACATGGATTAATTGTGATTGATTACCATAAATACATTGGGTATTGCCGGTTAGACGAGAAACGAGGAAAACCGGTGAGAGGGTGGTGGTGGGAGGTGGGACGAAGAAAAACCAGACGAAAAAAAAGCCAGACAAAAATAAACCGTGGAGACTATTCACCAACTCAGACATTAGGAGTAGAGATTTCCTTCTCTTCCGCTGAACTCGGGAAATCCTTCCTGCATGTGACGCACGGCCTTAACTGCCCTGCAATCTCCACGATTATCTTCCCTGCATACACGTGATTGTTTCCTTCTGATTTGTTAACATATTGGCTAGCACCATTATAAATCGGGAGCAAGAAAATCGCCCGAGATATCACTCCGTTTTATTGAATTGATTGTGTCTGGTTACCTTAAGTTAATCGATTGCGTTTGGAAAGAATTGATTGTCATGCATTATTGCGTTTGGAAAGATTTGATTGTCATGCATGATTGCGTTTGGAAAGAATTGATTGTCATGCATGAATCGGGGACGTAAGGGGGGAAACGGAACCTGATTGCGTGCGGTGACTGGGATGGGGTGGGGGTGGGGATGGTGTGACGAAAAAAAACCGGTTGAAAAAAAACCAGACGAGGTGGGACGAAAAAAAACCTGGAACAAAGACTACCAACTGCTCCATTAGGAGTAGAGATATTGTATATGCATGCCGTTACAGTGACAAAACAAACAAAGTTGAGTTTTTCTCTTTCCATTTCCATTACGAGTTTATTCTGATTCGTTGCCATTTGCGTTGCCATGATCTGAGTGAAACACTCCATCTGTGTTTTTTTGTCTACCATCATGATATAATAACTAATAATCCTTGCCAAACTCTGTATATAACCGAAAAGTATATATATGAACGGGAATAGTTGATGCAAGGGATTCAATCCTAAAGGGATCTGAGTAACATGTGTTGATTGGTTCTCTTTGGGAAATAAATCGAACCGAACAAAGCCTTACAACTAAAGAATTTCACATGTCAAAAAAAGACACATATAAAGAATTGCAGATGCGAGAGGGACAGAACAAGACCTGCTGAACTGCTGCAGTTGAGGAGGACGGGTCCGTCGGTGCTTGTATTGTTCATGGCTGTGCGGACGAACAACAACGACATCTGCATCTCCGGTCGCGCAGTGGAACGGCAGGGGCGATGCCTTCCCGACGTAGGAGGATGGGCGACGATGCAGTGTGCATCCCCGACGAGTGGAGAAATTGGCGAGGGGAGGCGGGCTTGGAGGAGGAACGAGAGCAGGAGACCGGGGGCGAGGGGTGGCGGCGGCGTCTGCATCTCCGGTCGTGCGGAGAAATGATGGGGGCGATGCCTTCCCAGATGCCTTCTCAGCGCAGGAGGATGGGCGACGATGCAGTGTGGGTCCCTGACGAGCGGAGAAATTGGTGAGGGAGGCGAGCTTGGAGGAGGAACGATGGGAGGCAGCCGAGGGCGAGAGGGGGCGTCGGTGGTGGTAGCCTTGACTATTGGGTGTTCCTCTCGACTTTTTAGTGAAGGTAGATTCACCCTTAGTGTGCGGGCATTGATAGCGCAAAAGAACATGAACGTGGTTAGAGATGGAGGTGGCCAAGGGGGATTAGCGCTAAGTGCGGAAGGTGGGTCCAATCAAACAACACATTGAATTATTGTCGTTGCTAGTCATGTGTTGCTATAGGGGGTGTTTGTTGTAGTGCCTCCGAAAGAATTGAAAGAATGGAATGAAAAGAAAGGAGAAGAAGGTGACAACTTCTGCCACAAATGAATTAAAAGAGCATCTTCACAAAGAAGGGTTGAACGGAGTTGTTGAGAAATCAACAACAAAAGAATAAGCTTGTTGTGGACATATGAAAATCATCCCAAAACTTGAGGTGAAATTATGCCGCAACCAAATGATTGAATAGCTAAGAAGAGCAAAGACATGCACCACCTCAAAAAGAATACGAAGAATTATTTGCATTTCGAGATGCAAGAAGAAGAAGAAGACTTCAGCTGCTCCACAAGGATTTGGTGAACACTTGAAGAATGAATTAAATCATGATGAACCACCATGAAGAACTCCGGTAGCAAAAGGATGATGAGATCAAATTGAAGGATTAAAATAATAAGATTACAGCCTTGCGATGATTTAGATGGGGGTTCCGACAAGATAGCCGAGAAAACTTGAACTCCAGAAAAGAAAAGATGAAAACACTTGAGGTTAGAATTTTTTCAGCATGAACAAACTCCAAAGGAAGGAATTAATCAACATGATGAAAAAGAATAAGAATTATGTTATGCTTATCCTCCATCAATTAAATTGATGAGAAGCAATGGATTTGCATACCACTTATTCGCGTTGAAATTGATTAAAGAGGGATATAGCACAAAATTTGAGAAAGTCTTCATGAAACACCGGTAGGATTGGAAGAACGAGCGAATTGACATGATAACAAAGAAAAAGAATTCTGAGCAAATCACGGTAAGAATTAAAACCGAGCAATGAAAAATGACAAACCATCATGAAGAATTCGAAGATGAGTGAGGAAAATAGAAGGAATCAACGGAAAGAATTAGAAACCAAGCGAAGAAAAAGAATGAAGGGATCGCAAGCTGATTCAAGAACACTTGAACGAAGCACCGGAAGAATATGGAGACGAACGAAGAGGCATCAATTAAGAATAGTTAGAGGACGAAGTTGAAAAATGAGAATGAAGAAATCTTCTGAATGATGGCCTTCGTAGGAATAAGATGGAAAGAATTGATGAAATACTTCGGATGTGAGTCAAAGAATTTATCGCGATCCGAACAATTTGAGGGGATAGAATTAAGCTTGAACGACGGATAATTGAGAGAACGGACCAGATTTGGAGGAAAAAATCTTCTTCGGTCTTCAAATGATGACGAGGAACACCACCAAAATTGTTGAGACACTCCGGACGAATGAAAAGAGGTTAAGTTGATCCAATGTTGAAAAGAATTTGAAAGCGATCTTGGAGAAGGCATATGACTGATGGAATTCATTCTTACGTCACACTTGAAAAGAATTTTGGGACACTCCGAGAAATTAGAAGAGTCAGGTAAGATCCTGGGAAAAGACCTGTGGGTTATGAGCCCACCGAAGATAAACACCGTTGGAAAGGATTGAAAAGGAGATAATGCACCGGAATGATTGAAAGACTCGAATGAGGTGACAACCTCGAATTAATTGAATGCAAGCACAAATCTTTTGAGATGTATTTGGAACTCCGGAACAATTAAATGGCGAGAGACGAATGAGCAAGGGAAAACATTTGAGCCAAGAAAAACAATATGATCACCACCCAAAATTTGAATTGAATCCACCGGAAAAGAAAAAAGGATATGAAGAATAAAAGGACTAGACGAGAATTTACCAGTTGAATAATTGAGGAAAGAATGAAGAGGATTCACACGGGTAGGATGGATACTCGATTAATGACTGCGACTCCGAGAAGAAAAAGGGTGGGCGGGTGGAAAAAATGAAGATCACTTTGGATGGGAAAAACGACACCGGTGAGAAAGAACTGAGGATTAAACTAGCAAAAGATGAAGAGGATCGAATCAACTTGACGAGAAGTGCACCGGATGACAAGAGCTGACATCGCAACGAACTGAAACTAACTGTGTGATCCTAAAAAAATTGAAGGGGAAGAGGAGTAATTCAAAACACCTACGTCAAGATTCCTCACTAGAGCGACGAAGGGGCTGAGGAGTAAAAAGAATTCTTACTCTCCGATATAACTAGACTCCGAAATTAGTTTTCTTCTAGACTAGACAACGGCCAAACTACGATCAATCAAGGTGGCTCCTATGGTCGGTCGAGGCTCTGATACCAACTTATCACGCCCAAGATGCGATTCTATCCCGATCACATGATAACTTTGTGATTGGGGCACAACCGCATTTCGGGCGCTTAGCAAGATGGATATCATTACATCGTACCATTGCATGCATAGATGGGGGATACATACAAGTCATACAAGTCACACAACATCCACATGAATACAACACTTCATACACAAGAGCATCCGGCTACGGATGAAAACATGAAAACACACGACATCCATCCTGCTATCCCAGGCTGCCGACCAGGAACCTATCCCAAGACAGACGAAGAAGAAGAAGAAGAAAGAACTCAAACAGAACTAAACATCGCTCTCGCGTCAAGTCATCGGAAACCTGCACCTGCACCTGTTGTTGTAGTATCTGTGAGCCACGAGGACTCAGCAATCCCATAACCATGGGTATCAAGACTAGCAAAGCTTAATAGGTAAGGAGAGGATAAATGGTGAGGTTGCAGCAGCGGCTAAGCATAGTATGGTGGCCAACTTACGAGTACAAGAATAAGATGAGCATCTACGCAAACGGTCGCAAACTAGTAATGATCAATAAGTGATCCTGAACTACCTACGAGTCAAACATAACCCCACCGTGTTCTCTTCTCGAAATGAAAAGAGACGGTCATGATTACTCACATGGTTGATGTATTTTATTTTAGATCCTCTGTCAAGTTAACTACAACCAGATATTAACAAATTCCAATCTTCCACATAACTGCAGGCACGGCTTTCGAAAGATCATAACCCTGCAGGGGTGTCCCAACTTAGCCCATCACAAGCTCTCACGATCAGCAGAGCTAAAAAAACCTTATCTTAGGGAAGACCCGACCAGACTCGAAATCCCGGTGCACAAGACATTTTGACAATGGTAAAACAAGTCCAACAAGACCTCCCGGCGTGCCGACACCCTGATAGTAGCCGCACGTATCTCGTCTTAGGCCACATCCGGATTGGCTAAGTTTCCGGCTGGCACACCCGTTGGTGGCCCCGGCTACTGCCATTTTGGACCAACACTCATGAGGAGCACTCGCCCAGGTTGTAAATTAAGTCCTCGAGTATCGGTAAGTCCCTATGCAAGTATTTTAGTTATTAGGCAAATGGTAAAACCAAAGTTGGGCCTTGCTGGAGGAGTTTTATTCAAAGCGAACTGTCAAGGGGGTCCCATAACCCCCAACCGTGTTAGGAACGTAAACTCAAGGAACATAACACCGGTTTATCGGTTCTTAAGGCGACATGAGTGGAACAAAACACCGAGCAAAAGGCCAAGCCTTCCACCCATTGCCAAATATATAGGTGCATTAATTTAATTAATAGATATTGTGATATTCCAACAACAAAGTTCCAACATGGAGCAATCTTCATCTTCACCTACAACTAGCAACGCATAAGAGGGGCTGAGTAAGTGGTAACATAGCCATACAACGGGTTGCTGGGATGGTGTCAAAGGTTAGAGGTTCCATGGCAACAATGAGAGGCTGACAACAATAGATAGGCAGCGCGACATATAACGATAGCATCGAGACAACTAGCATAGCAATGATAGTAATGAGATCCAAGGTGACAGTCATCTTGCCTGAGATCCCGCAGGGAAGAAGAACAAGTCCATGAAGAAGAAGAAGCCACGAAGACAAACCAAGTGTAACTGAACGAATCCTCACGATCGCAACGAAACAAGCACTTACGAGAAGAAGCAAACAACACAGTAAACACACAACACATAACAAGACATGATGCTCAACCAAGTATGATGCATGACAAGGCTACATGATGCAAAATATGGCAAGAGATGAAGCACACAAGAACATCACACAAAGCAAGTTTAAATGAGGCCGGAGACAACATATAACAATTCCGAAAAGTCCTCATATGCAATTTTCGAAATTGGTACAGATCTGAACAAACCTTAAGTTAAAGTTGTTAAACAGCAAGTTAACATGTACCATGATGATCTACATGAAATTCTAGTCAAGTTACATATAAAGTTCATTTACTTCGGATCTACAACCTAGAAGATAAGAGCAAAACAAGTTAAGCATGGCAAGGATGCAAGATGCATTCAAACATCAAGAAAACACACTCCAAACATGTATACAACATGATATGATGCATCTACGTGAAAAAACAAGCAAGTTTCATATAGAGCACGCTCAAAACGGAGCAACGGTTCAACACATACACATGTAACAAGATATAACAATAATCTGTCCCAAAACAGCAACTAGGCACTTTGCAATCATCATAACAACATGCTACGGGAACATTTCATGGCATCAAAGGGCATGGCAAGCATGTACATGTCAAGCAATACAAGCATGATCACAAAGCTACTGCCAAATACCACTAGAACATGCTCAAAACATCATGGCAAGATTGCAAATGATAACAGTTTCACAGACTTAGTGAAATAAACTGAATATGGCAGCAACAACGACAAGTAGGCATGTTTGCAAGCTTGTGCAACTCATCTGAAAGCATATCATGGCATGTGAATATAACCAACAGCAAGAAGACATGTTTATGCAGCTACTCATGGCAAGAACATGGTCATAGGATGCATAGAACACTAGCTATTCAGATGGCAAAACTGAACTTACTGATAACAAGCTGGCAGAAACATTATATAGCCATTTGAGAGCAAGAAAGAGACAAGCTACATCAACCTATAATTCCAAACAAGGGCATGGATGGATACAGTCAAGGCGTTACGGAGAGAGGATTGCACCAAATGCACTAATGATGAGGGCATGCAAGCGATGGCCGCAAATTTGTATGCAATGTTGTTCACGTCAGAGGGGTCGCGGGACGATGACAGATTTTACAACATATTGGGACGACGGTGACGGACGACATGAATGATAGGCTGTCAGCACCGTTTACAGATGTGGAGATTGAGAAAGCACTATTTCAGATGGGGCCAACAAAAGCCCCGGGACCAGACGGTTTCCCGGCGATGTTTTACCAACGACACTGGTTGTTGGTAAAAGAGGAGGTGTGTGCAGCTATACGGGGTTTCTTGGCAGGGAGGATGACGCCGGAGGTTTAAACGATACGGTTATTGTGATGATTCCCAAGGTGGCTTCGCCGGAGATGCTCACTCAGTTCAAACCGATTAGTCTGTGCAACATACTATATAAGATTGCGTCAAAAACTATGGCAAACCGGCTCAACGAGGTGCTGCCGATGTTGACTGCGGAGGAGCAAAGTGTGTTCATCCCGGGGAGATTAATAACGGATAACGTGTTGGTGGCTTACGAGTGTGTTCATGCAATCAGGAAAAGGAAGAGGAGGAAACCACTTTGTGCGATTAAGCTTGATATGATGAAGGCGTATGACAGGGTGGAGTGGACTATTTTGGACCAGGTGATGACAAAGTATGGCTTCTCTGCTCACTGGAGAGAGATGGTCATGAGATGTGTCAGGACAGCGAGTTTCTCGGTGAAGTTAAATGGTGGCCTTTCACACAGATTTCTCCCGTCTAGGGGCCTCCGACAGGGGGACCCGTTGTCACCATATCTTTTTCTATTTTGTGTGGAGGGATTCTCAGCTTTGTTGAAGTATGCCCAAGAGGAGAGGAAGATTAAGGGTGTCTCATTTGGGAGCACTGGCCCCACGGTCACTCACTTGCTATTTGCTGACGATAGTATTGTCTTCCTGGAAGGGTCTCACAACAACTTTCTATGCCTCTATGCTATCTTGCAGGATTATGAAGGGGCCTCAGGACAAAAGGTAAACCTGGAGAAATCGGCTATATTTTTTGGGAATGGGTGTGCTGAGGACGGAAGGGAGGCTCTCAAGCAATCTATTGGCATTTCACCGAGGCTCTTAGCGAGCGATATTTGGGCCTACCAATGGTGGTGGGGAAATCCAAGGATGGAACATTCAAATATGTCAAAGAGAGTGCCAAGGGGAAAGTTTCGGGGTGGAAGGGCCAGGGTCTATCCAAGATGGCCAGAGAGGTATTAATCAAATCGGGGTTACAATCTATTCCTACCTTCACCATGACATGTTTTCAACTCACCAAAAAAATGTGTGGGAATCTGTCTCCTATCTCTTCAAACTTTTCGTGGGGTGAGGCGAATGGGGAGAAAATAGTACACTGGATTGCATGGGATAAAATGTGCACGAGGAAGCACGAAGGGGGACTTGGATTCAGGGACCCAGAGGTTTTCAACCAAGCCTTGCTTGCTAAGCAAGCTTGGCGGCTGCTGCAAGTACCAAACTCATTGTGTGCAAGAGTGATTAAAGCGAGGTACTACCCACACAGCTCCATACTCAATGCCACTTGCCATGATGGGGGGTCTTTCACGTTCAGGAGCATCATTCGCAGTCGTGAACTACTCCTGGAGGGGCTCATTTGGCATATTGGAGATGGATCCCGAATCCGTATACATCATGACAACTGGATTCCGCGTAAGGGCAGCCTAAAGCCACTGGGCCAGGTGTTTGTCCCGGGCATAACTAGAGTTGGTGATCCTCTAGATGAAACGAGCTCTCGATGGGATCGGGAGAAGGTGCAGAATATATTTCCCCCAGCGAAAGCATGCGATATCGTGCAGATAACGGTGGGGGGCTGATGGTGAATGATTATCTAGCATGGAATTATACAAAAGATGGTGTGTTCACAGTTAGATCAGCCTACCATCTTGGCATGACGCAGAAAAAGGCAAAGACCGAGAGCCCGGGGTCGTCATCATCGGTCGCGAACCACAAAGCTTGGATGAACCTGTGGGATATGGTGGCGCCGGGTAGAGTGAAAATCCACACTTGGCGTCTGATCCGTAATGGATTGGTGGTGGGCTTGGAGCTGCATAGGCGCAAGATCAAACCTGGGGTATTCTGTGCAGTGTGTGGAAGGGAAGAAACGAACTTACACTGGTTTTGGCGTTGTCCCCATTCTGCAAAATTCTGGAAAGTGTTGTACTCGGAATTGGGAGCACCAGTGGCAATCCCGCCAGAGTCAGTTCGCTCTCAGAGTACACTTTTGCAGTGGCTGGTTTGCTGATGCTTCGGATGATGCTCGAGCGATAATGGTGCAGGGACTATATGCGATGTGAATGGCACAGAACAATGTGCGAGAAGGGACGAGAATTGAGGAGGTGGGTGACATGGCTGTGATAGTCAAGTGGCTTATGGAGAAGTGGCAGCAGGTTAATGGCAGAGAGAGCAAGACACCCCGAGTAACCCCGGTTCAGAAATGGAGCATTCCAGATGATGGTTGGATCAAGGCGAATGTCGATGGTGCAACTGCCAAGGGAGGAGGAAAGGGGGGCGGGGGTGGTTTTCAGGAACACAGACGGAGCTTTCATTGTAGGAGCGTGCCAATACTACCCTATGGGTGGTGACCCAGCATTGGTGGAGCTTTAGTCCTGTAAGAGGGCAGTGCAACTTGCAGGGGACTTAAACTTCGCCAAGCTGCACATTGAGATGGACTGCCAATGGTACGCAAGCTGCCAAGTGTAGAAGACGATCTCTCCTCGTTGGGACCAATGATAAAGGAGGTAAAAACCTTGCTGGCGTTGAGGGAATGGAAGGTGTCTTGGGTCCGGAGGACGACGAATAGTGCCGCGCACGAACTAGCTAAAGAGGGAGTAGCAAATAATCTTAGTAAGCTCTGGGTGAATGATCCCCCGGATTGTATCTTGCAAATTCTTTCGGCAGAAATCCCTGCCTTCTATGATTGAATAGAGTCGAGGTTGAATTTAAAAAAAATACATGGTCACTGGACATTCCCGAATGTGCATAGATATTACTGTAGCATCAACCAAACATGGCATCACAATATAACAGTTTCAGACTTAGGAGTTTTCAACAAGTCTCAGAAAACAACAAATAGCAAGTAGGCCACTTTACAAGCTTGTTGCACTCACCACAAGGCATACCATGAAAAGTGGATTGCACCACAACAAACATGACATGATTGTGCTCTTAACATAAGTTGACATGATGCTCAAACAAAAATCACACAAAAAGATATGAAAAAGACAAATCAGCAAGTTATATCAAGTTTCAGCAGTTAACAACACTTAGCTCTTTTGCAGCAGAGATTAACATGGCAAGATGCACCCTAACATGTATGCAAATGCAACCATCATGTAGAGCACAGAGAGACGAACATTTCGACATATTATATGCTCAATTTGGATCTATATGCACAAAGTTATCCCCACTCAAACAAGGCAACATGATGCTGAAATTTTGAGGACTTAGCCGTTTTTAACAGAAATACCGAGTGAGCGTTTATTAACTATTTTATGCACAGGGCGAGGGGAAAAGGATGCTCACCATTAGGCTCGGCCCAGATCGCGGGGATGGAAGAAGGCCGACGGGGAGTTGGGTCGGGCGAGGTCGTGGCCCACGAGGCCGGCTCGGCAGGAGGAGGCCCACAAGCCGGGCTCGAGCGGGAGGTCCTCTCGATCCACCGCCCCGGTGGATCGAGGTCGAGCGGCGGCGCAGCTCTGGTAGCGGTCGTCGGCAGGGGTGGCGATCGGACGGGGATTGGAGGGAAGCAGGGGAGGCGAGCGGGTCTTGGCATGGCTCGCCGGGATTGGGCCGGCGGGGTCGGGGTGAATGCTAGGGAGGCCGGCGGAGAGCTCGTCTAGGCGGCGGCGGGGAGGACGAAAACGGTGAGGTGGAGGCGAGGCACGGGCGGCGGGTCGGCGGCAAGAGCTAGTCCGGGCAGCGGTGGGGCGCACGCTGGTGGCCGACGAGGAGGGCTACAGGGACGCAGGGACGACAAACGACGAGAGGCGCTCGGGACGGGAGCCCGGTGGCGCGGGACGAGCCCCTGGCTCGGGTGCTCGTTCTTGGGGCGGGGAGGGGCGGCACGGGATCCGGGCCGGGTGGGCACGCTCAGGGCCCAGACGGGCCACGCGGTGGGAGGAGGGCTGCGGGGCGACGTGGCCGCGCTGGATTGGCTGAGGGCGACGCTGGGTGGCGGCACAGTCACTCAGTCGACGTCACGTAGCGAGGTGGATGTGGAGAACGCCAGAAAAACAAGGAGGAGGTGGCTGGATCTGGATGGTGGCGCAGATGTCAAGGTGGAGGGGGCTAGAGGTAGGGGAAGGGACTAGGGATGCCCAAAATGGCAAGGGGAGGGGTTTAAATAGACAGGGGGGGGGGTCTAGGGTTAGGTGATTTCCATCCGTTTTCGGGCATCGGATCTCGATCTGACGGTCCGGAGCGGAGAGGGAGTTTAGGCAGGCCTAGTGGGCTGAGAAAAGGCATTGGGCTATGGGGAGAGAAGAGAGAGAGGCCCGGCAGGGTTTTTCGGAGACCGAAAACGTCCGACGATAGACCGACGACGGTGTCGTTATATTTAACGGTTGGGCTATAAAACGAACTCCGAATGCGACGAAATTTGGCAGGCGGTCTGTCTACACTGTAATAAGACCACGCGCCAACTTTCATCCCATTCCGAGAACATTTTCCTGTCACTTATAAAATAAATATTCGGAGGTGCCGCGGGCGCGCGCGAGTGTGTCTGGGCTTAGAACGGACAACAGAAAGGACAAGGGGGCTCGGCAACTACGGACGGATGCAAGTTTGAAAACTATGCAGATGCAATGCACGTGATGACATGGCAAAGTGCAACACGCAAGTAGATGACATGGCAATGGCAGCGAATAAGAGGATGACACCTGGCACATCGGACTCGGGGTGTCACATCCGCTCCATTCCCGCCGTCGTCCGGCCTCGACCCGTCGCCGGAGTTGCCATGGCCGGCCTCCTCTGCCCAGCCGCCGGGACGGCCTTGTCCCGGGTCGTCCTCGTCCCGCCAACCAAACATGCACCGGCTCCGTCCCGGGACCGTGTCGTCCATCTGGATGCCTTCTTCACTGGACTGCATCGCCCCCCGATCCAAACGGCCACGCCGACCCGCACGACACCGCCCGAACCTCCCCGTCCATTTTTTCCCCGAGGGTAAAACTGCTAAGTCCCTAGTTTTTGACAGGATGTATGCATGTTTGAATGGGTGTATCTTTGTGCATACTTATCCAAATTGAGCATATAATATGTCAAAATGTTCATCTCTCCGAGCTCTACATGATGGTGTGCTTTGCATGTATGTTAGGATGCATTATGACATATTAATCTCTGTTACAAAAGTACATGTCGCTGTTAACTGCTGAAAACTAATATAACTTTGTTGATTTGTCTTTTCCATATCTTTTTGTGTGATTTTCTTTTGAGCATCATGTCAACGGGTTTTAGGATCATAATCATGTCATCTTTGCAATGGTGTAATTAGTTTTTCATGATATGCCTTGTGGTGACTGGAACAAGCTTGCAAAGTGACCTACTCGCTTTTTGTTGTTTTCTGAGACTTGTTGAAAACTGCCAAGTCTGGAACTGTTATATTGTGATGCCATGTTTGCGTGATGCTACAGTCATATCCTTGCATAATCTGGAGATGTTTAGTGATCATGTTTTGTTGTCCATGTAATTCTCTATCCATGCATGCCCTTGTTTGAAATTATTGCCTGGTGTAGCTTGTCATTACCATGCTCTCAAATTGCTAAATAATGTTTATGTCAGCCAGTTAACAGTAAGTTCATTTTTGCCATGTGAATAGCTAGTGGTCTATGGATCCTATGACCATGTTCTTGACATGAGTAGCTGTATAAACATGTCTTCTTGCTGTTGGTTATATTCACATGCCATTATATGCTTTGATATGAGTTGCACAAGCTTGCAAACATGCCTACTTGTCGATGTTCCTGCCATGTTCAGTTATTTCAAGTCTGAGAATCTGTTATCTTTTGCAATCTTGCCATGATGTTTTGAGCATGTTCTAGTGATTTCTAGCAGTAGCTGAGTAATCATGTTTTGTAATGCTTGACGTGTACATGCTTTCCATGCCCTTTCATACCATGAAATGTTCTTGTAGCATTTACTTTTGTTGCCTTAAAGTATGCATCATGAATCTGTTTTCAGCCTTACTCTGTTTTTCTCTAAGTCTGAGAATCTGTTATGACTTGCGTACTTGTCTTGATGGTGCCATTGATCTGGAGTTTATATGGAGATGCTTAGTTATTATGTTTTGCCATGTATAACATGTACTTTAATGCTATGCTTTTGGTTGCTATGATCTTGCACTGTAGCTTAATTATTTCTTGCCTCCAACATGCCAACATATTAACTCTTCTCATATATATGCTCTGTTTTTCACTAAGTCGTAATCTGTGAAATAAAGTTTGCTTATTGCCTTGATCATGTTGGATTACTCTTGATGCCTATGAACCTGATCCTTGTTGATTCTTGAAGCGTGTAATTTGTACTTTGAGTTCATGCCATGCTTGTGCCTATCTTGAACTTGTAGCATGTTGTTTTGATGCTTGTAAGATGCCTAGTTGCTATTTTGGACAGATTGTTGTTATATCTTGTATTGGGTGTATGTGTTGATCCGTTGCTCCGTTTTGAGTGTGCTCTATATGAAACTTACTTGGTTTTGCATGTAGATGCATCATGTCATGTTGCATCCATGTTTTGAGTGTTGTGCTTGATGTTTGAATGCATTTTGCATCAATGCCATGTTCAACTTGTTGTGCCCATATCTTCTAGGCCGTAGCTCCGAATTAAATGGACTTTATATGTAACTTGACTAGAATTTCGTGTAGATCATCATGGTGCATGTTAACTTTCTGTTTAACAACTTTAACTTAAGGTTTGTTCAGATCTGGGTCAATTTCAAAATTTGCATATGAGGACTTACCGGAATTGTTACATGTTGTTTCCAGCCTCATTTAAACTTGCTTTGTGTGTTAACCTTGTGCGCTTCATATCTTGCCATGTCTTGCATCATGTAGCCTTGTCATGCATCATACTTGGTTGAGAATCTTGTCTTGTTTATGTGTTGTGTGTTTACCATGTTGTTTGCTTCTTCTCGTTAGTTCATGTTTCGTTGTGATCGTGAGGATTCGTTCAACTACGCTTGGTTCGTCTTCGTGGCTTCGTCTTATTCCTCAACTCGATCTTCTTCCTAGCGGGATCTCAGGCAAGATGACTGTCACCTTGGATCTCATTACTATCATTGCTATGCTAGTTGTCTCGATGATAACGCTATGTGTCGCGCTACCTATCTATTTGTTTGTCAGCCTCTCTTTGTTGCCATGAAACCTCTAACTTTTGACACCATCCCAGCAAAGCGATGTATGGCTATGTTACTGCTTGCTCAGCCCCTCTTATAGCGTTGCAGGTGAAGATGAAGATTGCTCCATGTCGGAACTTGGATATTTTGAGAATATCACAATATATCTTACTATAATTAATGCACCTATATACTTGGCAATGGGTGGAAGGCTTGGACTTTTGCTCAGTGTTTTGTTCCACTCATGCCACCTTAAGAACCGATAAACTGGTGTTATGTTCCTTGAGTTTGCGTTCCTAACACGGTTGGGGGTTATGGGACCCCCTTGACAGTTCGCTTTGAATAAAACTCCTCCAGCAAGGCCCAACATTGGTTTTACCATTTGCCCAACATAATAAACATGTTAATAAATTTGACGCATAGGGAGTTAGCGCTACCCGAGGTTCGTTACAACATAATACAGGGGGGCCAGTGCTGATGGTGTTGGTCCCAAACTAGAGCCACTTGTGGTGCCACCCAGTTATCTCGGGTCTTCAGTTGATGTACGTACTGCTCATCCGGTCATGGCCTGAGAAGAGATACGCGCGGCTACTATCAGGGTGTCGGCACGCCAGGAGGTCCTGCTGGACTTGTTTTACCATTATTGAAATGTCTTGTGCACCGGGATTCCGAGTCTGATCGGGTTGTCCCTAAGATAAGAGGCTTTACCTCTGCTGATCGTGAGAGCTTGTGATGGACTAAGTTGGGACACCCCTGCAGGGTTATGATCCTTCGGAAGTCGTGCCCGATGTTATGTGGCAGATTGGAATTTGTTAATATCTGGTTGTAGTTAACTTGACAGAGGATTTGAAATAAAATACACCAACCGCGTGAGTAACCGTGACCGTCTCTTTTCAATTTGAGAAGAGAACACGGTGGGGTTATGCTTGACTCGTAGGTAGTTCATGATCACTTATTGATCATTACTAGTTTGTAATCGTTTGCATAGATGTTCATCTTATTTTTGTACTCGTAAGTTAGCCACCATACTATGCTTAGCCGCTGCTGCAACCTCACCACAATCCTATCCATACCCATTAAGCTTTGTTAGTCTTGATACCCATGGTTATGGGATTGCTCAGTCCTCGTGGCTCACATATACTACAACAATAGTTGCAGGTGCAGGTTTCCGATGACTTGACGTGACAGCGATGTTTACTTGTGTTGGAGTTCTTTCTTCTTCGTCGTCGTCGATCTTGGAATAGGTTCCTGGCCGGCAGCTTAGGATAGCAGGATGGATGTCGTGTGTTTTCATGTGTTTTCATCCGTAGTCGGATGTCTTGTGTATGATGTGTTGTATTCATGTGACTATTGTATGACTTGTATGTATCCCCCATCTATGTATGTAATGGTACGATGTAATGATATCCATCTTGCTAAGCGCCCGAAATGCGGTTGTGCCCCAATCACGAGTTGATCACGTGATCGGGATAGAATCACATATTGGGTGTGACACTAACAACGTTGGTAAGGAAAGTAAACCGATTCAAAGATTGATGGGCAACATGTCTGGACAGAAAAGGAAGCCCATCAAGAATCCAGCTATTGCGAATTTGTCCGGTGAGCATACTTCAAATTCTGTGAGCGATCTAGCAATTGTGTTATCTGAAAAATCTAGCAAAGATGGTGGTACTTCCACAGAGGTGGGAAATTATGTCTCGAACCAAAAAAAATATACTTCACCTTCTCGATTGGCGGAGGCTACAGAGCTGCCCCGCCAAACGCAATGAGTGTTATATGTTGGAACTATCGAGGATTGGGGTCGGCCTCGACAGTTGGCGAGCTTCGCTGGCTTATGAAGCTTCGCCCACCCACCCACCTCTTTCTGTCTAAGACGAAGATGAGGGATTCCTGTGTCCGTAATTTTATGTGGTCTTTAGGTTTTTCTAGTTGCTTTGCTATCAGTTCAGAGGGTCAAAGTGGTGAACTAGCTCTTTTTGGAAGGATTCGGTGACTGTATCTCTGAAGGCATGCAATTCGAGATGTATTGATGTTCATGTATCTTCGGACTTGGCTCCTACATGGAGAGCTACTTTTGTTTATGGGGAACCAAGGAGATAAGATAGAGTTCACTTGTGTAGCCTTATTCGGCGTCTGAAGACGATGTGGAATGGTTCGTGGATTATTTGTGGGGATTTCAATGAGGTCGTTTCTCAAGATGAGCACATTGGTCCTCGTGACCGCTGGAAGCATCAGATTTCTGCATTTCATGAGTGCTTGCGGGACTGCGAGTTAAGGGACTTAGGCTTCTTCGGTCCTAAATTTACTTAGTGCAATCGTCAAGACCCAAAAAACCATGTTAAAGTCCGTCTTGATAGGGCTGTGGTGAACAGTGCGTTTACATATTGTTATGATGGTTGTTATGTGGAGAATATTGTTGCCACTTCTTCTGACCATTATGCCATCCGAATTGGGATCTCTCATTCTGTACATGAAGATGTGCGTCGCCCAGTGCAACAAGGTTTCAAGTTTGAGGCTATGTGGCTTCGTGCCACCGATTATAGAAATATATTAGAGCAAGCTTGGGCTGATGGTAGAAATGGCGAGGTCTCTCTCAAGTCCATATGCGATAACTTACAGAAAGTTGCTGCTTCTTTGAAGACTTGGAGCCCTGAGTGTTTTGGTTCGGCCCGAAAGGAGATTTAAAATTGGAACGACGACTTTTGTATGTAAGGTCCGCCTCGGTCTCGGCTGAAACTGTAGCTGTGGAACGTGATCTTGAGAAATGGTTATGTGAGCTATTTGAGAGAGGAGAGATCATGGAACGCCAACGCTCCAAAATTGACTGGCTCAAGGAAGGGGATCGGGACACTGGTTTTTCCATGCCCGTGCCAAGGCTCAGAGACGCACCAACAGAATACACTCTCTTCAACCGAATGATGGTTCTTTGTGTGAGTCACAAGAAGAGATGAAAAATATGGTACATAATTTTTATGAAGAGCTTTTTTCTTCTCAACCATGTGATTCTGTTGCGGTTCTTGATGCTATTCCACAGAAAATTACTTTAGATATGAATGATGATATGTGTAAGCCATACTCCAATGAGGAGATCAAGACTGCTTTATTCCAGATGGGGCCAACAAAGGCACCAGGCCCGGATGGTTTTCCGCCATTATTTTACCAAACCCATTGGGACTTTCTTGAGGAGGAAATTTGTCACGCTGTCAGAAGCTTTCTTGGAGGTAATCCTATCCCTGATGGTTTTTGTGATTATGTGATTATGCATATTCCTAAGGTGGCTAGGCCGAAGCAACTAAAAAAAATTAGACCCATCAGTCTTTGTAATGTGTTGTACAAGATTGCTTCCAAGGTTATTGCTAATCATTTGAAGTTGCCGCTGCCAGTTGCCATTTCTGATTTTCAGAGTGCATTTGTACCTCTGCGTTTGATTACTGACAATACCCTTATTGCATATGAGTGCTTGCGCACTATTCGTTGACAACGGGCTAAGAAACCTTTCTTTGCCATGAAAATTGACATCATGAAGGCCTATGATCGTGTAGAATGGGACTATCTTCATGGATGCCTCTCCAAACTTGGTTTTGGCCCAGTATGGATTTCTTCTGTTATGAGATGCGTTACAAATGTTTGATATGCTGTCAGGGTCAATGGAGAGCTTACTAAACCAGTTGTGCCCTCTAAAGGCATCCGGCAGGGTGACCCAATCAGTCCTTATTTGTTCCTTTTGTGTACTGAAGGATTGTCAAGCTTGTTACTTCATAAGGAGAATCGTGGCGAGCTACATGGTATTAAGAATGGCCGTCTTGGTCCACCTATCTCGCATCTCCTTTTTGCCGATGATAGCATCTTATTTGCATGGAGTGATACACGTAGTGTGGTGGCATTGGAGTCCACTTTGAATCTTTATTGTCAGGGTTCTGGCCAAGCAGTCAATAAGGAAAAAAATTCATTGTTTTTTGGTAGGATTTGTCTAGAATAGGTCAAACAAAGAGTTAATAATCTGTTGGGGATTTCAAATGAATCTTTTAAGGATTCATATCTTGGTATGCCAACTGAGGTTGGAAATTCACCAACTAACACTCTCAAGTTTCTGCTTGATCGAGCGTGGGCTAGCATCTTTTGGTGGTCAGATCGTCCAATATCCACAGTAGGAAAAGAAGCTTTACTAAAGTCAATCATATAGGCTATCCCTACATATATTATGAGTTGCTTCCAATTGCCCATTGATACTTTGAGAAATTTCGTCAGATTATTGCCGACGAGTGGTGGGGCCGCGAAGATGGGAGACGAAAAATGCACTGGCATTCTTGGGAGTGGCTCACTACTCCTAAAGCACTCGGTGGCATGTGTTTCTGTGATATGGCACTATTCAATTTGGCTATGCTTGCCAAGTAGGGATGGCAGTTACTAACGGATCCAAAATCTCTTTGTGCTCATGTCTTGAAGGGGCAATATTTTCCTACTTCATATTTCTGGAATGCTTTGACGCCAAGGTCAGAGTCTGCTACTTGGCGTGCAATTTTTGCTGGTCGGGATTTGCTTCAGAAGGGTGTCAGGTGGGGCATTAGCAATGGTGAAAATTTGTGTATACTCTCGGATCATTGGATCCCCTTGAGTCCACCACAACGCCTTCATCCTCTTTTGCCTATACCTGCAAATGCCAAGGTGAAATGCTTGATTGATGAGGAAACTGGTTCATGGAATGTGGATTCGATCAATGCTTTCTTCTGTGATGATATTGCTGCTGAGATACTATGCATTCCTATTAGCAGGTATGGCGGAATAGATTTTGCTTGTTGGCCTTTCACAAAATCTGGGCAATATACTGTGCGCTAAGTGTACAACATGGCAAGGTCGGCTAGATTTTTTTAAACTCACAGCAAGAATGGGTTTGGCCAAACCTCCAATGTAGTTGTTGAGGAGAAGTGCTGGAAGGCAATTTGGTCTATCAAAGCTCCCAATAAGATGAAGGTCGTTCTTTGGCGATTTGCTCATGATTGTCTTCCATCAGGGGCTCAGTTGCAGCGGCGCCATATTCCTGATTCTGCGAGTTGCTGCTTCTGCGGTCGTCTTGAGAGTGTTGAACATGCTACACTTTTTTGTCCTCGTGTTCGGGCGGTCTGGGACGTGATCAAAGTGTGGTCTGGCATCTAGCTCTGTTGGTCCTCCTTTAGAAACACAAAACAATGACTCTTTGATTTCTTCTCAAGATCTTCACACAAAGATTCCACGATTATAGCCGTGTGTACACTGATTTTATCATGCAACACCTTTTCACCTCTGAATCTGTCATCAGGCGTGAGTCCTTTTCTTCCAACACAATGTGGACTCCGCCGCCGTCAGGTTTTATTGTCATCAATTCGGATGCCAGTATTTCCAGATATCAACATGTCTGGGCTGGTGCGGTGGCCCTAAACCATGAGGGAATTTGTGTTGCGGCATTTACTGAGCCTCTTCACGGTGCACTGGAACCTGAACTTGCAGAAGCTATCGCTCTTCGAAGGGATGTGCAACTAGCATGCGATGAACACTTCTCCAATGTGATTTTTGCTATAGATTGCCAGTCCCTTGTGAATAGGATTAGTGCCTGCACCTTTGACCGTTCCACCATCGGTTCTGTGATAAATGATATCAAGGTTGCTTCGAGGATCTTTGACTATGTGGAGTTCAAGTATGTTCGTCCGCAAGTTAATGCAGTTGCTCATATTTTAGCTAGTTCTTGTAAATATTTACCTAGTCTTGTTGTTTTCCATTCTGCTCCGGGATGTATCCGGGAGACTCTTTGTAACTTTGTTCTAAGTAATCAATAAAGCTGACATTTCTCTCTAAAAAAAGCCCTAGAGCCTGCGCTGCGTCTGCAGGAGAGAGCACCATGATTACCCGTATCTTTGACTTTTCAAATTGCTTCACGTAAAACCAATGCTTGGGGTCGAAGCTTCAGGGGATGTTTGCCTTCCACCGGCCCCCTCCCACACCTTGTGTTTGAGTTAATGCAACCTTTCCTTTTTAGCAAACTGTAGCATGTATATGTACTACTCGCTCCGTTCCCAAATATTTGTCTTTCTAAAGATTTCAACAAGTTACTACATACAAAACAAAACTAGTGAATCTACACTCTAAAATATGTCTACATACATCTGTATGTTATAGTCCATTTGAAATGTCTAGAAAGGCAAATATTTGGGAACAAAGGGAGTAGCTGAGTACTAGCCAGGTCCGTGCCAGTTTTGTGATGATCAAGTGTTTTTAGCTCATCGTCCGGCTCCCTTTACTAGGAAGGATTTGGTCGTGAGCTATGATAGACTGTAAAATTCGTGTGATTTGTTAAAAAGAATAAGCAAAAACGACATGAGCTTGTCCAAAGCTTTTTAGGTGTGTGTGTGTG
>LR738709.1:375387151-375476348 GCA_902687465.1 Secale cereale | reverse complement strand
GTGTTTGGCTTGGTTTTGATGTGATCAGTTTGTGGGTGAATGCAACATATTATTCACATCCAAAACCATACAATCATCACATTTTTTGTCACTTGGTTGTTTAAACTCTTTTGTGCCACCACTCAATTTGCGGAGGGAGAAATGAACAATGCAGCTCTGAGCCATGGGCAGAGAGTCCATGGTCGTCCGCCATGTCCCAACGACGGCAACCTAGGACTGTTGGAGACGGAGACGACGCGTGTGACTGGGGCATTATCGGTAGATGTAGGGCAAAGGGTTGACGGGTGCTGATGCGGATGCGGGGCGAGGGTGGTTGCCGACATCGGGAAGGACATATACCCCGCAGACGAATGACTGACAAAGGGGGCTGCTTGGACAGGGCTAGCAGGCGAGGCACCCACAATTGATGGGGGTCCAAAGAGAAAGAAGGGGATCGCACACTTGAAATGACAAGAGAAAAATAGGCGTTCAACGCATGCTATAGTTCCGGAAATCGAACACGCACATCCATCGGGGCCTTAGAAAAACATTCTATGGCTAGTTTGCTAAGAGGCCCAATAAACCCGGACGGAGGAATATTGATTATGTGATGCGGAACCTCCCATGAGCATCACCGTGTGAAGTGCCCCACCGTTAAGAGACATGCGCAACTTTACGTGAAACTTGTATCTTCCAAAGAGCACTCCACACAACCGGAGTTGTAGATCCTCCTTGGCTCTCGGACGTCATTGCATGTGGTCGAAAAGTGTGTATCAACTACATATGGTGGGCCGAACGAATTGAAAACATCCTTCTTCTGTCATGGTGCCACGCAATAAAGTCATCAAAAGCTTGCACATTCAGTGGAATTTCTAGTATTCGACGGGCGTCCATCGGAATGAAAATGCTCTATATAAGTTCCTCATCCCAAGTCCCTGAAGTTGGATCTATAAGCTCACACACCCTTGTTAAAATAGTTTGTCCAATATGTTCAAATTTGTAGATGGAATCATCATGGGACTACAACATACGGATGTATGTAGACATTTCAAATGGACAAGCTAAAATGAATTCTAACAAGCCGACATATAGGGACTCATGGTGCTTGTCCAATCTGCCATCAAGGAGCAGAAGATTTTAAACATCTCCTATTCCAATGTAATCTCGCGGAGGAACTATGTAACCGCTTAGGGATGATGGAGATCATTGATGACGCTGTCATGATTGACCAATTAGGTTTTGTCATATTAGAACATATCCTCCTTCTACTGGAGTTTCTGCTGCTTATTATGCGCAAAATCTGGAAGCCAAACAAGCCCTTTTTTGCCAGTATACTTGTGGTGGATCAAGCAACAAATTGCCCACAATGAGTCATACCCTCCTTTTTGGTGGTCTATGAAGGTATTGGTATAGCGGCAAATTTTCAAAGTTCCTCCTCACAGAACAACATGGCAGAAGTGCGGAGATGGACAAAACTGGATCTGAAGTTCATGAAATTGAATGCTGATGCAATTGTGTTTACTGAGGATAGTGCAGGAGCCACGACAACCATGTTGAGAGATTGTAGAGGTACATTCCTAGCTGCCCGATGCAAATATATTCAGTTTGTTGCAGATGTGAAGACCACCACCGAAGCAATAGCAATGAGAGACATGCTCAGTTTTTCTAATGCTTTGGGATTTAATTGAGTGGAAGCCGAGTTAAACTCGCTTATGTGATTAACTTCTATAATAACCAATCTCAATGGTGGGATGCAACATTGGCTATCTTTGTAGAGTGTGTGGATGTAGCTGCTTTGATTGGGAAGGTCTCTTTTAAACATTGTTTTCATTCAGTGAACCAAGCATCGCATGTTAGCTAAATTTTGTTGTTGTAATAAGACTTCTCTTAGTTGGCCTGATGAGCCTCTGGCATGTTTGGTATGTTCGCTTCTGAATGATCTAATTTTGTTTTTAGAATAAAGCTAGCCATGATGGTCTTCTCTCTTAAAAAGACATACACAACATCTACTTCATATGTATTAAGACGAATCTTCTCCTTTACGTGTGTTTACTTGAAACTCTCTTCGATGGTATACTACCTGACAATCCTTCCCCGTGCATACATAGGTTTTAGCGGAGCATCACACGTGTCAAGAAGGAGTTCAAGCACAAGAGTATGATTATGCCATCCAAGAGGGAATCATGGAAGAAGCGACGGGAGAAGACAGAGTAACTGAAGAAATGGTGAAAAATTGCACCACTGGACAGTCTGGACGGATGACCAGACAGTCCTATCAACATTTGTGCAAGGCTCCAAACCTTCTGTTGCCACCAGATTGTCCAGTCCCGACCAGACTATCTGATAGTGCTCATGTGTGCAGAAATTGGGCAAAGCACATGTAACTTCACCCTTTTGCCCTCACTTACCCATTCATGCCTTGCACCCATATACCCCTCATCCACTCCATTTTAGGGCTAGTAAAGACTAGAACTAAAACCATAGAGCTTTTCTTGTGTATCTCCCCTTTGTGGGATCTATCTCCTCCTAGAGGAACAAGACCTCCTTTGTGAGAAGTATAACTCTAGATCAACAAGGCCTCCTAGTGGGAGAAGGATTTCCCAAGTGAATCATAAAGATCTCCACTTGTGAAGGAGAAAGGCTTCATAGAAGCATAGAAGCATCAAACTCCCCTTGTTCTAGGACTTGGGGAAGAACACTATCTTGTTACATCTCTCTCTTTGGATGATTTGGATCAAGGAACTATGTATGTGTATCTTTATTTGCATCTATGTGTGTTGATTCAAGTGTTTCCCCTCGTGTTTCCTCTCAGGTTCGCCGTGTTTTTCCTCAAATCCACCTCCAATTCATGAAGATCGGGCCACTCTAGAGGCTTGCACAATATCACTATGACATACTATTTGGAAAAGGAAGAGTGAAAATATCGCTCAATGGTGCATTACAGATTTTCACACAATGGCCTCATCTTTCTTGATGGTCCATTGGAAGTTATCAACCCAAATTGTTTTTTATTTGGCAAAGATAACTCTTGAAATGGCATGTCCTTTCCTATGTGGTTTTGGTGATTGATGACAATGCGTTTGCGGACTAATCATGTGTGCTAAGTATTTCAGAGATTAATCCATTGGCATGAGACAATTATCTCCCCTCGAAGCTTTATGCACAAGACATGTCGTCTTCCCCGGTTTTTGTTTTGGTGGACTTGAGTCATAGGAGACACCGTACTATCAAGAGGGGGTCCACATTGGAAAGGCCAGGGTGGAATCATCACGTACACTTCTTTTCGGCACCATCTTCTCCTTTCTTGTCTTAAAGCTCTCTGCATCTTTCATATGGAGGCTTTGTTGTTGGGCACGGTAGTACCGCCTATGACCACCAAGCGGTAGTACCGCTGCGCAGCGCGGTAGTACCGCGTGGGGCATCTGCGGTAGTACCGTTCCTATGAGGTTCCACTTGCGTGTCGATTCAAGGAGCTCTTTTCTCGTGTCGGGTTCTACGGTAGTACCAGCAGTAGTACCGCTACCACCACCACGGCTACTACCGCTCCCCTCATATGTGCCTTGTCTTTTACACTGGGCGGTAGTACCGCTGGGGCCGCGGTAGTATCGCTGCCACCTGCGGTAGTACCGCTCCACCCAGCGGTAGTACCGCTCTGTGCGGGCAGAAAAGGGGATAACGGTTCACTTATCCCCTCCACTATATAAAGGGGTCTTCTTCCTCAAGAAGACTCACCTCTTCTCCCCCAAGCTCCATTGTTGCTCCAAAAGCTTATTTTCGCCCGATCTCTCTCCCTAGCCAATCAAACTTGTTGATTTTCTAGGGATTGGTTGAGAAGGCCCAGATCTACACTTCCACCAAGAGAAATTTGATTCTCCCCAGTAATCCCTTGCGGATCTTGTTACTCTTGGGTGTTTGAGCACCCAAGACGGTTGAGGTCACCTCGAAGCCATATTCCATTGTGGTGAAGCTTCGTGGTTTCATTGGGAGCCTCCAATTAAGTTGTGGAGATAGCCCCAACCTTGTTTGTAAAGGTTTGGTCGCCGCCTTCAAGGGCACCAATAGTGGAATCACGGCATCTCGCATTGTGTGAGGGTATGAGGAGAATACGGTGGCCCTAGTGGCTTCTTGGGGACCATTGTGCCTCCACACCGCTCCAACGGAGACGTACTTCCCCTCAAAGGGAAGGAACTTCGGTAACACATCCTCGTCTCCACCGGTTCCACTCTTGGTTATCTCTTACCTTTACTTGTACAAGTTTTATTGTGCTTTATTCCTTGCTTGCTTGTATGCTTGTTATTGTTGCATCATATAGGTTGCTAACGTAGTTGCACATCTAGACAACCTATTTTGTTGCTAATTTTAATTTGGTCAAGAAAAGCTAAAAAAATTTAGTTGCCTATTCACCCCCCTTCTAGTCAACCATATCGATCCTTTCAACTCTATATGGAGGAATCCCGGGAATGTAAACACGTGCTTGGATTTTTTTTATTAACGCTTTCTATGACTTGGACACATATCTTGGAACATGATAAAGTGGCTTACTAATTATGAAATTCTAAACTTTAGTGGGAGGACTATGGTACATGTCAAGCATATGCAACATGTATTTTGATTATACACCTTTCTTGAAGGTGGAAGATGAAAAAAAGATTCACATGATTACTTATTCAGATATACTTATGATACAAGTTGAAAGGTTTTATTGTGTTTGTCATATTATATATTGAAGCGGGAAACCGATTGATTGAGGATTTAAAAAATATTAAAAACATACTGGTGAGGGAGGTACACTTCAGGAATATATGAGTTATATATGTAACACAGAGCATGGAATTATTGAACATTGTAATGTATCATACACTCCACAATGAATGGAGGAATTGAATGTATATTCCCTTGAGTATTTGGAAGAAGCAATACATATTGTTGTTTGTCCATATAATTCTTCATCTAGCACAGTCACTCTTTATGGTTTGTAGACTGGAAGGAAGTCTTTTGTTCAAACAACATGAATATTTTACTGGTTATTCTAGTGGATCAATGACAAGTTTTTTATGTGAAAAGTAAAACTGTTGGAAAGTAGCAACCCAATAATTTTTCAATCAAGGGGGGATTTATCGACAATCATGCTGGAATATAGTTTTGACCTACCCCGCAAAAAAAATATAGTTTTGACCTAGAGGAAACTACAAGTCAATTCCCGACACTAACATGCTTAGATTAAGTGGGAGGAAATAACTTGGAATATCATGTGTGTATAAATTTTATCTGTTGTTCGGGGAATGTTGTACGTAGAGGAATAACTAAAGTTTATCGGGACGGACATGGCTCACCCGTAGCCTCTACCAAATTTTCTGGTGTTGATTTTTCTTTTCGGGGTCACACTCTACCATTGCTTCATCATCCCCTGAAGTTCCCATCCGTGCAGCCAGCTCGCTTGGTTCACCATCCGGTTTGCCGTCCTTTTCAACTCCCAAGGTCAAAAGAAGTGGTTTAGCAACCAGCCTATATTCTTTGTTTTGAGGTGCACCCTTGCACTTTTGCTATTGTGTCCTCTTAGATGGTGAGTCGACTTTGTTTCCGGCAGCTGTTTCACCATATGATTGAGAATTCTTGGATTCTTGCTTGCTGCTAGTCTTCGAATCCTGACCTTTGAGAAGAAAAAAACCTCCGTTGATTGTCGGTTTCTTCGAATCATCTAGGGCTCTCACCTTTGCCCCAAAATGGAAGGCCACTATTCTCATCGCGAGTGCCCGGAGTAAGGCAGTGTAAATCAGAATGACTTAAGCGGTCACACGAGAAACAAAAGTAGGGCAGTTTCTCTATGATATATCATACAAATCAACCCTCTTCCTCCTCGCGGAATCAATTAGAATCCACCTCCGGCGAATGGGCATATTCACATCAATGGAAAACACATACATGCAGAAAGCCCTTAGTGTGGTCGAACCGTACCATTGTGACGTTTTCATCAATCTACTTAGCAATTGACGAACCCCAAGTATCGTTCCTCATGTGATAAGGCAAGTTTAGAACCCTAGCCCAAATATGGAGCCGATCAAAGTTCACTTCATCTGACCGCATGCAATCCTCAGATTCAACCTGGATCATGGCATTCTTGCTAACATGTCAAGGGGATCCTCCTTAGAACCGACCCCTATCTATCTAATTCTCAAATTCAGCAACGAATATGTGACACCAACCGATCGAACCTGAAGGCATTTAGGATTTTCTCAAGCTGACCAAAGCGCATTGGCTATGATTTGCATATGAAATTGGTTTCGGTACAAGACCTTCCAAGCCAGCAGCCACTTCCTCGCCCCTTCTTCTCGATCATCTTGCTTCCTCCTCTGATATATCTATATTTTTGAGAGCCTCCTCCGATGAAGACCTCGGCGTCTTGAATCCTGCTTTCACCCAGCTTTCGCTAGCATCATTGGACGCCGCCATCGCCTCAGATGCATGAGCTTGCCTCGTCGAAGAAGATCGAGCGGGTGACTGCGAGGTCCCTCGGAACCCTAACGCCTCGGATGCGCCACTAGATATGTTTTTGGAAAATAAGTGTTCCGCGATTCCAATCGCATATCAGTGTGTGCGTGCCTTCGTAAAGATGCGTGTGTTTCTTAGAAAAAACGTAGTCACACATTGAGGAAGGACTTTTAAAATGTTATCGCGTGAGGCGATGCGGGTCCACCTCACACGGAAAATACGGAGAGGTGATTGAGGCGATTGCGTGGCGATTGTCTCGATAGCTAGGGTTAGGCTTTTCCGAGTGGTGGTGGCGAGGAGATCGGCGGCACGCAAAGGGACGACGGCGTCTCCAAGCGGGCTTTGAGCCAGTGTGGGAGATCTCTGCAGGGGAACCATGGCGGAGAAGACGAAGGAGGGTGAGGCGATGGCAAGCGGCGCGACGGCCGCATCGGGGAAGGCGGCGGAGACCAGGGCGAATACCCCAAAAGCAGCACCTACACCACGCCCAGCGGCACTGAAGGAGGCGATCGAACCAGCGATGAGGACGCCACTGGGCTCCCATAGCAGGAACGCATCCATATCCCCAGGCCTGACGGCTCGTCTGGGGGGTTTAGTGCTGATAGAGAAAGAGGCAAAAGGGTTTATCTTCAAGGAAACTGAACAGGAGCATGGGCGGCCGGCGAGATGGCCGGCGATTGGCAAAGCATTCACCCCAAGGCCAATGAACAAGACAGCGCGTGAGAAATCAATGACGAGGGCTTGGGGCCTTCACAAAGAAGCGCAGTTTAAAATCATTGGCAGAAATCTGTTTGTGGTGATGTTTGGCAGTGAAGGAGATTGGAAACACGCCCTTAATAATGGCCCTTGGCAATTTGACTTTAATGTAATGGTGCTTAAGGATTAAGATGGAGCAACGAGGCCATGTGAGATGACGTTTGAATATGTGGATGTTTGGGTCCGAGTGGATGATCTCCCACTCGACAAGCGATCCAAGGCCTTCGGTGAGGGACTAGGTAATTGGTTGGGGAAGATTGTCAGGGTAGATGTTGAGAAGGATGGTTTTGCAAAAGGTTCTGAACTGAGATTCAGAGTGAAGCTGCCTATTAGGGAGCCGTTGGTGAGGGGTTTTTACTTGAAGAAATCTGAAGATGATGAAGAGAAGACGTGGTTTGATTTCAAATATGAGAAGATCCCACACTTTTGCTTTGTTTGTGGGTGCCTGGTTCATGGGGAGAAAGGATGTATACCGACAAAGGATCCGGAGCAGCAATGGGGAGGTTGGCTATGAGCTTCCCTGGGGCGATCATGGGGGCAGAAAGAGGGGCCAGTCCGGAGTTCATCTGGCAGTGCTAATAGCTTCGGAAGCGTTAAATCAAGTGAGGGAGATAAGCACAGCAAAAAGATGGGGTATGTCAGAGACATCCCGACCAAACATAATTTGCAGAACGAATTTGCCACTCCGGCTATCTCGCGCACTAGCGGGGATGGCCAAAGAGGATATGATGAAGGAAATAATGCGAACAAACAGAAGCAGGTTGAATCCCCTTTGAAAGAGAGGGACCTACGAGAGGACTTAGAGCAAAAGAGAGAAAGGGAGATGCGGTCTAAACTAAGATAGAGGCAACAAGATAGACATGAAGAGATAAGAACCAGCTATAAACAGTACGGGCAGGGGAGGTATGATGGGGCTGGTCCGTCAAGCCAGAGTTGGGGGCGTGAAAGGAGACAAGATTATTATGTGAGAAAACCGAGAACAAAACACAGGCCAGAACAGCGCAACCAGGACAGCCCTAGATATGAAGAGAAGGGAGAGAGGAAGAGGAGACCGAAACAGTATTGGGTTGTAAAAGGTGATGCCGAGGGGCAGGTGGGGAATGATATTTTTGTTAGAGAAACAAGGCAGAAGACGTCGTCAGTGTTTGACCGTATTGAGGAACACAATGATTCATCGGTGGACCCTGCGAGGCAGGGCCGCCGGTCACAATGAGTTTTCTGGCCTGGAACTGTCGAGGATTGGGGTTGGACTCGACAGTAGGCGAGCTTCGAGACCTGGTACGGTCCTACAACCCAGCGGTGGTGTTCTTATCAGAGACAAAAAAATTAGCAAAAGCTATGGAGAGGCTCAAGTGGAGATTAGGGTTCAGTGGTGGAATGGCGGTGAATTGTGTGAGAAAGAGTGGTGGGCTGGCTCTGTGGTGGCGAGATCATGTCAATGTAATAGTTAGACCGTGGTGTCAGTACTACATAGATACACAAGTGGAGATGGATGGGAGAGCTTTTAGATTCACTGGAATCTATGGGGAGCCATGTGTGGAGAAGAGGGCGAAAACGTGGGAGGTCTTGAGGTACCTGAGGTCACATGATAATATGTCGTGGCTCTGCGCTGGAGACTATAACGAAGCCATGGTGCAGAAGGAACAGATTGGTGGAAAGCCTAGATGCATTAGACAGATGGATGACTTTCGAGATTGCTTGGTGGATTGTGGGCTTGCGGACATGGGGTTTTCGGGGTACCCGTTCACATGGGATAACAAGAGGAATGTGGCAGAGAACATCCAGGTCAGACTAGATCGGGCTACGTGTTCGGCTTCCTTTATGCAGATGTTCCCGGCGTCGGAGGTGCAACGTATCCTAACGAAGGAATCCGATCATCAGGCGCTCTTGGTAAGGTTGCGTCGACACTGGTCGACCGATCAGCGAAATCGGAGAGGCAGTTTATGTATGAGGCTGCATGGGCTAAACATGCGGATTACGAGGCCATGGTTGCCAATGCATGGGAAGAGGCACATGTGGCCAATCACATGCAGCCAGGAGTTGTTGCGGCATGCAAGCAACTGGACTTGATGGCCAAGGCGATGCAGACCTGGAGCAGGGAGGTATTCGGGTCCATTAAAAAGCAAATAGGGCATCTAAAATGGCAATTGAAAGATGCAAAGGAACGGGCTCTACGGTCTGGGTATAGGCAGGAAATAAAAGACATAGAAGACCAACTGCATGATCTGTACAAGAGGGAGGAAATTTATTATAAACATAGATCAAGAGTGGATTGGCTACAACATGGGGATCAAAATACCCAGTATTTTCATAATAGGGCTTCGCACAGGAGGAGGAAAAATACGGTCAAGTCTTTAAGGAGGGAGGATGGAACGAAGTGCACTGATGATGAGGGTATGCGTGCAATGGCTGCAAATATTTACGAGACGTTGTTCACATCAGAGGGGTCGCGAGATGGAGAAAGGATTTTACAACATATCAATACGACAGTGACGGATGGCATGAATGAGAGGCTGTTAGCTCCGTTTTTAGATGTGGAGATTGAGAAAGCACTCTTTCAGATGGGACCAATGAAGGCTCCGGGACCAGACGGTTTTCCGGCTATGTTTTACCAAAGACACTGGTCATTGGTAAAAGATGAGGTCTACGCAGCTATACGAGACTTCTTGGCGGGGAGGACGACGCCAGAAGGTTTTAACGATACAATTATCGTGATGATTCCCAAGGTGGCATCACCGGAGATTCTCGCTCAGTTCCGACCGATTAGCCTGTGCAACGTTCTCTATAAGATTGCTTCAAAAACATTGGCAAATAGACTCAAGGAGGTGCTACCGGTAATGATTGCGGAGGAGCAGAGCGCCTTTGTTCCAGGGAGATTAATCACGGATAATGTATTGGTAGCTTATGAGTGTATTCATGCAATTAGGAAAAGGAAGAGAAGGAAACCACTTTGTGCGATTAAGTTGGATATGATGAAGGCCTATGACAGGGTGGAGTGGATGTTTTTAGACCAAGTGATGGCAAAGTATGGCTTCTCTTCTCACTGGAAAGAGATGATCATTAGGTGTGTCAGGACAGCAAGGTTTTCGGTTAAGCTAAATGGTGGACTTTCACACAGTTTTCTCCCAACTAGAGGTCTCCGGCAGGGGGGACCCGTTGTCACCATATCTGTTTCTTTTCTGTGTTGAGGGATTCTCAGCTTTGCTGAAGCATGCACAGGAGGAGAAAAGAATCAAGGGAGTATCGTTTGGGAGCACTGGCCCCATGGTCACTCATTTGCTATTCGCTGACGATAGTATTGTTTTTTTGGAAGGCTCGCAAGACAACTTTATTTGTCTCAGAGCTATCTTACAGGATTATGAGGCGGCCTCAGGACAAAAAGTAAATCTGGAAAAATCGGCTATATTCTTTGGAAACGGCTGTGCGGAGGAGGAAAAAGTGGCTCTAAAGCAAACTATGGGTATTTCATCAGAGGCTCTGAGCGAGCGATATTTGGGTCTACCAACGGTTGTTGGGAAATCCAAGGACGGAGCTTTTAAATATGTAAAAGAGAGTGCGAAGGGGAAAGTGTTAGGATGGAAGGGTCAGGGACTATCCAAGATGGCCAGAGAGGTATTAATCAAATCAGGTTTACAGTCTACTCCTACTTTCACTATGAGCTGCTTTCAACTCACCAAAAAAATGTGCGGGAATCTGTCATCTATTTCTTCAAACTTCTGGTGGGGTGAAGCCAATGGTGAGAAAAGAGTACACTGGATTGCATGGGATAAAATGTGTTCTAGGAAGCAAGATGGATGGCTAGGATTTAGGGACACGGAAGTCTTCAACCAAGCTCTGCTTGCGAAGCAAGCTTGGAGACTGATGCACATACCAAACTCGTTGTGTGCACGTGTGCTCAAAGCGAGGTACTACCCAAACAGCTCCATACTCAATGCAACTTGTCCCGATGGGGGATCCTTCACCTTCAGAAGCATCATCCACGGACGTGAACTACTTCGGGAGGGGCTGATTTGGTGAATTGGAGATGGAACCAAAGTGCGCATTCATCATGACAACTGGATTCTGCGTAAAGGCAGCTTGAAGTGTAATGCCCCGGATGTAACACTTTCCCTATATGGCAATATATAAACTTTGGCTTCATCATTTCCGTTCTGGGTTCTTCTTTCTTTTCGGGTTCTTCGTTTTGTCGTGTGCGTGTGTGCATTTCATCCATGTCATGTTGTCATGTGCATTGCATTGCATTTGTGTTGTCTTGCATCCGGTCCCACTCATCTCTTCTCGTTGTCCGTTTCGAGTTCCGATGCTCTCACACGTGCCCGTGGCATCCCCGAGTCCTTCTTACGTGTGTGGCCGTGTAACGTTTCCGGAATGACGTGAGACTTGTCGTGCAATGTTGTTTTGGTACGTGTAGGCCGCCTGTCAAGTTTCGTCGCGTTTGGAGTCCGTTTGGTACTCCAACGTTTAACCTAGTGGGCTAAAAGAGCCTCTTCTTTGAGGCCCAAGACCCCCTCCACAACAGCCCACCAACCCAGCACAACCCTTCCCATCATTTCGGTCGTCGAATTGTGATCGCGTGGCCGAAAACCGCTCCCCATTTGGAGTCTCCGACCTCCTCAAGCCTATAAAAACGTCCCCCATGCCATTTTTTTCGTCCAAAGCCCTAGTCTTCTTCCTCCTCCAGCCCCCGCCTCGGAATCCACGCCGGGCGGACGTGTTCGACCCGGGCCGGACAGATTTTTTCCTCCGCCGCCGCTCCCACCGCGCGGGCCCGCCGAGCCCGAGGCCGGCCCCCGCGGCCCACATCGCCACCGACGTCCGCCGCCCCGTCCTCCCTCAGCGCCGGCCGCCGCCGCCGCGCTCGGGTCGCGGGCCCCCGTCGTTCCGTCGCCGCCCTGCGACCTCCGCTCGCCGCCCTCCGCCTTCTCCGTGCCGCCGCGCCCCGCGGCCACTTCCGTCGCCGCGCCCCTCGGGCATCTTCGCCGCTGTCCGGCCCTCGTCCCGCCGCTGTCGCCCCCCCCCCCCCCCGGCCGGAGTTGCCGCGACCGCCGGCCGCCGCCGAACCAGCCCGCCGCCGAGGTAGCCGCGGGATCCCGATCCAGATCCAGCGGGCTGGAACCCTAACGGGCCGCGCCCGTTTCGCCCGCGGACCCGTTTGACCGGCCCGATCCGCGTTGACCCGCGAGGAGGTTGACCCCGTTTTCCTCCAAGTCTTTGTTGTTTTTTTGTTGTCTGATGCATTCTTGTGATGGCAATACCTTTTACTGTGGTTGTCCGATTTGTGCATATGATATGTCAAAATGATCGTGGTGATGCGTACTATGTTTTGTTCTATTGTGTCATGCTTGTTTGAGTCCATCTAGATGTCTTAATCTCCGTGACAAGAGTGCTACTTGTTATAAACTGCTGCTACTTGTTATTTTCATGCCATGTTTGAGATGTGATAACTTGGTGCATGCTTATCCAAATGAAGCAAATGATATGTCAAAATGTTCATCATGAGATGCTCTACATGCTGGTTGCTATAGCTTGCATGTTAGAGTTCATATTGCCATGTTTATCCCTGTTGCAAAAGTGCAAGTGGCTGTTAGGTTTTGTAACTTATTACGAGATGCCTAGTTGATGAGCTCGTTGCTATTGATGTGTTTGTCCCCATGTCACATGCCCATATGCTTTAGATTCCCCATCATGTGTTCTTTGCTGTGGTGCAAACCATTTGCCATGTTATGCTTTGAGATGACTTAAACATGCTTGCAAACATGCCATGATAATATTACTGTTTTAACACTTAGTGAAATTTCACTAAGTCTGGAATCTGTAGTATCCTGATGCTATGTTTGCTTGTTGTCCTAGGCAAATCCATGTTAGTTTTGGGGTGGTCATTGATCATTCCTTGGTGTATATGTTGTTGTCTATCCATTCATGCCCTCACATGCTCATTTGGGTTGTTGTAGCATATTTAATTCTTGCTCCCAAGTTGCTATAAAATATTACTGTCAGGTTTTTAATGTCATGATCAAAATGTTGTAGCTTGTTGCTATTGATCCATGCCTCCTATGGAGATGATCCAATGGAGTTGTTTGCTGTAGGATATGTCTACTTCATGTCCACGCTTCTTGTCACCATGTTTGAGTGATGTAGAGTATATATATATTGCTTCCAAGTTGCTATGTGGCTGTTAATTTCAGCTTTGCTTTGTTTCTTGTTTCGGGTGTATCTTTTAGCCCGTTGCTCCGTTTTGATCGTGCCCTACATGAAACTTGTGTGATTTTGCATGTAGATTCATAATATCATCTTGTTTACATGTTTGGAGTATGTTTGCTTGATGTTTGGGTGCATCTTGCACCGTTGCCATGCTTATCTTGTTTTGATCATATCTTCTAGACCGTAGCTCCGTTTTAAACAAACTTTATATGAAACTTGACTAGATTTTCATGTAGTTTATCATGGTGCATATTAACTTGCTGTTTAACAACTTTAACTTAAGGTTTGTTCATATCTGGACTAATTTCAAACTATGCACATGAAGACTTACCGGATTTGTTTTAAGTAGTTTCCGGCCTCTTTTAAACCTGTTGTTTCTTGTGTTGTTTCTCTGTGCTTCCTACCTTGCCATGTGTTGCAGCCTATATAGAGCTGTCTTGCATCCACTTGCTTGAGCATATTGTCTTGTTCTTGTGGTTGTTCTGGTGTGCTTCATATGTTGTCAGGTAATGCATCCTAAGTGCATCTACTATGCATCCTAAGTGCATCATACATGCATCCTAAGTGCATCATACATGCATCCTATAGTTTGCGCATTGCACCTTGTTTGATTTCGTGCCTTGTGTGTTCTTGTGTTGAGTAGAGACGGGAGCCGAGACCGAGTACGAGAACGAGGTTACTACCGAGGTTGAGAACGAGGAGCCGTCTTACGATCCCATCGACGACTCGACATGCAAGATGACCTGACCCAGATATCATTACTATCTTTGCCTATTGCTAGAAGTCTCGCTCTTTAGCTTATTGCCTCGATGCCCATGTTTGTCTGTCAGCCTCCTATTGTAACCATGAATCTGTCTAACCACCCAACCTATGCAAACCTTTGATTGGCTACGTAGGCTTCGCTCAGCCCCTCTTATAGCATTGCTAGTTGCAGGAGAAGATTTGAAGATTCTTGCTTCATGTTGAAGTTATGTTGGGATATCACACTATATATCTATTAAATGAAATCATCTATATATTGGTAATGGGTGGAAGGCTAAGCCTCTTGCTTGGTGATTTGTTCCACTCATGTCGCCTTAGGAACCATATAAACCGGTGTTATGTTCCTTGATTTTGCGTTCCTCACACGGTTGGGGTTATGGGACTCCCTCGATAAACCTCTTAGCGCTAAGTCTTTTCCAGCAAGTCCCAACATTGGTACTATTTGCCTAATAACTAAAACTTGCATAGGGACTAGCTATCCCCTTTCTTAATTAACAACCCCGGGCCAGTGCTCCACATGAGTGTTGGTCCAAACTGGGGGTCCTGCAGGGCCGCCTTAGGGAAACCCGAGGTATCTGGTATAACCTGTAGCATCACTCATCCGGTCGTGGCCTGAGACTAGATACGCGCGGCTACTGTCAGGGTGTCGGCACGCCGGGAGGATTTGCTAGATTAGTCTTACCTTAGTCGGAGTATCTTGAGCACGGGATTCCGAGAATACTCGGGCCTTCCCACCTTGGAGTTGCGACTCCGCGGATCATGAGCTTGTAATGGGCCAAGTTGGAACACCCCTGCAGGGTTTTGAACTTTCGAAAGCCGTGCCTGCGGTTATGTGGCAGATGGGAATTTGTTAATATCCGGTTGTAGAAAACTTGACACCATGTTCAGAACACACTACCAGCGTGAGTACCGTGACGGTCATTTTCCGAAAGGGGTTCGGGAAGTGAACACAGTGGGGTTATGTTTGACGTGCTTAGATAGGATCACTTCGTGATCACCTTGTCGCTCGTGGCACTTCTCTTCTCGCTCTAAATACGTAAGCTAGTGCTAGTGCAGCTGCAACCTTTTATCTTTCTTCAGCCTTGTTCCACACCCAAGGCTTAGATAGTTCTGCTACCCGGGAACGGGATTGCTGAGTCCTTCGTGGCTCACGGATTCTACACCACACCAGATGCAGGTACTTAGGTGAACTACTCAGGTGACGGCACAGAGCTGTACTGGGAGTACGATGAAGAACGTAGTCGATACTATGTGCACTATCCCGATGATCAATAGTGGTTTCTACTAGGGGCGATTCGGACCTGTGGCTTTATGTATTTGGTATCTTTCATTTGGATCTTCACCCGTAGTCGGGTTGTGATGTTATTTGGATGATGTTTGACTATGTAATGAATTGTGTGACGTGGCGAGTGTAAGCCAACTATCTCTTTTTCTTTTCATCCCTATTTTTACATGAGATGTGCAAAGATACCGAACTTGAGATCATTCCAGAATGGGCTTATACCTTTAAGTCGTGCCTCGACATGTAGGAGTGATGGCTTCTCGCCCCTCGTTGGTTACCCCAAGTGGAAGGTTGAGATGTAGCGTAGCGGCAAATTTCCCTTGGCAAAGGTACCAAGGATCGAATCCCGTGAGACTCCGAGGGTCGACAAGTAGGTGTCAACGGCGCCAGAAACTTAGCGGTTGACGGGACCTGCACACAGATACAGATAACTTTGCTCCCAACGAGTACAGAGAGGTTGTCAATCCCTCCGGCCTTGTTGTTTACAAAGAATCAAACACAAGAGATAATAATGACAGCTATGACTGCAACTAGGAACTAAAAACAGGAAGTAAATAGAAGGTGTCATCAGCGGTGGTAATATGGACCGGGGTCCCATGATGTTCACTAGTGATGTCTCTCTCCCAAAAGACGATAAAACAGCAAAGCGAGGTAAACAAATTACAGTTGGGCAATTGACAGGATTATGTGCGCAAATCAATGCTAACTATGCTGCAAAGAAAGGTAGAGGCTCAAAAGCATGGGCGGTACGCCAAGGCAAGTAGACCGAAATCCATCTGCATCTACTACTAATCATCCACCTTGAGATATCTATCCAGAACATCTCGCTTGTATTAAGTTGTGAATCCCACCCAAAGTGTAAACTCAAAGCAACAGACAACTGCATTAAAAGAACTTTGCGTAAAGTAAACAATCCTTGCACCCGCAAGTACAAGCACCATTGTTTTCTCCCTTGTGGCAACAGCACATCCCCTAGACTCATGTTTCTGTCACTCAAGCTAGTCATCAGGGGGCATGAACCCACAATCAAGCATAACACTCCCTCTTGGAGTTACTACCTACTACTTGGCCAAAGCAATAAACAGCAACGGAGAACATGCAAGAATTACTCAAGAACAAAGATATAAAAGAGGTGAATCAAATATATTACTCAAACACAATCTGAACATAGTCTCATAATCCATCAGATCCCAGCAAACTCAGCAAAGCAACAGTAGAAAGATTACATATGTGCCTCGATCATGTAGGCAGCTCACGAGGTCTAAACCATGAAGAGCAAAGAGGGGAGGAGAACATCACATAGCTACTGATCATGGACCCATGGTCCAAGGTGGACTACTCACGACTCATCCGGGAAGCGTCCATGGTGGTGGAGAAGCTCCCGGTGGTGGTTCTCCCCTCCGGCAGGGTGCCGGGAAGAGTTCTCCTGATGCTCCCGATCTTGGAAGCGCTGCGGCGGCGGAAAAGAGGCGAGATCGCGAAAAAGGGTTATGTCCTCGAGGGTTTCGGGACGAGAGGGGTATATATGCGAAGGGGGGCAGCCAGAGGCGGAGCAGGGGCCCCAGGCGCCCCCTGGCGCGGCCAGGGGTGGGGCCGCGCCAGGTGGCCGCCTGGGCCTCCCCTGGCTCCCCTCTGGCCCATCTTTGGTTCTTCGCGAAGCTTCCTGTACGCTGATTTTTCCTATATTTTTCCTGGAATTTTTGGAGCACTTTTAATATGGGGGAAACCTGAAATAGAAAAACAGCAGAAAACAGGAACTGGCACTGTGGTGCACTGAGTTAATAGGTTAGTCCAAATATGATCAAAAGTGTATGGAAGTGCATCAATATCATAGCAATATCGCACAAATGAAGCATGGAGCAAGCAGATATTATAGATACATTTTGGACGTATCAACATCCCCAAGCTTAATTCCTACTCGTCCTCGAGTAGGTAAATGATAACAAGCATAATTTCTGTGGTGACATGCTACCAACCATATAAGAACTTTTTAAGTAAAGCAATCAAGGCATGTAATTCAATTCAAGTCATAACAAGCAGGAGTCTATATTAGCATTGTAACAAGCAACATAAGAACATAAAGGTGCAAGAGCTCTCGCTGTCCGTGACTCGAATGTCTCCAAATGGTGTTTGCGTGCAAGAAAGGGGATAGGGATATACGAGAGAGTAAAACATAGTTTTTGTATTGTTGAGAACTTAATCTACTAAAGTTTCACACTTGGTCTTCTTTGGAATCTTATCTTGACTCATCCCCAGACCACTAGCCAGGTACAAGTCAAAATGATCCACTCCCTTTCGATATTTTGAGCACTCATGCAATGGATGAGCCTAAGCAAGAAAGTTGACACTTAGGATGGCAAAGAGAGAGAAATGATGAAGGGGGAAGACAAAAAAGGTGTGAAAGGCTCACATCAATGAGGACAATCATAGGCGAGAGAAAGCCAAATGATAGATATGATGTGAGGAGTAGGGATTGCCATGCAACGGATGCACATATGAGCTAAGGTAAGCTCTCCAATGGAACTAGTGGGGGTGCATCCAACTTGCTCGCTCAAGAAGACCTAGAGCTCTTTTGAGGAGGCTCATCATTGGAATATACAAGCCAAGTTCTATAGTGTGAAGGTCCCCACATAGCTATATGCATGAATGATAATCTCTATGGAGTACAAGGTATAAGATGAAGTACGAGTGTGGATCTCTCAAAAGGAATAGTAGTGTGCCCCCTTCTCTCTTTTTATTTCTTTTTCTCTTTTTCTATGTTTTTTATTTTTATTTTTTTGTGGCCTCAATGGCTCTTTCTATCTCTCATTTGTCCTCTTTGGGATCTTTTGATTTTGTCCTCTTTGGGATATTTTCCTCGCTTTAGGGGCAACACTCTATGTATTACAAGAAGTATAGAAGATCTTTCACACTTTACAAAAGTACTCAACATAAAGAAAATGAAACTATCATGATGTATGCAAATGTATGCCTCTGCCGGTGTAGTAGGATATGCAATGATACTAGCGCGTCATGTAGCAATGATTAGGGCAATGCCCAACTAGCATGCGGCTCATCGATCAAGCAAAAGCATGTATGACATGAAGATCAAGTCATGAGAAGATGGATGTTGCATGGCAATGTATCTCGGAAAGGCTATGGAAATGCCTTGATAGGTAGGTATGGTGGCTGTTTTGAGGAAGGATATAATGAGGCTTATGATGACAGAGCGTATCGTGCCAAGGATTTGGATGCACCGGCGAAGTATGCGCCAACTCTCGAGGTGAGAAAGGGCAATGCACGGTACCGAAGAGGCTAGAAAAATATGGCTAGGTGGAAGTGTCAACTTTCGAATACTCACATTAGTCCGAAGAACTCATGCACTTATTATCGGTAACTCTCAATCTAATTAGGAGGTTCACAAAGAGGCGAGTACCCCGAGGAGGAGTGTATGTGGGTTTGGTTATCCTTGCGCATCCTCGACTCATGGTACGTGAGTGTACTCTAATATTCGATCCCTCCAAAGATTAGTGATCCATCTAGTAGCTAAAGTTCTCAACTATTTTCTAGGTTTTCGAAAATAAACACGGATTGCCCAAAATACGACATCTATCACTAATAGGCTAAAGCTCCTGACACCAAAAGTTCAGACATTACTCATGGCAATACCTCAAAACTATTGCAAGTTACTACTAAAATTAAATAGCAACCTCAATTACCTACTTTAAGTTAAGACACACAACTCAGTGCAACAGGCAAACTCTCTTAACAAGATAAACATGAAAACTCAAGAGAGTTCGGCAACCAACTAAACAAAAGCTCTTTTAAAAAGAAAAGCATGAAAACTAAGAGCTAAACATGACATCAGCTATGGAAAGACAAAGAACACACACAGCAAAGATAAGCATGAAAATCCTATGTTGTGTTCTAGGTTGAAGTGGAGCGTGTTTCTCTCCCACACAAAGAAAGTTGGGTTCTAACTTGTTATGAACAACAAGCAAAGCTAAAGAAAACTAAAAAAAGAAACTAAGAGCAAGACGCTCCAAGCATAGCACATAACGCATGAAGTGATAAATTATAGTGGAACGAAAGACGAACTGATAATTGTTGATGGAGAAGGGGGTGCATGGGGGCGTCCCCAAGCTTAGACGCTTGAGTCTTCTTGAATATTTCTTGGGGGTGCACGGGGGCATCCCCAAGATTGAGCGTTTGACCCTCCTGAATCTTCTTTTATCATCTTCCCTCGCACACTTGAAAACTCCCTTCATACATAACTCATCATAATCTGATTAGCGAGGTTAGTACCCACAATTAATAATTTTTCCCTACTGGAAATAAAGATAATCTTGAAGAGCTACTGTTTCTCAAGATTGCCACAAGGTTTTTGCAAAGAAAAAGCAAGCTCAAGGTTTGCAAAACGAACAAAAGGCAAAACAGGACAGAATCTATGAAAAACAGACCAGCAGGTAGTAAATAATTTTTTCGGGGCACTTCTGCAACTCAAATCAAAAAACTCAGAACAGACGCTCGAAAGACAGTTGTATAGAGCACGCTGTCAAAAAAATTCAGATCAAAAAGATGATCTGGTGATTTTATTCAAATTTTTTTGTCCAAGGACAGAATCTGTTTTCTAGACAGCACGTCACAACTTTTGAACTTTCTTGCAATCGGAGGCTAAACTTGGCACAAAGCTTGAAAAGAAAAGATACAATGATGATGCTACTGTAGTAACAAACATCAAGACACAACAAAAGCAAAATAAAACCTAATTCGTTGTGGGCTGCCTCCCAAAAGCGCTTTCTTTTATGCCTTTAAGCTAGGCATGATGCAAAAAGAGAAGATCAAGTTTTATCAAGAGTAAGAGAATAGCTAGCCCGTGTAACGGACTCAAAAGGCAACTTAATCTTCTTTCTAGGGAATTGTTCCATCCCTTTCTTGAGAGGGAATTGGAATTTTATATTCCCCTCTTTCATGTCAATGATAGCACCAACGGTGCGAAGAAAAGGACGTCCCAAAATAATTGGACATGAAGGTTCACATTCAATATCCATAATAGTAAAATCAACGGGAACATAATTGTCATTGACAATGATAAGAACATCGTCGATCTTCCCCAAAGGTTTCTTTACGGGAGAATCAACAAGACGAACACCAAAAGAACAAGGATCAAAAGGTTTCAATTCAAACATATCGTACATTCTTTTGGGCATAACGGAGGTACTAACTCCAACATCACATAAAGCATAGCAAGAGAAGTTATTCAACTTAATTTTAATCATAGGATCCCAACTATCTTCTAGCTTTCTAGGTATGGAGGCTTCTACCCTAAGCTTATCCTCCCTAGCTTTGATAAGAGCATTAGTGATATGCTCCGTGAAGGCAAGATTAAGTGTGCTATTGTGGGGATCTCTAGACATCTTGTGAAGAAAACCAATAACTTCAGAAAGGGTGCAATTATCAAAATCAAGGTCACTACTATCAAGTAAAGTGGTAGTGGTGTCCTTTAGGCTCACTTGTTTGGTAGCTTCTATGGTCATAGGAGTTTCTTCTTCTACAGTTGAGGTCATAGCATCACCATTAATAGGTTCAATGGGACTAGGAGTGCATTGGGTGCTAAGAGTTTGGATATCCTCAACAACTTGGATAGTAGCAACAGTGTAGTGGGTAGGAAGGCTCTTAATTCTATCTTCTTCCTCCTTTTCTCTAGCCCATCTCTTTTTAAGTTTAGCCATCATTCTAATGTTTTCATTAATTTGCACTTGAATATCATTCATAGGAGTGGTCTTCCTCTCCTCAAGAGGAGAAGTTCTAATTTTAAGCAACTCTACCTCATGGGCTAAATTGTCTACCTTCGAAGAGAGATTATCTAGTTTGTCTAGTTTTTCTTCTACACTCTTATTGAAGGCCTTTTGGGTAGTGATGAAGTCTTTAAGCATAATCTCTAGTTCAGAAGTGGAGTCCTTGGTGCTAGGGTAAGCATTGTTGTTCCCATAGGAATTAGAGGGGAACGGTCTAGGGTTGCTACCAAAATTACTCCTATAAGCATTGTTATTGAAATTGTTTCTAGAGATAAAGTTCACATCTACTTGATCTTGAGCAATCAAAGAATTTAAAGGAACATTATGAGGATCAATAGAAGATTGCTTGGAAAGTAGAGACATGATCAAGTCAAGTTTTTCATTTAGGGAGGAAATCTCCTCGACAGAGTTTACCTTCCTACATGTTGGAGCGCGTTCGGTGTGCCATTGGGAATAATTGGTCATCATCTCGCCGAGAAGCTTCGTGGCAGCACCAAGTGTAGTTGACATAAAGGTTCCTCCCGCGGCCGAATCTAACAAGTTCCGCGAGGTAAAGTTCAAGCCTGCATAAAAAGTTTGGATAACCATCCAAGTAGTCAAACCATGAGTAGGGCAGTTCTTGACAAGAGATTTCATGCATTTCCAAGCTTGGGCAACGTGTTCATTATCCAACTGTTTAAAATTCATTATGTTACTCCTTAGTTGGATAATTTTAGCAGGGGGATAGTATTTCCCAATAAAGGCATCCTTGCACTTGTCCCAAGAATCTATACTATTCCTAGGCAAGGATTGAAACCAGATTTTAGCTCCTCCTCTCAAGGAGAAAGGAAAAAGCTTAAGCTTAACAATATCACCATCTACTTCTTTGTACTTTTGCATATCACAGAGATCAACAAAATTATTTAAGTGCAAAGCAGCATCATCTCCAGCACCGGAGAATTGATCTTTCATAACTAGGTTCAGTAAAGCAGGTTTAATCTCATAAGAAGGTGCTGAAGTGGCAGGTGTAGCAATAGGCGTGCAGATAAAGTCATTGTTGTTATGACTACTGAAGTCACACAACTTGGTGTTCTCGGTGGAACCCATATCAGCAGCAAGCAAGATAACTATTTTTGTGGTTTTTGGTAAGGGACACTAAAGCAAAAACTGATAGGTAAACTAACAAGACTAAAAAGCAAAGATAAAAGATAGCGTGCAACTCCCCTATCTTGAAGAGTGGAGTCCCCGGCGACGGCTCCAGAAACTTGCTTGATGGCTTCTCGCCCCTCGTTGGTTACCCCAAGTGGAAGGTTGAGATGTAGCGTAGCGGCAAATTTCCCTTGGCAAAGGTACCAAGGATCGAATCCCGTGAGACTCCGAGGGTCGACAAGTAGGTGTCAACGGCGCCAGAAACTTAGCGGTTGACGGGACCTGCACACAGATACAGATAACTTTGCTCCCAACGAGTACAGAGAGGTTGTCAATCCCTCCGGCCTTGTTGTTTACAAAGAATCAAACACAAGAGATAATAATGATAGCTATGACTGCAACTAGGAAATAAAAACAGGAAGTAAATAGAAGATGTGATCAGCGGTGGTAATATGGACCGGGGTCCCATGATGTTCACTAGTGATATCTCTCTCCCAAAAGACGATAAAACAGCAAAGCGAGGTAAACAAATTACAGCTGGGCAATTGACAGAATTATGTGCGCAAACCAATGCTAACTATGCTGCAAAGAAAGGTAGAGGCTCAAAAGCATGGGCGGTACGCCAAGGCAAGTAGACCGAAATCCATCTGCATCTACTACTAATCATCCACCTTGAGATATCTATCCAGAACATCTCGCTGGTATTAAGTTGTGAATCCCACCCAAAGTGTAAACTCAAAGCAACAGACAACTGCATTAAAAGAACTTTGCGTAAAGTAAACAATCCTTGCACCCGCAAGTACAAGCACCGTTGTTTTCTCCCTTGTGGCAACAGCACATCCCCTAGACTCATGTTTCTCTCACTCAAGCTAGTCATCAGGGGGCATGAACCCACAATCAAGCATAACGCTCCCTCTTGTTGTTACTACCTACTACTTGGCCAAAGCAATAAACAGCAACGGAGAATATGCAAGAATTACTCAAGAACAAAGATATAAAAGAGGTGAATCAAATATATTACTCAAACACAATCTGAACATAGTCTCATAATCCATCAGATCCCAGCAGACTCAGCAAAGCAACAGCAGAAAGATTACATATGTGCCTCGATCATGTAGGGCAGCTCACGAGGTCTAAACCATGAAGAGCAAAGAGGGGAGGAGAACATCACATAGCTACTGATCATGGACCCATGGTCCAAGGTGTACTACTCACGACTCATCCGGGAAGCGTCCATGGTGGTGGAGAAGCTCCCGGTGGTGGTTCTCCCCTCCGGCAGGGTGCCGGGAAGAGTTCTCCTGATGCTCCCGATCTTGGAAGCGCTGCGGCGGCGGAACATAGGCGAGATCGCGAAAAAGGGTTCTGTCCTCGAGGGTTTCGGGACGAGAGGGATATATATGCGAAGGGGGGTAGCCAGAGACGGAGCAGGGGCCCCAGCCCCCCCCCTGGCGCGGCCAGGGGTGGGGCCTCGCCAGGTGGCCGCCTGGGCCTCCCCTGGCTCCCCTCTGGCCCATCTTCGGTTTTTCGCGAAGCTTCCTGTACGCTGATTTTTCCTATATTTTTCCTGGAATTTTTGGAGCACTTTTAATATGGGGGAAACCTGAAATAGAAAAACAGCAGAAAATAGGAACTGGCACTGTGGTGCACTGAGTTAATAGGTTAGTCCAAATATGATCAAAAGTGTATGGAAGTGCATCAATATCATAGCAATATCACACAAAAGAAGCATGGAGCAAGCAGAAATTATAGATACGTTTTGGACGTATCAAGGAGGTATAGTCCCATCCTGGGCATTACATGAAGCCACTGGGCCAGGTGTTTGTCTTGGGAATCACTAGAGTTGGCGATCTGTTTAACGAAACCAACACTGGTTGGGACAGAGAGAAGGTGCAAAATATGTTTTCCCCCGGGGACGCATGCGATATCATGCAAATCACTGTGGGGGGGGGGCGGAGGTGGAGGACTATCGCATGGAATTATACGAAAAATGGTGAGTTCACGGTTAGGTCGGCCTACCACCTTGGGATGGAGCAGAAAAAGGCAAAGACAGGGAATCAGGGGTCATCATCATCGGTCGCGAACCACAAAGCATGGACGAACTTGTGGGACACGGTAGCGCCGGGTAGAGTGAAAGTACACACCTGGCGCCTGATCCGAAACGGCTTGGCGGTGGGATCGGAACTACATAGGCGCAAAATCAAACTCGGAGTGTTTTGTGTAGCATGTGGAAGGGAGGAGACCAACGTACACAGGTTTTGGCGCTGCCTCCATTCGGCGAAGTTCTGGAAACTAGTGTACTCGGAATTGGGAGCATCGGCGGCGATCCCGTCGGATTCAGTTTGCTCTCAGAGTGCGCTAACTCAATGGCTCATGGCTTGGTTCGCAAATGCTTCAGATGATCAACGAGCTATAATGGTGCAGGGGCTATATGCACTTTGGATGGCAAGGAATAATACGTGTGAAGGGACAAGAATGGAGGAGCCGGGGGAGCTGGCTGCGATGGTCAGAAGGCTCATGGAGGAATGGCAGCAAGTGAATGGAAGAGAGAGCAAGACCCCTCGTGTTATCTCGGTTGAAAACTGGAGCGCACCAGAGGATGGGTGGATCAAAGTGAATGTAGATGGAGCTACTGGTCAGGAAGGAGGAAAGGGGGCTGGGGGTGGTTTTCAGAAGTGCAGAAGGAGCATTCATAGCTGCGGCATGCAAATACTTGCCTGATGGTGGTGATCCAGCGCTGGTGGAGCTTCAGGCGTGCAGGAGAGCAGTGCAACTAGCGGAGGATTTCAATATTGCCAAATTGCATATCGAGATGGACTGCGAGGATGTGGTACGCAAGTTGCAAAGCGCAGAAGCTGGTCTCTCTACTTTGGGACCACTGATCAAGGAAGTGAAAAACATGCTTGCGCTGCGGGAGTGGAAGGTTTCGTGGGTCAGGAGGACGGCGAATGGAGCCGCACATAAACTGGCAAAGTAGGGTTTAGCTAATAACTTGAGTAAGATCTGGGTGGGCGACCCCCCAGAGTGTATCTTGCAAATTCTGTCGGCATAAATCCCTGCCCTTTATGGTTAAATAAAGACGTTTTTGAGCTAAAAAAACGTAGTCACGCACGCACCGCCTCTAAAATTGTACTCTAGTACGTATTAGTAGCATTAACGTACGCGGAAGGGGCTTCCTCTGGTGATGTCCACGTAGGATTTCTACAGTGCTTAGTGATTGGGGAGAGAGGTAAAGGGTAGCGTGTATAGATGACATAGGAACGTGAGGATGGGTTGCGTGGGGGGGGGGTGGTTTTCAGAAGTGCAGAAGGAGCATTCATAGTTGCAGCATGCAAATACTGCCTGATGGTGGTGATCCAGCGCTGGTGGAGCTTCAGGCGTGCAGGAGAGCGGTGCAACTAGCGGAGGATTTCAATATTGCCAAATTGCATATCGAGATGGACTGCCAGGATGTGGTACGCAAGTTGCAAAGCGCAGAAGCTGATCTCTCTACTTTGGGACCACTGATCAAGGAAGTGAAAAACATGCTTGCGCTGCGGGAATGGAAGGTTTCGTGGGTCAGGAGGACGGCGAATGGAGCCGCACATAAACTGGCAAAGTAGGGTTTAGCTAATAACTTGAGTAAGGTCTGGGTGGGCGACCCCCCAGAGTGTATCTTGCAAATTCTGTCGGCAGAAATCCCTGCCCTTTATGGTTAAATAAAGACGTTTTTGAGCTAAAAAAACGTAGTCACGCACGCACCGCCTCAAAAATTGTACTCTAGTACGTATTAGTAGCATTAACGTACGCGGAAGGGGCTTCCTCTGGTGATGTCCACGTAGGATTTCTACAGTGCTTAGTGATTGGGGAGAGAGGTAAAGGGTAGCGTGTATAGATGGCATAGGAACGTGAGGATGGGTTGCGTGGGGGGGGGGGTTCAGAAGTGCAGAAGGAGCATTCATAGCTGCAGCATGCAAATACTTGCCTGATGGTGGTGATCCAGCGCTGGTGGAGCTTCAGGCGTGCAAGAGAGCGGTGCAACTAGCGGAGGATTTCAATATTGCCAAATTGCATATCGAGATGGACTGCCAGGATGTGGTACGCAAGTTGCAAAGCACAGAAGCTGATCTCTCTACTTTGGGACCACTGATCAAGGAAGTGAAAAACATGCTTGCGCTGCGGGAGTGGAAGGTTTCGTGGGTCAGGAGGACGGCGAATGGAGCCGCACATAAACTGGCAAAGTAGGGTTTAGCTAATAACTTGAGTAAGGTCTGGGTGGGCGACCCCCCAGAGTGTATCTTGCATATTCTGTCGGCAGAAATCCCTGCCCTTTATGGTTAAATAAAGACGTTTTTGAGCTAAAAAAACGTAGTCACGCACGCACCGCCTCTAAAATTGTACTCTAGTACGTATTAGTAGCATTAACGTACGCGGAAGGGGCTTCCTCTGGTGATGTCCACGTAGGATTTCTACAGTGCTTAATGATTGGGGAGAGAGGTAAAGGGTAGCGTGTATAGATGGCATAGGAATGTGAGGATGGGTTGCGTGGGGGGGTGGTTTTCAGAAGTGCAGAAGGAGCATTCATAGCTGCGGCATGCAAATACTTGCCTGATGGTGGTGATCCAGCGCTGGTGGAGCTTCAGGCGTGCAGGAGAGCGGTGCAACTAGCGGAGGATTTCAATATTGCCAAATTGCATATCGAGATGGACTGCCAGGATATGGTACGCAAGTTGCAAAGCGCACAAGCTGATCTCTCTACTTTGGGACCACTGATCAAGGAAGTGAAAAACATGCTTGCGCTGCGGGAGTGGAAGGTTTCGTGGGTCAGGAGGAGGGCGAATGGAGCCGCACATAAACTGGCAAAGTAGGGTTTAGCTAATAACTTGAGTAAGGTCTGGGTGGGCGACCCCAGAGTGTATCTTGCAAATTCTGTCGGCAGAAATCCCTGCCCTTTATGGTTAAATAAAGACGTTTTTGAGCTAAAAAAAACGTAATCACGCACGCACCGCCTCTAAAATTGTACTCTAGTACGTATACTACACCAAAAGGGGCTCTAGACCTTTAGCTGGCCACGGCTAGGGCTGTGCATTTTGAAACCGAACCGAAAAACCATACCGAAAATAAACCGAACCGAACCAATTTTATGGTTTATGGTTTTGGTATGGTATGGAATTTTCATACCGATTTGAACTTTGGTTTTTATGGTATATATCGAAAAACCGAACGGTTAACCGAATAAACCGAAGTAAAAAATAAATTTATATTTCTTGAGAGAAACAACCATACAAGTTGTCATTTTTCTTGTACATGAGTCAAATTCACTACTAAGCATGTACTTTTTTCTTGTAACATAGTTATTTTTCTTTTTAAAAGATGCTAAACACGTCCATAATCATTAAGGGATGAATATATGCATGCATATATACTTATATATATAGTTATATACTATTCGTGTAAAATAGTATGTGTTTTGTTTGGTTTTGAGTCATAAATTTGTAAATTATTATTACGTTATTTTCAAATTCACGTCAACTTTGGTTTTTATGGTATATACCAAAACCATACCGAAATAATTTGGTATATATCAAAACCGAACCGTATTTTCATTTCATACCGTATTTACCGAAGTATTAATACCGTACAAACCAAAAATCATATAAACCGAATCATGTAAACCGAATAAACCGAACGCACGGAGTGAGCCACGGCAAAGGCCGGTCACGCCCTCTCCCAATCTCCCCCGACCCAAACCCATCTGCTCCGCCGCCGCTCTCCCCGTTCCTCTCCCTCCAGATCGCCCCGTCCTTCTCCCGCCCCCTCCTCCGCCTCTCCCTCCTCGGCGGCATGAGCGGCCCCGCCCCGACCCCGCCGCCGCCCCCTCCTCCGGCGGCGGCGCCCGCTCGCCCCGTGCGCTACGACTTCCTCAACTCCAAACCGCCCCCCAACTACGTCGCGGGTCTCGGCCGTGGCGCCACCGGCTTCACCACCCGTTCCGATATCGGGCCGGCCCGCGCTGCCCCGGACCTCCCAGATCGCTCCGCCGCCGCGGCTGCTCCTCCCGCTGTCGGCCGCGGCCGCGGGAAGCCCCCCGGCGAGGACGAAGGCGGTGATGAAGGCGGCGACGAGGAGAAGGGATACGACGAGAACCAGAAGTTCGACGAGTTCGAGGGCAACGACGCCGGCCTCTTCTCCAACGCCGACTACGACGATGATGACCGCGAGGCTGATGCCGTCTGGGAGAGCATCGACCAGAGGATGGACCTGCGCCGCAAGGATCGGCGCGAGGCGCGTCTCAAGCAAGAGATTGAGAAGTACCGTGCGTCCAACCCCAAGATCACCGAGCAGTTTGCTGATCTCAAGAGGAAACTGGCAGATGTGTCCGTGCAGGAGTGGGAAAGCATACCTGAAATTGGGGACTACTCGGCGCGCAACAAGAAGAAGCGGTTCGAGAGCTTTGTCCCAGTGCCGGACACTCTGCTTGAGAAGGCCCGGCAGGAGCAGGAGCATGTCACAGCGCTGGACCCTAAGAGCCGTGCGGCTGGTGGCACCGAGACACCGTGGGCGCAAACTCCGGTTACCGACCTGACTGCCGTGGGTGAGGGTCGTGGTACCGTGCTTTCGCTGAAATTGGACAGGCTGTCGGATTCAGTTTCTGGGCTTACTGTTGTTGATCCAAAGGGATACCTTACAGACTTGAAAAGCATGAAAATTACTAGCGACGCTGAGATCTCTGACATTAAGAAGGCGAGACTGCTGCTCAGGTCTGTGACGCAGACAAACCCAAAGCATCCTCCAGGTTGGATTGCTGCTGCCAGGCTTGAAGAGGTTGCTGGCAAGCTTCAGTCTGCTCGGCAGCTCATTCAGAGGGGCTGTGAGGAGTGCCCCAAGAACGAGGATGTGTGGTTCGAGGCATGCCGGTTGGCTAGCCCAGACGAGTCAAAGGCAGTAATTGCCAGGGGTGTGAAGGCGATTCCCAACTCTGTGAAGCTGTGGCTGCAGGCTGCAAAACTAGAGACTAGTGATTTGAACAAGAGCAGGGTTTTAAGGAAAGGGTTGGAGCACATTCCTGATTCGGTTAGGTTGTGGAAGGCTGTTGTGGAGCTGGCGAACGAAGAGGATGCACGGATGTTGCTTCACAGGGCTGTCGAGTGCTGCCCACTTCATGTCGAGCTGTGGCTTGCCCTAGCAAGGCTCGAGACATATGACCAGGCAAAGAAGGTGCTTAACAAGGCCAGGGAGAAGCTCAACAAGGAACCTGCCATTTGGATTACAGCTGCAAAGCTGGAGGAGGCTAATGGGAACACCCAATCCGTAAGCAAGGTGATTGAGAGAGGTATAAGATCTTTGCAGAGAGAAGGGTTGGATATTGATAGGGAGGCGTGGCTAAAGGAAGCCGAAGCTGCAGAGCGTGCTGGATCTGTGCTTACTTGCCAGGCTATTGTGAAGAGTACTATTGGAGTTGGGGTTGATGACGAGGACCGGAAGCGAACATGGGTTGCTGATGCTGAGGAATGCAAGAAACGTGGTTCAATTGAGACAGCTCGGGCCATCTATGCACATGCTCTTAGTGTGTTTGTTGCCAAAAAGAGTATATGGCTTAAAGCAGCGCAGCTTGAGAAGAGCCATGGTACAAGAGAATCTCTTGAAGCCATTCTCAGAAAGGCTGTCACGTACAATCCAAAAGCTGAAGTGTTATGGCTTATGGGTGCAAAGGAGAAATGGCTCGCTGGTGATGTCCCTGCAGCTCGGGCCATCCTTCAGGAAGCTTATGCTGCCATCCCTATTTCCGAGGAGATCTGGTTAGCTGCATTTAAGTTAGAGTTCGAGAATAACGAACCGGAGAGAGCAAGAATGCTTTTGACCAAGGCCAGGGAAAGAGGAGGCACCGAGAGGGTTTGGATGAAATCAGCAATTGTTGAGAGGGAATTGGGAAATGTGAATGAGGAAAGGAGGTTGTTGGAGGAAGGTCTGAAGTTATTCCCCTCGTTTTTCAAATTGTGGTTAATGCTTGGACAGATGGAAGACCGGATTGGCCATGTAGCCAAGGCAAAGGAGGTTTACGAGAATGGACTCAAACACTGCCCTGGTTGCATCCCTCTTTGGCTCTCACTAGCTAGTCTAGAGGAGAGGATAAATGGCTTGAGTAAGTCACGCGCTTTCCTCACAATGGCAAGGAAAAAGAATCCAGCTACACCTGAACTATGGCTTGCAGCAATTCGAGCTGAATTGAGGCACGGGAACAAAAAGGAAGCTGATTCTCTACTAGCCAAGGCATTACAAGAGTGTCCAACAAGTGGCATTTTGTGGGCTGCAGCTATTGAGATGGTGCCACGTCCCCAACGCAAATCAAAGAGCTCGGACGCTATAAAGCGATGTGATCACGATCCACATGTCATTGCAGCTGTAGCCAAACTTTTCTGGCATGACAGGAAGGTTGATAAAGCAAGGAGTTGGTTGAACAGAGCTGTTACTCTTGCTCCCGACATTGGGGATTTTTGGGCATTGTACTATAAATTTGAACTCCAGCACGGAAATGCGGACACACAAAAGGATGTTCTGAAACGATGCATCGCAGCAGAACCAAAACATGGTGAGAGATGGCAAGCTATAAGCAAGGCTGTTGAGAACTCACATCAGCCAGTTGATGCCATTCTGAGGAAAGTCGTTCTGGTTCTTGGTGCAGAAGAAAACCCCAATGCTGCAGAACATTAGTCCTTGCCGTTTCGATAAGGTATTTGTCTGTTCAAACTGATATAAATTGGCCTCCATGTATTCTCATGCTCTGAAGCTTCTGATGCTTCATGCAGTTACTTCTCATTGTGTCGTTCTATTTAGTATTCTTCAGCTAGAAATTGTACTTCAGACGAAATATTTTATAGCACTTTATATGCATATCTCTTAATTCTTTTGTTGCTATCATGCTTTAGCTTTTCTAAATTTGTTTGGCTACATTGCTCGTTAAAGTACTAAGCTGACGACTCTATTTCAAGAAGTGTATTCACAACACACACAGTGCGGAGCTCCCATAGTTTTAAGAATTTTACTTCATGAGCTTGTTTGTTGTACACCTTTTCTTCTAATTAACATTGTTTTCAGCACTACGCATCTACTGATGACCAATAAACATGCCAGCACAAGGTCCCAAACCTGTGAACGCAACCTCTGTTTATTTTTGTAGGATAATTCAACTTGTTGATGTGAGGCGCAGGAAAATGAACCAATAAAACTCTGTTTATTTAACCATCTGCTCATAGTTTTCACTGGATACCAATCATAATCAGCCCTACTTATGTGACTTGTTGTTGCTTCTGCAGCCCATAGATTCTTCTTGCATTTATCTTGCTTTCTGAACCACTTCCCTCACTTATGATCTCCATAGCTATGATCTTGCTTGGTCTGCAGCCTATAGCTATGATCCCCAGCAATCAATGGTTTCTTCCTCCATCTTAGTTCACTTGGTGGACAATTCTATAATCGCCTCGTTGTCATGTGTGATTTTAAGATGCTTCATGACTTGGTGGAAGTTGGGCACCTTTGGCCAAGTCCTATTATATTTTACTGCTTTCGGCTGGCTGTCCAGTAATAATTCCAACTTAAATCTGTTGCCGGAGTTTTAATTACTATGATTGCAAGTTTATGGATGATATTCAGTAGAACTGAATCATAGAGCTGCTCCCAACCAATTTGTGTGGAACTCATAATTAGTCACCCAACAACACTTGTGATTTCTGAACCTGTGCTTTCTCCAACATAAATCAAAATAGCGAGCATGGATGTTAATTTGTTGCTTGAAATTGCTGAAGATGAAATATCTTTTCTAGTCTAGTCAAAAGCATGGGTGTTTTCTGGTTGCTGCATGTGACAGTGGCAGCACATGTGCAGCCTAATGTTAGGCTCATGTATTCTATGTTTCCAACCGCAGTAATGCCTCAGTATATATGCTAAACCGACTGCTTTTGTTGATGGGAAGTATATATATACCTATCATACTGTCTAGAGCCTAAAGTGTACCTCAATATCAATTTTCAACAGCTGATTGTACTTCCTGCAAGTCTGCTGTTTGCAATGTTTATTCCCTTCCTTTTTGCTGTCATCTGGTCTTATCTTTATACGTCTTCCATTATGCAGGAGTGGTCATCCAAAGATCGGGCTGAACTGTTATACATGATGGGGTGTCAGATAAATGCTTTGACTACTTTATTCGTTGTACCATGCATATCTGGTGGAGACCTCAAAACCATTTATAAGAAATGGCCTTGATGGCCATCCCAGTCTACTAGTCGTTCAGTGAGCTGGTCATCTCATATGTGCCCTCTGCTATTTCTGGACCTCATGACGCTTAGTGATATTGGAAGTTTTTGTGGTACGAGGTTCAGTCTTCTTGTCATGTACCCTAATCAGTATTTGGTACCTTGTTGCAGATCTAAAGAGTTAAGTATCAACCCCACTGACATGCTTGTATTATGTATGCTGGTTGCACGATTTTGATCTTTGAAATGCATTTATGAAGCGATATTTTACCTGATGCATTATATTTATTCCGACTCTGGTAAAAAATGTTTCTTCTGTGGTTATAACCTTGTCTGAATGAAGAAGCGTCCTTCTAACATACATTGTCTGTTTGTGTGTAGTTTGCTTATTGATGTTTTTTTTTTTGCGGGGAGTTTGCCCATTGATTTTGCACGAATGATGTTATATCTGCCCTTAATCAGCTGATATTTTGATCAGCATTTTGTGTAAAATGTTCTGTTTGACATATACATGCATATTTTTGGGATAGAACAAGCTGATCTGCTACTGTTGTTGCCAATCCTCATGCGCATGGGCGCCGTTGCATGGAATAACAAGACTCTCAGCCTGGAAGTCATCTATTTACCAGGTTTTTCTGACTTTTTTTTTTACAATTAACAGTGAATTGATGCGTGTGTGGGACAATACCTGAGCCTGTTTTTCTTAATCCATTCAGCGTTTGACAATGAAAATGAACTGAATGTTATGCACTCCCTCTATAAATAAAGAAATATAAAAGCGTTTAGATCACTACCTTAGTGATCTAAACGCTCTTATATTTATTTATGGAGGGAATACTAAGCGATTCTGATGTTTTCGAGATTATATCTTCTCTGAATTCAAAACCCAGGGCTTACCTATCTCGTAGATTTAGATTGTGAGTAACTTAATTATGTCTACATTAAATTGGATATGCATGTTCTCTGCCTATGATGGAAATATTGGCAGAGAACCTGATGAAAACAAAGCCACTCCGGCACAGCTGCAGCGTTGTGGCTATTTGAGATTCATGGGGTTGTGAGGAGGAAAAGGATTCTGAGCTTTTTGAGACTATCAACGCTCACTGTAGCAAAACCATTCTTAGCTTCAGTGTAAGACCAAATCATGCCTTCAAAAAGCGGAAAAGATTGTACACCTATTAAGATTTGAGTTTTTCTTAGCCAGAGAAAATAACCTTTTGTCTTTCCAAAACTATTCCTATTACTAGGAAGCCCTTTCAGAACTACTACTGTAGTAATATTCTTTTTAGTGTTCGGCTGTAACTACTACTGTACTATGGATATGAATGCAAAATTGGATCTGATCATTGAGGTTTATTACTATAAAGGCAAGTTGTAGTGTATGTTGGATGTACCTTATTTGTTTTGTTTTCTCATGTTGCTTCTAACTTTATACTCCCTCCGTTCCTAAATATAAGTCTTTTTAGAGGTTTCACTAGGGAACTACATACGGATGTATATAGACATACTTTAGAGTTTAGATTCACTCATTTTGCTCCGTATGTAGTCACCTAGTGAAATGTCTAAAAAGACTTATATTTAGGAACGGAGGGAGTAGATGATGATAACGGAGTAGGCACTGCCTCCTAGTTAGCTACTAGCCTGCCTGGAGTCTCTCACCCATGAAATACGGAGTAGGTGCAGTTTCAGGACTCACCTATTGGTGCCTCACAGCAAAACCGACGAACATGTAAAACATTGGAGTTGTTAAATACACAATTGGTGAAGCCGGCAAAAGCTTTCCCAGAATATTTTTTTTTAGAATAGGAATTTTTGCCTAATATCATTTGGGTGGACTCAGATTCTTTCATGTAGAAGAGTCTTTGATGGGCTTTAAATTTGGATATGTCCTTGCATGGATTGCTGCTGGGCTGCTCCAAAACCCTATAGTCGATTTTTTTTGGCCAGAAAGGGGCTAGTATCCTTTTTGTAAAAGGAATGCCTGGCGGCTCTTTATTTAACTAGTTGGAATAGTTACATCAGCAATTACAACCGGCATGCAAACAATAACAGAATCTGAATCAAAAGCATGCGTAGCTAAATTATGAGCCACATTATTTGCATCCCTTGGACAATGTTGGAAAGACATGAGTCACCTTATTTGCATCCCTTGCACAATGTTGGAAAGAAATCAACCCAATCCTTTGAGCACTTGCAAAACATTCAGTTATTGTCGCCGCAAATGGAGTCAAAACCTCGGACATCCCATTGCAAAGTTGGACAAGCTCCAAAGAGTTAGATTCCGCAATGATCAGAGAGCATCCCAGATGTTCTACAAGAGCCAGTCCTTTCTCAAGGGTCCCGTGCCTCAGCTGTCGCCTGACTCGGGGCGTTGAAAATTTTCTCAGCCATTCCCGCCGCAGCTTCACCAGGGTCCCCAACTTAATCAGTCATTCCAAAAAGGGGCTAGTATCCTCATCGAACCTCGGAATTTATAAGAATAGAGCATAACTGCGGCATCATCTTTTTTTTGGACCCTAAAGCAAAGAGAGAATTGTAGAAGTTGTGAAAATAGGAAGAATTGGACGGATACGGTAAAGATCATAGCGATCTCCTTTGAGTATACATAGCATACTCAAAAGAATCGGTCATTAAAGCCAAGCCAGGATGCCTTGTGCTGCCGCATTGAGAAGCACTTCCTTGCCGCCATAGGTCCTCCCGCCCTAGTCCCTATCCTTCCATCCGCTTCAACATTTGTTGTTTCAGGTGATGTATATCGAGTTTGCCATTTTGCCAACATGATTCACCCCTTGCGACCTGTACCTACTTAGGTTGTACGAGTATGAAGCAAAGACTCACCAGGTCTAGAGATGATCATCGATTCGGTTCCAGGGAATTCAAGTTGAAATTCAGAGAGATTTTGGGGGAAATACAAGACTCGGGGAAGCACATTGTGGCGTTGACAACATCCACATATTTATTGCTGATAAAAGTAGCACATCCTTCACTGGAAGCGCGCATCATATGTTCACAACACTGCAGAATGTGTACGGTGCTTATGAGACCGAGTGCAGGTGAAGCATAGAGCATATGTCAAGCCACAGGATGGTCCTTGAGGAATCCAACGAGGAGCTCATTCACCTTGTCCGGGAACTGCTCCTGAACGAAATGGCTTCCTTCAGGGATGTAAGTGATCTTCAGATCCGGCGCAAACTTCTCCATGGTGCCATTTTTCAACACGGCCTCGACCCCCGGGAACTTGATCACGTAGTCTTTCTCCCCCATGACGACGAACACCGGGACTTTGAATTTTGGGTCTTCAATTGGTTGCCTCTTATGGAGAGACCTGCCAAGTGTTGCAGCACACATGTAATATCTATCAATACTTGATGAACCTAATACCACAAACTATAGAGTCACCACAATTTTTGGCAGATAATCTATGCACCTTCAAGAAAATCGAAATTAGTAATTGCTGCGTTTACCTGTATGGCATCTGCAGTGGATACACGAAACCAGATTTCTCATAGAGGGATGTGTAGACTGCAAGATCCTCCTCGGTGAACCACTCTGGAAGGGGAGTTGACAGGTCCGCGAGATCCATGATTTCTTGATCTTCCTTTGCTATCGGGATGTCGCTTCTAGAGAAGAGAATGTAGATGGTGCGCACGACTCGCTTGACGTCATACCTGCCAAAGTCCGCCTCTGCTCTTCCGGGTTCCTGCACAGCACAAGCTTTTTGTATCATATCATGAGAAGAACCCTCTAGTCACGTGCTTGACATGGGACTTTCAGGTTAGGGTAAAAACCCGCCAACGCAGTATATAGAAGCCTTCGGGCATGGCGGTGAAGGAGGAGCCACCGTGAAGAAAAGGGATGCCCAAACAAATGACACCGCATGTGCGGTTGGGGTGACGAAGAGCAAACTCATAAGCTAGCATGGTTCCAAAATCCTTTGCCACAAGGTAAGCCTGATGTGAAGCAAAATGGAAGTTATCAGAAGAGAACTTTGAAGAATAGTACTGTTTTTAGTGAGGGAATTATCTTATTTTCGTATATGCTTAAATAATGATCAATGTCAACCAGAAGGGCATGTTTGATATATCCCATTGAGTGCCAGATTAAAACACATCAACTCGATGGAACTGATACCAATCAATAATTTGACACTCTATATGAACAAATGAAACAACAGTACAGTGACAAATTTGCCTCTTAAAAGTGCGAGATAGTACTTCTAAGCACGCTATGAATACATTCTAATTGTGTTGACGGAAATTAGACCTGTTTCACTCTTGCGGAAGAACAATATACCTGGTTTAATAAGTACACACGAATTCTGGAAATGTAGTACTCCTACTCCCTCTGTAAAGAAATATGTTTCTTTACGGAGGGAGTAATAGACTCAAATCATCGCCCAACAAGTGAACAATCCAGCTCTCACATAAGATGGAGGAAGAAGAATCCTATGATCGAATGGTTATGTGTTTGTCCTGTTTAAAACCTCCATGAATTTCTGCAATTTTCTTACATATTTAAGCAATCAATCTAAATTGCTTCAAATATCTACTCCCTCCGTTCCGATTTACTCGTCGTGATTTTAGTTCAAATTTGAACTAAAATCACGACGAGTAAATCGGAACGGAGGGAGTAGTTCCATCTGAATTTTTCTGCCCCGGGACCCTGGACCAGTAGAACTGACTGTTACGGACATGTTAGCACTACCCTGTACAACTGCCGATTTGAAGAGACAACACCAACCAAGAATTCCCTTTTCCCCAATCGAGAACTGAACCATAATCGAGGGACAGAGGCCACCTTGGGGACGGAGAGCGCATCCAGGAGGGCGAGGAGATCCTCTATCAGGTCGCTGTACGCCGCCGCCTCCGGCTCCGGTGGCTGGTCGGAGAGGCCATACCCCCGCCAGTCCGGCGCGACGGCGCGGTACCCGGCGGCGGCCACGGCCAGCATCTGGTGGCGCCACGAGTACCATATCTCCGGGAAGCCGTGCAGGAACAGCACCGTCCCGAGCTCACCTGCAAGCAAGCAACGGTCACCACTCACATCGGCCGGCCTGCCGCGGGCGTGGTCGAGGGAGGGAGGGAGGGGGCGCTGACCTGTGCCTGCTTGCGCTACGTGGAGGTTGAGGCCTCTGATGGCGAGGTGGCTGTGCTCGATCTGCTGCTCCGCCATGGCCATGGCTTTGCGCCGCCCTGCCCCTCTCCCGCGTCACTTCTTGGAAGGCTTTTCTGATTGCCCGTGTCTTTCTTTAGAGCTTGTGGATGGAGATTGCCGGCTTGTTGGTAACAACGACAGTAGTCCGGAGAGACGGAGATGCTGCCGAAGAACAGAGCACCAGTTTTGTCTGTAGTACTGCCCACCAACTAACTTCCACGAAGTTTATCGACGATCGGGATAGTGCTGGTCGTCCGGTTGGTTCGTCTTGCCCACCAACGTTGGTTTCTTCCTCTTCAAACGATCTGATTTTATTAGCTCCTCCCTTCACAAATACTCCCTCCGTTCCCAAATATTTGTTTTTCTAGACATTTCAAATGGTTACAACATACGGATGTATGTGACATATTTTAGAGTGTAGATTCACTCATTTTGCTTCGTATGTAGTCACTTGTTGAAATCTCTAAAAAGACAAATATTTAGGAACGAAGGGAGTATAATGTTTTAGGTATTTTATTAACATAGGCTATATATGGTCTGAAATGAGTAAAACACACACTAAATAGTGTCTATATACCTCCGTACATAAATAAAATTAGGATATTTTGTATTTATAAACGGTGGAAGTATTAAAGATAAAATATAGTAGTACTAGTAAATTACATTAAAACTACTCATTCTGTGCCATATTAATCATCGCTCAAACAAATATATCTAGGCATATTTTAGTGTGAGATACATCCGTTGAGCGACAATTAAAGGGAGCTATTTCAGTGTGAGATACATCCGTTGAGCGACAATTAAAGGGAGATATATCTGGGACAACATTATAACCACCGGGTTTTGCTCATGAAAGGCAATATGCGTCGTCATTGAGCAAAGCCATATCTATTTCGAGAAAAGCTTTATGTTTCGTTGCATTGGCCGTGAAAAGAGTTATCACTTGTCCTAACAAGGATAAACTCAGACGTAAATGTAATGCCCCGGATGTAATACTTTCTCTTTTGGACAATATATATATCTTTGGCTTCATCAGTTCCATTTCGGGTTCTTCGTCTTTTTGGGTTTTCATCGTTTTGTCGTGTGCGTGTGTGCATCCATCCAGGTCATGTTGTCATGAGCATTGCATTGCATTTGTGTTGTCGTTTGCATTCGGTCCCACTCGTTCCTTTCCGTTGTCCGTTTCGAGTTCCGGAGCCCTCACACGTGTCCGTGGCATCCCCGAGGCCTACTTTTGTGTTTGGCCGTGTAACGTTTCCGGTTTGGCGTGAGACTTGTCGTGCGATGTTGTTTTGTTATGTGTAACCCGCCTGTCAAGTTTTGTCGCGTTTGGAGTTCGTTTGATACTCCAACAGTTATCCTCGTGGGCTAAAAGTACCTCCTCTTTGAGGCCCAAGAAACCCCTCCAACAGCCCACCAACCCAACTCAAACCCTTCCCTTCATCTAGGCCGTTCAATTGTGATCTCGTGGTCGAAAACCTCTCCTCATTTGAACAACCCTAACTCCTTGTGCCTATATAAACGTCCACCCCCTCCAATTTTGTGTCCAAAACCCTAGGGTTTCCACCTCTGCCGCGCAGTGCTTCCACCGTTGACACGCCGTGCTTCCGACCTCGCTGCACCTGTGCTTCCGACTCGTCGCCGCCATGCTTCCGAGCCCGAGGCCTCGTCTTCTTCGCCTCCGGTCCGAGCTCGCCGCCTTGGATCCATCGCCGCCGCCCAGGTCTCGCCTCCGGCCAGATCCGGCGAGGAGCCGCCGGATCCAGCCGGCCCCGACATTCCCCGGCCGCCCCTCGCAGTTCCCGTCCTCCAGCGCGCCGGCTCCTGCGTCGGGCAGGGAGCGAGGACGACGACGCCCCGACCTCTCCCCCGATCTGCAGCTCATCGCCCCGACTGGACCGGCCTCGCCCGCGGCCCAGTCCCCTTCCTCCCGCGGCCCGTCTCCACCAGGCCCAGCCGCCAGGCCAGGCCGAGGCCCCAGCCGGCCTCGCTGCTCCACCTGGGCCGCGCCAGCCGAGCCGATCTGCAGCGCTCGCCTGGGCCGAGGCCTCCTCCTCCAGCGTGGCCCGCCTCCTCCCTCCTGCTCCCAGCGAGCCCCAGCCGGCCCAGTCTAGTCTCGGCCAGCTCCAGCCCAGCGCGCCGCAGTCCCTGGCCTGCTCGCTCCTCCGCGTGGGCCGAGCTCCCGGGCCCAGCCGCCCCAGGCCGCTCTGCTGCCTCCTCTCCTCTTCTGGGCCGAAGCCCGTGGTGAGCAGCCCAGATCTATCTCTCGCCCGTGCACCGAATAGTTTTCTTGCCCTCAGTTTTACTTAGTAGTTTTTCTGCTAAGTCTTTTTCTGTCTGCTGTAATGTTGCTACTTTGCATAGTGATAACTTTTTGTGTGCTTATCCGTTTTGAGTGAATGATATGTCAAAATGATCATGGTGACATGTACTATGTTTTGTTCCATTGTGTCATGCATGCTTGAGGTCATCTAGATGTCTTAATCTTCATGAGAAGAGTGCTACTTGTTATAAACTGCTGCTATTAGTTGTTTTCATGCCATGTTTGCAATGTGATAACTTGTTGCATGATTATCCAAATGAAGCAAATGATATGTCCACATGTTCATCTTGAGATGCTCTACATGTTGGTTGCTTTAGCTTGCATGATAGATTTCATCTTGCCATGTTTATCTCCTTTGCAAGAGTGCATGTGGTTGTTATGTTGTTAAACTTGTTACGAGATGCCTAGTTGAGGAGCTCGTTGCTATTGATGTGGTTGTCCCCTTGTTGCATGCTTAGAAGTTTTGGACTCCCCATCATGTGTACTTTACTGTGGTGCTAACCACTTGCCATGTTTTGCTTTGAGGTGACTTAAACTTGCTCACAAACATGCCATGATAAAACTGCTGTTTTATCACTTAGTGAAATTTCACTAAGTCTGGAATCTGTAATTTCCAGATGCCATGTTTGCTTGTTGTTCTAGGCAAATCCATGATAGTTTTGGGGTGACTCTTGATGATTCCTTGTTGTATATGTTGTTGGCTATCCATTCATGCTCTCACATGCTTATTTGGGTGGCTGTAGCATATTTAACTCTTGCTCCCAAGTTGCTATAAAATACTGCTGTCAGGATTTTGTTGTCAAGTTCAAAATGTCATAGCTTGTGGCTATTGATCCATGCCTCCTTTGGAGATGCTCCAATGGAATTGTTTGTTGTACGATATGTCTACTTTATGTTCATGTTCATTGCCATGATGTTTGAGTGTTGTAGACTATTTATCTCTTGCCCCGAAGTTGCTATGTGGCTGTTAATTTCAGCTTTTGCATGTTTCTTGTTTCAGGTGTATCTTTTAGCCCGTTGCTCCGTTTTGAGCAAGTCCTATATGAAACTTGTGTGATTTTGCATATAGATTCATTATATCCTCTTGTTATCATGTTTTGAAGTAATTTGCTTGATGCATATTGTCATGCTCCTTGTGCTGTGCCTCTGTGCTTCCTATGTTGACTTTCTGTGCTTCCTAAGTGCATCTGTAGTGCTTCCTTAGTGCATCAGTCATGCATCCTGTAGTTTTGCGCATTGCATCTTGTTGATTTCGTGCCTCGTGTGTTTTGTCTTGAGTAGAGCCGAAAGCCGAGAACGAGTACGAGAACGAGGTTACTACCGAGGTTGAGAACGAGGAGCTCTCTTACGATCCCATCGACGACTCTTCAGGCAAGATGACCCGACCCGGATATCATTACTATCTTTGCCTATTGCTAGAAGTCTCGCTCTATAGCTTTTGCCTCGATGCCCATGTTTTCCTGTCAGCGTCCTATTGTAACCATGATCCTGTCTAACCACCCTACCTATGCAAACCTTTGATTGGCTAAGTAAGCTTCGCTCAGCCCCTCTTATAGCATTGCTAGTTGCAGGAGAAGATTGAAGATTCTTGCTTCTTGTTGAAGTTTGTTGGGATATCACACTATATTAACTCTTAATGAAATCATCTATATATTGGTAATGGGTGGAAGGCTAAGCCTTTTGCTTGGTGATTTGTTCCACTCATGCCGCCCTAGGAACCGTATAAACCGGTGTTATGTTCCTTGATTATGCGTTCCTCACACGGTTGGGGTTATGGGACCCCCTCGATAAACCGCTAGGTGCTAAGTCTTTTCCAGCAAGTCCCAACATTGGTACTCTTTGCCTAAACAACTAAAAACTTGCCGAGGGAGTAATTAACCCGAGGATTAATTAATCAACCCCCCTGGGCCAGTGCTCGGCTTGAGTGTTGGTCCAAACTAGAGTCGTGTGCGGTACCCCCCTTGGTAACTTGGGTTTTTGGTCACTGTACGCTGTGCTCATCCGGTTGTGGCCTGAGACTAGATACGCGCGGCTACTATCAGGGTGTCGGCACGCCGGGAGGATTTGCTGGATTAGCCTTACCTTAGTCGGAGTATCTTGAGCACGGGATTCCGAGGATACTCGGGCCTTCCCACTTTGGAGTTGCGACTCCGCGGATCGTGGGCTTGTCATGGGCCAAGTTGGAACACCCCTGCAGGGTTATGAACTTTCGAAAGCCGTGCCAGCGGTTATGTGGCAGATGGGAATTTGTTAATATCCGGTTGTAGAAAACTTGACACCATGTTCAGAACACACTACCAGCGTGAGTACCGTGACGGTCATTTTCCGAAAGGGGTTCGGGAAGTGAACACGATGGGGTTATGTTTGACTTGCTTAGTTAGGATCACTTCGTGATCATCTCTCGTTCGAGGCACTTCTCTTCTCGCTCTCTTTTACGTAAGTTAGTGCTAGTGCTGCTGCAACCTCTTGTTCTTTCTTCAGCCTTGTTCCACACCCAAGGCTTGGATAGTCGTGTTACCCGGAAACGGGATTGCTGAGTCCTCTGTGGCTCACAGATTCTACACCACACCAGATGCAGGTACTCAGGCGATCTATTCAAGTGACGGCACCGAGCTGTACTAGGAGTACAACGAGGACCGTAGCCGTTACTATGTGCACTATCCCGACGATCAGTAGAGGTTTCTACTAGGGGCGATTCAGACCTGTGGTTTAATGTTATGTTTGGTATCTTTCATTTGGATCTTCACCCGTAGACGGGTTGTGATGTTTATTTGAATGATGTTTGGACATGTAATGAATTGTGTGACGTGGCGAGTGTAAGCCAACTATCTTTTCCGCTTTCATCCCTATTTTTACATGAGATGTGCAAAGGTACCAAACTTGCGATCATTCCAGAATGGGCTTATATGTTTAAGTCGTGCCTCGACACGTAGGAGATATAGTCCCATCCTGGGCATTACAGTAAACTAGGCCGATGAAAGCCACACCCAACATACAATAGTCCAATGAAGGCCAGTCCCTGCACTAGGTGATCACACACACCAGAACACCCATAGAGCTAGTTGTGACTCCCTTGGGAGCGAACTCACAAGCCCAGACGCGCCCACCAAAGCCCGTAGCCTAGCCCCCGAGTTAATCGTGTCGAGGAGATGTGCGAGGCTGAGCCGAGGTTGAAGATGATTGCATTACAATGCTTCCAGATGCATCAACTCACTGGCTGGATGACCGGGGACATGCCCTTCGGAGCCAAGGTAGGAACTGAGGGGCAAGTTTCCCGCCACCAGTCCACAAAGTCCGCCCCGTTGGCTGGACCAGTGACAGTCAGTCTGATCCATGTGAACACCTCCTGACAGTTCATGCGTGAGGAGTAGCCAGAGGAGGTGGACCATCATCTCCGTCGATTGGTTGTAGAACACACAAGTCGCAAGCCAATGATGCTCAAGACGGTCTATGGTCCAGTAGCGATCGAGCCACATGAAAAACTTGATCCCGAGGAAGGGGGCTCTAGATGAACCTCCACGAGCATGATCAAAGGGTGCATCACATCAACTCCTGGATGTGTACTGCGTATCCGCCGTCCAATGCCATCGGGTGGGGAGCGAGTTGCATCACGTTGATGTGACGCCCAGATAGTTAAGCTACAGTAACCCTCTGCTAATGACGACACGTCACCGCAATTACGGTTGGTAATCTCGTGTTAGTTGGAAACTCGTTCGAATTCAAATTCAAAATCAAGTCAAACAATAAAGTTTTCAAACATTAAAAATAAAATGTTTTGGATGTGGCAAATAAGTCATAGGTATGTATGGTGAAGAAACCACATTTTTGTAAAATGATTAACTGCTCTAAAATAATTAATACAATAGGTAAAACAATTAAATAATTGCCGCTTGTATTTTATGAACTACTAAACTAAATTATTTGGGGGATAAACCTTTTTGTAGCAGAAGTGTAATTAGTGATACTATTATGGGTACAACTTTTATGTTTTGTAAAACTAAGGTAAAACAAAACAGTAGAAGGAAAAAAAGGAGAAGGATAAGAAAAGGGAAAACAAAATAAAAGACAAAATAGCTAGAAAACGGGAAAGGGGGGAGAACCCTCTTGCCCAACTGGGCCTTGGCCCAGCTATGCTACCAGGCCGACCTCAGCCCCGCTCCCCTGTTCCCTGTCGCCGTGGCTCTGGCCGATGCCCGCCACGGCACCGGCCGGCACCGTAGCGGCCATCCGCCGGCACTCGCATCCTACTTAACTGCGGCCACCCCAAACCCTAACCTTTCCCCCCGATCCCCTTTCTCTCCTCGAGCCCGACGCCAGCCCGCGCCCCTGGCGCCCGACACCAACGACGTTCGTCCTCGCCAGAGTCGCCTCCGCGCCTCACCGCCACCGCCGACCGTCTCCGTCGTCGTCCTCGTCTTCCCCCTCGACGGACTCCTTCGCGCCTCGCCGACCCCGTTCGACTACAACGTCGGTGAGGCCCTGGCCTCGTCCTTCCCTTCCCTGTGACCGCCCGCGTCCGCATCTCGTCCCGGCCCTCGTCCCGCGCTCGCCCGCCTCCCTCCACGCTACCTCACCTGGCCGTCCTCTGCTGTAGTGCGCGTCGCGCTCGTCTTGTGGGACCAAACCCCCAGGCCAAATGGCCACCGGAGTGCCGATGCCGCGGTCGCCATCGCCGCGTCTGAAGCTCTGCTCCCGCAACCCCTGTCGCCCTTGGACACTCCGCCTGCGCCGTGGCCTGCGTCCGGCCGAGCTCCCGCGCGTGCTCGCAGCGTCTCTGTTCGTCCCAGGCCGCGCCCTCGCGCGTTGGCGTCTGCCTGGCCGGCACCCCTGCTCCTGCTAGCTGCCGCTGCTACTGCGTGCTGCCTTGCCGCCGCTACTACACTCAGGTGCCTGCCGCTGCTTGCTCTACTACTCCGCCTGGCCGCTCCCCGCTCGTACGGGACATGCCACACCCCTCCGCCCCGCCGCGTGTGCTCCGGCCGGTCGTGCCTGCCAGGCCGCGCTGGCTCCGCCCAACGTGGCTCGGCCCCGCCGGCCTCGCGCGCCGTCCCTGGGCCGCCTCACTGGCGCCGCTCGGCAAGCCGCGGCTGGCCTGGTGTGGGCGCCGCACCCCTGCCTCGCCTCCGCCTACCGCCGGCGGCCGCTCCCCGCGCCGGTCGTCTACCTCCGCCGCGCTCTGCTCGCCCCCCCCCCCTCGAGCGGCTCCCCGCTCCGTCCGGGTTGGCGACCGCAGCGCTCGTTCGGGCCATGCCCGCACCCAGCGCCCGTTAGGCTCTCTGGGCCTATGGCGTATGGGCCCCACGCCCAAAAAAAAGGTAAGTTAAAAAAATAATTAAAATAAATAGATAATTAATGAATTAACTTAATTAATCAATTAATTAACTTTGATTAATTAACCTGGTTACCCAATTAGGCTAACTAAATCTGTTTAACTAACTAGTCCATGACAGTGGGACCCCCCTGTCAGTTTGACTGGTCAACAAGTCAAAGTTGACTGCTGACATCACTCTGCCCTCACGCTGACGTCATAATTACATTTCCTAATTAAATTAATTCTGTTAATTCAAAGAAATGAATTAAATCTTAAAAAAATTTATAAAATAATCCGTAACTCGGATGAAAATACTTTATATATGAAAGTTGCTCAGAATTTTGAGACGCATCCGAATACGCGGTCCGTTCGTCCGCCACACATCTCTATCATACCGAACATGCAACATTCCCCTTCGTTTCATCTGCCCGAAAATGCCTAACACCGGGAATACTTTCCCGGATGTTATTCCTCTTCGCCTGTATCACCGAGCACCGCGTTAGGTCACACGTAGCACCGCCTTTTGCCATGTTATGCATTGTGATGCTATTGTTTGCTCTGTTATTTATTTGTTTCCCCTTCATTGCTTATTTTTGGTAGACTCCAATACTGTGATAGACCCCGAGACCATTGATGCTTCAGTGTTCGACTACGGCTACGCTTCCGAAGATTCTTTCGTCTACAGCGCTTCCAGGCAAGCCCCCCCCCCCTTTGATCACCAGATATCGCCTATTCTTCTTTCTACTGCTTGCATTAGAGTAGTTTAGCATGTTACGGTTCGGTTACTCCTATTCTGTTGCATAGCCTGTCATTGCTGCTACAACTGTTGATACCTGTACCTGCCATCCTAATGCTTAGTATAGGATGCTAGTATTCCATCAGTGGCCCTTCATTCTTGCCCGTCTGCCATGCTATACCATCGGGCCGTGATCACTCGGGTGGTGATCACGGGTATATACTATATACATACTTTACATACACATGATGATGATTCGGAGATGGGGGCTAAAGGGGCAGGTGGTTCCACCCAGGTAGTGGTGGGCCTGGGTTCCCGACAGCCCCCTGATGGTTACTTTGTGGCAGAGCGACAGGGCGGGTTGCGACCACCTAGGAGATAGGTGGGTTTGGCCCTGGTCGTTGTCCGCGGTTATTTCATAATAACACGTTTAACGAGATCTTGGCATTTGATCTGAGTCTGGCCATTGGCCTATACGCACTAACCGGCTACGTGGGAATAGTTGTGGGCACTCGACGTCATGGTATCAGCCGAAGCCTTCTTGACGTCAGCGACTGAGCGGCGCGCACCGGGTTGGACCGCATAACGTAACTTCCTTAGTAATGGAAGTTGCTAGGTCTGCTCACCGGACGCCCTCGCAACGTTCAGGTGTGCATTGGGCGATGGGCCCAGACCCCCGTGCGCTTAGGGTTTAGACCGGCGTGCTGACCTCTCTGTTGTGCTTAGGTAGGGCTGCGACGTGTTGATCTTCCGAGGCCGGGCATGACCCTGGAAAGTGTGTCCGGCCAAATGGGATCGAGCGTGCTGGGTTATGTGGTGCACCCTTGCAGGGAAGTTAATCTATTCGAATAGCCGTGTCCCTCGGTAAAAGGACGACCCGGAGTTGTACTCTGACCTCATGACAACTAGAACTGGATACTTAATAAAACACACCCAGACAAGTTCCAGATACAACCCGGTGATCGCTTTCCCACAGGGCGACGAGGGGAGGATCGCCGGGTAGGATTATGCTATACGATGTTACTTGGTGAACTTACCATCTATTCTATTCTACTGCTGCAAGACGGAGGCTGCGAGAAGCGAGGATACTTGTTACTATTCCATCTACTCTCTCCTACTGCTGCAAGATGGAGGTTACGAGAAGCGTAGTCTTCGATTGGATTAGCTATCCCCCTTTTATTCTGGCTTTCTGCAGTTTAGCCCACATATATTACCCCCTTAACACTGATACCATTGCATATATAGTGTAGATCCTTGCTTGCGAGTACTTTGGATGAGTACTCACGGTTGCTTTTCTCCCCCTTTTCCCCTTTGTCCCTTCTTCTCGGATGACGCAACCAGATGATGGAGTCCAGGAGCCATAGGATCCCGAAGATGTTTCTACATGGAGTTCGGCTTCGAGGAGTAGATAGGAGGTCCCAGGCAGGAGGCCTTGCCTTTTCGATCATTGTTATTTTTGTGCTAGCCTTCTTAAGGCAAACTTGTTTAACTTATGTCTGTACTCAGATATTATTGCTTCCGCAGACTCTTGTTTATTCGAGCTTTTGTATTCGAGCCCTCGAGGCCCCTGGCTTGTAATATAAAGCTTGTATTATTTTAATTAGTGTCTAGAGTTGTGTTGTGATATCTTCTAGTGAGTCTCTGATCTTGGTCGTACACATTTGCGTGCATGATTAGTGTACGGTCAAATCGGGGGCGTCACAAGTTGGTATCAGAGCCGACTGCCTGTAGGAATCCCCCTTTCCAACTCCTTGGCCGAAGTTGAGTCTAATCTTTGAAAAACAAAATTGCTAACTTGTTGTGTGGCTTATGGGCCCACAACACCAATGGGTGGTATTAGGATCTTTTATTCCTCATCTATACTCTGGGACTCTGATCTCTCTTCTATTCGGGTTAAAAGATTTTATTAACTCTGACTCTAGGTTCTCGTAACTATTTCTCCCGGAGAGCCCTCATTACAGAAGATCACCTGCTTCGTCAGAAGATTCTGAGGATATACCTTGATATTTTTTCGAGACCCTTGTGCTCATCGCCTTTGCAAATCACTGCCATCGATATATCCCTATGGATATCTGTGTGCATTTGCCATTCTCATGATCGATCCTCATCGCTCTTGTTATTACAAGATGCCTCGAAATATTCTCCGTTGTCCCGAGAATCCTTTGAGTTTACTGTCTTGCAGTTTTATTTCGCATGAAAACCCTTACGGTTATTTCCTCACATTTCTCGAGGATCCGTTCTTCTCAATTGTTCACGTGTCTCACAATATTCTTCGAAATACTTTTCGATCTTTCGAAAATCCTCTGCAGCATGTTACTCTTGAAATTCTTGCCTGCTTGCATTATGGTTAATTCCATATGACTAGTAGTCTTCATTAACATCCCTTGTCTTAGCCATTTTGAGCCTATTGATCCAATGTGTGCGTATGCACGCATTCATTAGGTTATCCTTAAAAAATGATCTTTCCGACTCAGATGTCATTCCGGACATGAGTTGGTTCTCGGCAATTCAAACCTTTATTGATTGTCCAACTAAGTGTTTTCAACTTATCCATCCTTGATCAGAGCGTGTGCTTCTGATCCTTCCTTCTGGAAACCACAATTTATTTCTATTTAAGCGTCAGACTAATCAGGTGATTCATGAATATGATGCTTCTACATTCTTTCTCCCTCTGAGTGAGTACCGATACTCACATCAGCTCCGCTGTGGATCGCCCGATCCATTGTTGGATTGTTATCCACATTGTCCTACATATTCAATCACCTTGTGAGTTCTTCCCCTGATACATAATGCCTTTGGTAAGTTGTATCATCTGCTTGGCCAACCATACTCTGCTTTTGAGCTTGAGTATTTGCTTTTGAAACTTGTGGTATATGTTACTAAGATGCCCGATGGGTTGAACCTATGACTTCCCCTAATCCGTGAGAACCCGAAAGTTTTCACAAGTCTTACTCTTCCGGTGTTCTACCAGATAAAATTCTAACAGTACAGTTTTATCAAAGCGAGAGGTGAATGAAATGATATGCATTAAAGAAGTGGGAGTCGACCTTGAACTTTGTGTTCATGCCCATGAAAATGATGTAGACCGTCTCGGAAGCTTCTTGCAAAATGATTACCCAGCTATATGATTCTTTCGGTATTCTTGAATTGATTCCTTACAGTTATGGTTCCGACCATGTTGTCCTGATCTGATATATCCGACGGGAATTCATTCTAGTGCCTCGTTTATTTTGGCAAGATTGAAGTATCTACTATCATAGGTCAATGAGCCGGTTCTACTTCTATCATGTTCTACCTTCGAGTATTACCCCCTCGTATCTCGAAGATGTCTTGCCATTGCACCACATGTTACTAACTTTGTTGAAGTAATGTCTTTCCTTGTCGTAATCAACCTACGGGTTCTGGGTTGTTGTCAACCGAGGACACCGACTAGTGAAATTTTTCTGCACTACAAATCAAATAACCCTAGTATTTTTAATGGGAAATTCTGAACTCAATCTGGTCCCTCCTAGACTATCGGCTGCATCCTGGTCTTGCTATCTTTGACTATGCTACCTCGTCCTTCTCTGGTGCACGAATTCTTCAGTGTGTGAGCACAACTTACGTCGAACTTTCAACTTCATGTTGCTTGTCTTGAAAGACAACTTTGGTTCCGAGCTTGCATCTTACATATTGATCCTATAACTTGCCATTTCGTCATTCCCTTGCTTGTTGTTGTTATTGTTTGATTGCATCCTCTGAAACCTCCCAGCAAATGCGTCGGATCACCTTCAACCCTTTGACTTCTTCCGAGATGTATATTGTGTTCATGATGAGAAATACCCTCCTTGCCTTCGATGATTTTTATTACCATCGGCAACACCCTTGACTTCCTTTCATCGCGAACTTGTCCGCATTATGAATACAACTTGCTCTCCAGCTAGTGTTGTGTTCCGCATTGAAGTATTACTGTCTTTTATGTCGAGAATGTTGTGCGGATTGCCCCACCTCTTAGAAATTCTCGGTATGAAGATACTTCTCATCATCACCATTCTTCATTGGTCCCCGTGTTGTTTTCAATCGGGATACCAATATGCTAAAGATGTTGCTTCAGTTCTGCACTTCTAGCAACCCTATTACTTTGAAGTTAACGATCGACCGTTCGTTCTTAGACTGTTGGTGTAATGCCCAGGATGGGACTATACCTCCTACGTGTCGAGGCACGACTTAAAGGTATAAGCCCATCCTAGAATGATCTCAAGTTTGGTATCTTTTCACGACTCATGTAAAAGAGGGATTAAATTGCAAAAGGAGATAGTTGGCTTACACTCGCCACTTCACACAATACATTACATAAGCAAAGCGTCATTCAAAACATCACAACCCGACTACGGGCGAAGATCCAAAAGAAAGAAACCAAAACATAAAGCCACATGTCAAGATCGGATCCTAGTAGAAACTACTACTGATCGTCGAAACGTCACAAGCATACGGCCAAACTCTCTTCATCGAGCTCCCAGAAGTACTTGAACCAGCTCCTGCTTCATCTCGGCTGAACCTACATCTGGTGTTGTAGTATCTGTGAGCCACGAGGACTCAGCAATCCCATAACCATGGGTATCAAGACTAGCAAAGCTTTATGGGTAGGAAGAGGTAAAGTGGTGAGGTTGCAGCAGCGACTAAGCATAATATGGTGGCTTACTTACGAGTACAAGAATAAGATGAGCATCTACGCAAACGGTCGCAAAAGTAGTGATCGCTAAAGATCCTGAACTACATACGAATCAAACATAACCCCACCGTGTTCTCTTCTCAAAGTGAAAAGAGACAGTCACGGTTACTCACACAGTTGTGTGTTTTACTTCAGATTCTCTGTCAAGTTTTCTACAACCGGACATTAACAAATTCCAATCTGCCACATAACCGCGGGCACGGCTTTCGAAAGATCAAAACCCTGCAGGGGTGTTCCAACTTAGCCCATCACAAGCTCTCACGATTAGCTGAAGTGACAAATATAATATCATCACTCCTTATCTTAGGGAAATCCGATCAGGCTTGGCTTCCCGGTGCACAAGACATTTCGACAATGGTAAAACAAGTCCAGCAAGACCTCCCGGCGTGCCGACACCCTGATGGTAGCCGCGCGCATCTCGTCTCAGGCCACGTCCGAATGAGCGCTACGTACAGTAACCGAAGACCCCAGATAACTGGGTGGCACCGCAAATGGCTCTAGTTTGGGACCAACACCATCAGCACTGGCCCCCCTGTTATGTAGAATTAAGAACCCGGGGACATGACCCCCTATGCAATTAATTAATTATTTAAGTTGTTATTATGAGCAAATTAAAACCAATGTTGGGCCTTGCTGGAGGAGTTTTATTCAAAGTCGAACTGTCAAGGGGTCCCCATCCACCCATCGTGTAAGGAACGCAAAATCAAGGAACATAATGCCGGTTTATCGGCGCCTAAGGTGGCATGAGTGGAACAAAACACCGAGCAAAAGGCCAAGCCTTCCACCCATGCCCAGTATATAGGTGTGTTAATAATAATAATAGATATTGTGATATATCCAACAACAAGTTCCCTCCTGGAACAAACTTCTTCTTCACCTGCAACTAACAACGCTATAAGAGGGGCTGAGCAAGCGGGTAACATAGCCAAACAGTGGTTTTGCTAGGAAGGTTTCAAAGGTTAGAGGTGTCATGGCAACAAGGAGAGGGCTGACAAAAAGATGGGTAGCGCGACAGGTAACGATAGCATCGAGACACTAAGCATGGCAATGGTAGTAAAGGTATCCAAGGGTATGATCATCTTGCCTGGGATTCCACAAGGGAGAAGAACGGATCCATGAAGTAGACGGAGCAACACAGTCGAGCGAATCCTCACAACTCCGGAACGAAACCGAAGCTATCAAGAGAAGCAACCGGAAAGAAGCAAACAACACGGTAAACACACAAGCATAAACATGGCATACGATGCACATCCAAGTATGATGCATGTCCGGTTTAAATATGCATGGCATGGCAAAGAGCACAAACAAAACTACAACTTAAGTGGAGCTCAATATGCAACGAGTTGCATATTGACGAAACACCACATTTAATTATTTAGTTGACTCTCGTTTATTTACAAGACAAGATTAAATGTTTGTTAACATGGAAGAGGTGAAGCAAAAACAAACTACACTATTTAGACATTTTAAATGAGGCCGGAAAATAACAACAACATATCCGGAAAATCCCCATAAGCATGTTTAGCAATTATAAGCAAACAACAATTCACATTCTCATGTTGTTAAATGATGCGGATGACATGATCAAGTTTATGCAAGTTATTAAAAGTTGACATGAAAATATATGAAGTATTGTCACCGTGGTGGAATGAAAGGGTGCCACGGCAACGATCCGAAAATGATGCCACACAACATATCAGTTCCGGTAACTCGGTGAGAGACCGGTGCAAAAGAAAGGTGGCGGAGCGAGTCGAACAAGATGAAAGGTGGAATGATCCCATCACCGGGTTCACACGGGTCGGCGACGAGGCAACCGAGGAGCACGACAAAAGAAGGGCACAACGGGCACGGTGCACACAAGGGAAACATTTCATACAACACAAGCATCACACGGGTCATCGGCTCGGCGGTTATACCTTCGGAACAAACGTTCACGGGGTGGTTCGAGTGTGTAGTGGAAGAAGTCGTTCTCGCGATCGGAGAGGAAGTAGGCGTTCCGTTATCGTGTCGTAGAGGGAAGTAGACGTTCTCGTCCCCGAAGAGGTACTTGGCGCATCGCCGATCGTAGTGTAGGCGTTCCCGTTCGTAGATGTTCACTTCTCCGAAGGGGTACTTGTCATCGTGGTACTTGTCGGTCCGGTCTTGGCGACGGTAGTTGTTCACGCACGTAGATGTTCATGTCATCGTAGCCGTTCGGTCATCGTGGTACTTGGTCATAGGGGTACTTGTCGGGACATGTAGAGGTACTTGGTGTCCGTCGTGGTACTTGTCGCATCCACCAAGCGTAGTCGTTCGGGCGTCGAGTTCGTAGAGGTACTTGGCGCATCCATCGTTTCCGGGCGACGGTAGTGGTACAAGTTCGCGTCTTCCCGTAGATGTTCGGGTCATCATCTCGCGTCGATCTTGCCGGTCTTGGACACACCGGAAGGAGCACTTGGCAAAAAAAAAATAGCAACATAACAAGGCGGTCCAACATGGAGCAGCAAAGGTCCTGGCAGCGGCAACTTGGCGAGGAAGAGGCCACGGCGCAGCACAGGAGCCGGTGGCCGGACGCGATGGAGGTAGGACGTTGCAGCGCTGGACGAGGGAAGGACGGGCTGAGGGGACTTGGCGGGGTGCGGCGCTGGCCTGGAGATGGTGCGGGTCGGCGCTGGGAGCCGGGAGGAGGCAGCAGGGCGCACGGGAGGGCGCACTGCGGCCTGGCGCGCCGGTGGCCGAAGGGACGGGGCGCCCTGGCGACGCAGGCTGGAGAAGGCGGGGCTCCTGGCGCTGACCGGCGCTGGCGAGGAGGGGCGACGAGGAACGGGGCGCGGAGGCGCTGCGGAGGCGAGGGAGCCTGGCCGGCCATGGCTGCGGAGACGGAGGAAGAGGCGCTCGGGGCCTGGCCTTCGCTGGAGGACGATGCGGGCGCCGGGGCGCACAAGGAGCGGCACGACTGCTCCTGGAAGCGAAGGGGAGGGCGTGGCGGCGGGGCGCCGGGCCTGGCCGGCCGCGCGTCGCGACGCTGGGGGTTCGGGAGAACGATGCTGGAGAGAGGCGCTCGGGCTGCGAGGGGATGAGGAGCGAGGGAGAGTTGGTCGAGGGGATCGGGGTACGAGGGGAACGAACTGGCGGCGCGAGGGGGAAAGAAAGAGCGAGCGGAGGGAGAGAGCTGCGGCTCGCTAGGGTTAGGATTGGGCCGGCTGGGCCTTGAAGCCTAGCAGGCTGGCTGAGGGAGGCTGGGAGAGGGATTGGGCCAGGAGGAATGGCCTTGGCCCAAGGAGGCCAATGGCTGGAATCACTCTCTCCCTCTCTTTAATCTTTAGCAGAAAAAATAGAGATAGTTCAAAAAATTAAGAAAAAGGCCACGAACAAGAAATAAAATATGGAACATTTTGAAAGGCTTTATGGAATAAAACCAACCCCACAAAAATAGTTCCAACAAAAATTGGGAAAATGCAAACTATATAATTAGCTTGCCTTAAGGAGTTTGAAAGGAGTCTAGACTTTAGGAGGAGTCTCGATACAACGGAAAAGAATTATAGACAAGGTAGGAGGGAAACTTGAAGAAGAAAAGGCATGGGGAAAATATGCAAGTGTGTTGCGGTTAATTCCAAACAAATGGAATATATAATATAGCTCCCTAATAATATTGAGAGGCTTTTATATGTTATAAAGAGAAGACATTCTTCCCTCAATTTAAATGGACCGAAGGTCCACATGGTTTATTTAAGTTGAGATGCAAAAGAAATATGACATGATGGCATGATGACATGATGCAATGCAAAAATAAATAACACAAGCACAATGAAACACGCGGGAGGAACCCGGAACATCTGGAATCTTCTGGGACGTCGGTCTTCGGGCGTCACAACTCTCCCACACTAACAGAGGATCTCGACCCGAGATCCTAGAGATATCACCGGGTAAAAACGGAAGAGGAAGAGGTAAAACAAAGTTGCTTCTTTGACAAACGAGTGAAACTAATGAACCTTGAGAGGTTGAACAAAATGAAAGAAGAATGCAACGGAGGTGAACGAAGTTAAGAGCACTCCGTTAGAAAAAGAGGAACAAGGAACATCGAGAACCTTGTAGGTTAGAAGACATGAAGCAAGAGCTTACGAACCAAAAGAATATGAAACTGCAATGGTATAGCCAAGGAATAAGAATGACAGAATTTGGACAGCACTCCGTCTGAAAATGGAAGGAATTACCAAGAACTTGAGGAGATGTAGTCATACTTGATGAAATCAACTGCATATTGCCTCTGAAACAATTAAAAGAATGGCACAAGGGGTAAGAAAGATTCAGACATCACTCCGGTTAAAAGAGAGTTAAAACTTGATAAGAAGAGGGAACTTGAATGAAGAGTACAACACTCCGGTTAAATGATAAGCAAGGTAAAAAACATGATCTCGAAAAAACGATATGGTGGTTTGGAGAGAGCAACATCACAAAGCCTCCGGAACGAAAGAATAGATGCTAGATCGTTGGGTAGAAGAACGGAGAAGAAGAAGACAACTTCTCTCAAAATTGAATTTGAAAGAGCATCCTTACGAAGAAGGGTTGAACAGAGTTGTTGGAAAATCAACAACGAAACGAATAAGCTTGATGTGGGCTTATGGAAACCATCTCACAATTAAGAGGTGACAACCAGCCACTAACGGAAATATTTGAATGGATTGAGATCAACAAGGAGATGAAAAACTTAATTCACCGGAAGGATAATGAAGAACTTGTGTCATTTATAAGCACCATAATAGCAACAATTCTCAAGGAAAGCTTTTAGGTGAAATGCAACCCAAGATAACTCCAACAAATAAATTGAATGGTTGGAAAGATCTCCTGAACAAGGAAAATGATGGTTTTAAATATCCCATTCTTGACAACTTGTGAATCATGAAACAAGAAGGGAAATTGTCAAAAATGACATACCACCATCTCAAACAATAAGGTAGAAGAATTGCAATTGGAAAGCATGATGAAGAATGCTTGAGCTCCAACAAGAATCTTGATGAAGACTACGAGGATGAATTAAATGATGATGAACCACCATGAGAACTCCGGTGATGAAAGCATGAGAAGTGAAAGATGAAAAGAATAAGATTCAAGGCCTGCGATGAATTAGATGGAGCTTTGAAATGATATAATAGAAATAACTTGGAGCTCCGGAAAACAAGATGAACAACTTAGAACCAAGGATATGATATGATGAACAAGCTCCGGAAAACAGAGATTAATCACTTCGAGGAAAAATAAGAATAAGATTTACTGTATGCTTATCCTTCATCATATTAAATTGATGACAACCAAAGGATTTGGCATACTACTTATTCTCGTTGGAAAGAATTAAAGAGAGATCTCACACAATCTTGGGTAAATCTTCAACGAACCACCGGTAGAATTATGAAAAGAACGAGTGAATTAAAACGATAACAAGGAAGAGTAACTTGAAAGAACCACCGTAAGAATATGGAGACGAACGAAGAGGCATCAATGAAGAATATTTGGAGAACGAAGTTGAAAACTGAGAACGAAGAAATATTCTGAAATGATGGCCTTCGGAGGATCACAATAAGAGGAATTCATGAAATGCTTCGGATGGGTATGAAAATAATTCCTCACAATCAAAACGATAATGAGGAAGGCATGAAGCTAGAACCATGAATCTTGAGAGAACGACCAAGATTTAAGAGAAACACTTCTCCGGTCTCCAATTGTTGAGAAAGAAGACGAGAATTGTCATGAAGAATTGTTGAGCACTCCGGAATGAAGAATTAAAACGTTGAACAAAAGATGAAAACGAATTTGAAATCGATCTTGGAGAAGACATGTGACTGATGGGGATCATTCTTATGTCACATTTTGAAAAGAATTTTAGAATAACTCCAGAAAAAATTAGAAGAGTCAGGTAAGATCCTGGAAAAAAAGCCTGTGGGTTAGGGCCCACTCAAAGAAATCACCGTTGAAAAAGATTGCTTAAGAGATATTGCACCGGTTGAATTAAAAAGGCTTGAGTAAGATAACAATCCTCAAAATAGCTTGAAATGATTAAGAATGGAATTATGAATCTTCAACACTCCGGATATGAATAGCAAGAGGAGAATGATTAATTGGTGCCCCGGAATAAGAAAGCATTGTGAAAAGAGGAAAAGGATAAGATCCACACCGAAATCTTGAATTACATCCACCGACAGAATTTGAGAACAAAAGAATGATGAACTTGACGCTCTTGAGAATCTTCACGATAAATCACCGGATAAGAACATTGAAGGAAATGAATGCAGAAATAGCACATGAATAAAATGGATAATTCATCTGAGAATTTCTTGCTCCAAGAAGAAGAAGGGTGGGAGGGTGGGAAAAACAAAGACAACTTGGGATGAATGAAACAGACAAAACGTCGGATTTCTCAACGGTGTCCGTGTGGAATAACTTGAAAAGAAGGCACACCGGTTGAAAAGGATTTAACATGACCATCTCGATGGTAAAGAAGAATTAGCACTCTCATAGAAATATGAGAACACCGATTAGGAAAGGTATGGAATCAACATTTGACATCGAAGCAACTCGAATACCAGAATCAAAACAAAAACAAAGGATTGAACAAATGAATTCCGCAGGTACATCAACTTGACGAGAAGCCACTTGGAAGAACGAAAGGTAAATAAAAAGGAACAAGGAATAGATAGAACAAATACAAGATAGAAGCTTCGTTCGACATCTTCGTGCTGAAAGCTCATGGAACGTGTTACAAAAGGGTTTTGCAATCCCCGGATCAGCATAGCCAAGGACCCTTTAAGATGCAACTCCCGATCAGAACAAGTCCATAAAACCACTTCACTCAATGTAGAACCCCAAACTTCATATCGTGCATCCGTTGGAAGAATGCCTAGAACTACTGGATGAACCCACCTATTAATTTCCGAAAGTTTCCAGTTATGCAATCAGGTGTTGGGGATACAGGGGAAGCACCGCGCAATCAACTCTAATCCTACATCCAGCTGTATCCATCCTTCAACACATAACCAGTCTTTCTCGGAAACCGTTTACCTCGGACCTTCGAAACGCATCCACTATACAAGCTATGGCAATACTCCCGAACTACTCCCCAGTACTGGGTGATGTCGGGGTTATCTTGCCACTAACCGCATAGGAGAGTTTTCGATGTCGGCCGTCTTAAGTATTCTAGAACTGATGCGATATATTTGTGACGACAACACCTCGGAGCTCAACTCCCCGGGACACTGCCACAACCCCTAAATGACAGGAGGCATCGAGAACAATGTTCTCGTCACAAAGACATCGGAACAATCCAAACAATACTCGCGTGATCCTAAAAAAATTGGTGCATTTTTGAGAGTAGAAGAGATAAAAGTAATCGTCAGGAGTCCTCACCAGAATGAAAAGAGATGAGGAGCAAAGAAATCCTACTCTCCGATATATATATAGGACTCAAAACATTTTCATGTGTGTGCCTAGACTCAACCGTCAACGATTCGATCAATCAGTGGGGGCTTCTAGGTCAGAAAAGGCTCTGAATACCAACTTGTAATGCCCAGGATGGGACTATACCTCCTACGTGTCGAGGCACGACTTAAAGGTATAAGCCCATCCTAGAATGATCTCAAGTTTGGTATCTTTGCACGACTCATGTAAAAGAGGGATTAAATTGCAAAAGGAGATAGTTGGCTTACACTCGCCACTTCACACAATACATTACATAAGCAAAACGTCATTCAAAACATCACAACCCGACTACGGGCGAAGATCCAAAAGAAAGATACCAAAACATAAAGCCACAGGTCAAGATCGGATCCTAGTAGAAACCACTACTGATCGTCGAAACGTCACAAGCATACGGCCAAACTCTCTTCATCGAGCTCCCAGAAGTACTTGAACCAGCTCCTGCTTCACTCGGCTGAACCTGCATCTGGTGTTGTAGTATCTGTGAGCCACGAGGACTCAGCAATCCCATAACCATGGGTATCAAGACTAGCAAAGCTTTATGGGTAGGAAGAGGTAAAGTGGTGAGGTTGCAGCAGCGACTAAGCATAATATGGTGGCTAACTTACGAGTACAAGAATAAGATGAGCATCTACGCAAACGGTCGCAAAAGTACTGATCGCTAAAGATCCTGAACTACATACGAATCAAACATAACCCCACCGTGTTCTCTTCTCAAAGTGAAAAGAGACAGTCACGGTTACTCACACAGTTGTGTGTTTTACTTCGGATCCTCTGTCAAGTTTTCTACAACCGGACATTAACAAATTCCAATCTGCCACATAACCGCGGGCACGGCTTTCGAAAGATCAAAACCCTGCAGGGGTGTTCCAACTTAGCCCATCACAAGCTCTCACGATTAGCTGAAGTGATAAATATAATATCATCACTCCTTATCTTAGGGAAATCCGATCAGGCTCGGCTTCCCGGTGCACAAGACATTTCGACAATGGTAAAACAAGTCCAGCAAGACCTCCCGGCGTGCCGACACCCTGATGGTAGCCGCGCGCATCTCGTCTCAGGCCACGTCCGGATGAGCGCTACGTACAGTAACCGAAGACCCCAGATAACTGGGTGGCACCGCAAGTGGCTCTAGATTGGGACCAACACCATCAGCACTGCCCCCCCTGTTATGTAGAATTAAGAATCCGGGGACATGACCCCCTATGCAATTAATTAATTATTTAAGTTGTTATTATGAGCAAATTAAACCAATGTTGGGCCTTGCTGGAGGAGTTTTATTCAAAGTCGAACTGTCAAGGGGTCCCCATCCACCCATCGTGTAAGGAACGCAAAATCAAGGAACATAATGCCGGTTTATCGGCGCCTAAGGTGGCATGAGTGGAAAAAAACACCGAGCAAAAGGCCAAGCCTTCCACCCATGCCCAGTATATAGGTGTGTTAATAATAATAATAGATATTGTGATATATCCAACAACAAGTTCCCTCCTGGAACAAACTTCTTCTTCACCTGCAACTAACAACGCTATAAGAGGGGCTGAGCAAGCGGGTAACATAGCCAAACAGTGGTTTTGCTAGGAAGGTTTCGAAGGTTAGAGGTGTCATGGCAACAAGGAGAGGGCTGACAAAAAGATGGGTAGCGCGACATGTAACGATAGCATCGAGACACTAAGCATGGCAATGGTAGTAAAGGTATCCAAGGGTATGATCATCTTGCCTGGGATTCCACAAGGGAGAAGAACGGATCCATGAAGTAGACGGAGCAACACAGTCGAGCGAATCCTCACAACTCCGGAACGAAACCGAAGCTATCAAGAGAAGCAACCGGAAAGAAGCAAACAACACGGTAAACACACAAGCATAAACATGGCATACGATGCACATCCAAGTATGATGCATGTCCGGTTTAAATATGCATGGCATGGCAAAGAGCACAAACAAAACTACAAGTTAAGTGGAGCTCAATATGCAACGAGTTGCATATTGACGAAACACCACATTTAATTATTTAGTTGACTCTCGTTTATTTACAGGACAAGATTAAATGTTTGTTAACATGGCAAGAGGTGAACCAAAAACAAACTACACTATTTAGACATTTTAAATGAGGCCGGAAAATAACAACAACATATCCGAAAAATCCCCATAAGCAAGTTTAGCAATTATAAGCAAAAAACAATTCACATTCTCATGTTGTTAAATGATGCGGATGACATGATCAAGTTTATGCAAGTTATTAAAAGTTGACATGAAAAGATATGAAGTATTGTCACCGTGGTGGAATGAAAGGGTGCCACGGCAACGATCCGAAAATGATGCCACGCAACATATCGGTTCCGGTAACTCGGTGAGAGACCGGTGCAAAAGAAAGATGGCGGAGCGAGTCGAACAAGATGAAAGGTGGAATGATCCCGTCACCGGGTTGCCACGGGTCGGCGACGAGGCAACCGAGGAGCACGACAAAAGAAGGGCACAACGGGCACGGTGCACACAAGGGAAACATTTCATACAACACAAGCATCACACAGGTCATCGGCTCGTCGGTTATACCTTCGGAACAAACGTTCACGGGGCGGTTCGAGAGCGTAGTGGAAGAAGACGTTCTCGCGATCGGAGAGGAAGTAGGCGTTCCGTTATCGTGTCGTAGAGGGAAGTAGACGTTCTCGTCCCCGAAGAGGTACTTGGCGCATCGCCGATCGTAGTGTAGGCGTTCCCATTCGTAGATGTTCACTTCTCCGAAGGGGTACTTGTCATCGTGGTACTTGTCTGTCCGGTCTTGGCGACGGTAGTTGTTCACGCACGTAGATGTTCATGTCATCGTAGCCGTTCGGTCGTCGTGGTACTTGGTCGTAGGGGTACTTGTCGGGTCATGTAGAGGTACATGGTGTCCGTCGTGGTACTTGTCGCATCCACCAAGCGTAGTCGTTCGGGCGTCGAGTTCGTAGAGGTACTTGGTGCATCCATCGTTTCCGGGCGACGGTAGTGGTACAAGTTCGCGTCTTCCCGTAGATGTTCGGGTCATCGTCTCGCGTCGATCTTGCCGGTCTTGGACACACTGGAAGGAGCACTTGGCGAAAAAAACAGCAACATAACAAGGCGGTCCAACATGGAGCAGCAAAGGTCCTGGCAGCGGCAACTTGGCGAGGAAGAGGCCACGGCGCAGCACGGGAGCCGGTGGCCGGACACGATGGAGGTAGGACGTTGCAGCGCTGGACGAGGGAAGGACGGGCTGCGGGGACTTGGCGGGGCGCGGCGCTGGCCTGGAGATGGTGCGGGTCGGCGCTGGGAGCCGGGAGGAGGCAGCAGGGCGCACGGGAGGGCGCGCTGCGGCCTGGCGCGCCGGTGGCCGAAGGGACGGGGCGCCCTGGCGACGCAGGCTGGAGAAGGCGGGGCTCCTGGCGCTGACCGGCGCTGGCGAGGAGGGGCGACGAGGAACGGGGCGCGGAGGCGCCGCGGAGGCGAGGGAGCCTGGCCGGCCCTAGCTGCGGAGACGGAGGAAGAGGCGCTCGGGGCCTGGCCTTCGCTGGAGGACGAAGCAGGCGTCGGGGCGCACAAGGAGCGGCGCGGCTGCTCCTGGAAGCGGAGGGAAGGGCGTGGCGGCGGGGCGCCGGGCCTGGCCGGCCGCGCGTCGCGATGCTGGGGGTTCGGGAGAACGATGCTGGAGAGAGGCGCTCGGGTTGCGAGGGGATGAGGAGCGAGGGAGAGTTGGTCGAGGGGATCGGGGTACGAGGGGAACGAACTGGCGGCGCGAGGGGGAAAGAAAGAGCGAGCGGAGGGAGAGAGCTACGGCTCGCTAGGGTTAGGATTGGGCCGGCTGGGCCTTGAAGCCTAGCAGGCCGGCTGAGGGAGGCTGGGAGAGGGATTGGGCCAGGAGGAATGGGCTTGGCCCAAGGAGGCCAATGGCTGGAATCACTCTCTCCCTCTCTTTAATCTTTAGCAGAAAAAAATAGAGATAGTTCAAAAAATTAAGAAAAAGGCCACGAACAAGAAATAAAATATGGAACATTTTGAAAGGCTTTATGGAATAAAACCAACCCCACAAAAATAGTTCCAACAAAAATAGGGAAAATGCAAACTAAATAATTAGCTTGCCTTAAGAAGTTTGAAAGGAGTCTAGACTTTAGGAGGAGTCTCGATACAACGGAAAAGAATTATAGACAAGGTAGGAGGGAAACTTGAAGAAGAAAAGGCATGGGGAAAATATGCAAGTGTGTTGCGGTTAATTCCAAACAAATGGAATATTTAATATAGCTCCCTAATAATATTGAGAGGCTTTTATATGTTATAAAGAGAAGACATTCTTCCCTCAATTTAAATGGACCGAAGGTCCACATGGTTTATTTAAGTTGAGATGCAAAAGAAATATGACATGATGGCATGATGACATGATGCAATGCAAAAATAAATAACACAAGCACAATGAAACACGCGGGAGGAACCCGGAACATCTGGAATCTTCTGGAATCTTCTGGAATCTTCTGGGACGTCTGTCTTCGGGCGTCACAGTTGGTTATTGACTCGTCACTCTAACATTGATTTTGCTGCCTAAGGTCATATTTCGGGCACACCTTTCACCTAATGATTAATGATGTATGTTTTTCCTCGAGCATACAACATTATATCATTTGAATTGATAAGTGTCATCCTCTTGTTCACATTATTGTGGAAATCCCTCTGTTTGGAATTCTCGATGAATTGTCGCTCAGCCCATCAGCCACCTCCTCATCATCTCCTTGGTTTAATGATGAACTATTGTTTCGGGAACTCGCTCCCATAGTTCATTTCCCAAGAATCTTGCAATGTCATTTCGTCGATCTGTGTTGCACCTTTTCTTCTCGAACATCCTGAGTCTGTGGTATCATGACACCAATCGGATCCGAATCTCGGTCAGATATGATGAATGGGGCAACTTTCCAGGAGTTATAATGTTGATCCTTTGATGATCCGGTAATATGATGTCATGCCTAGCATCCCTGGCTGGAGGACCTATCATTAAAATTTCTTTTGCAAGGTTAACCATTCTTCCAGGAGGAAATTGTAAGACTTATTTTATAAGTTGCTCCTGATGGATCATTTGTGTATCCAAAGTCTAGCCCTTGATTGAAACACCATATCATTGCTACCTCGAAGCATGACAATGATACCCCGCTCATCAACAAGAACATTGGATGCGCGATTCTAAGTGTTTCTTGATCGATTATCCAACATCGTTGTGCGGGTACATATCCTAATTCTTCTTAGCCCTTTTTCTATATGTTCATGACTTTGATCTCCTGACACGTATATCATGCCCTGCTTAATCTTGAAAATGATATACTCCTATTCATTGTGTTTAAACACAATTCCTTTCCATATGTTTGTTTAACCTTTCTGTGATCTTCATATAATCTAAGCAGTAATAATTTTCTGCTTATGTAAACACCTTGGTGTACAACTCTGTCAGTAAGACCCTGTTCCTATTGTTGATAACATTCCGGTAACCACCGATGGAAGAAAACTTTGCCTACCGGTCTGCCTCGTTTCAACGAGCAAGGAAATGGTTCCCTACGTTCCTCGTCCTTGGCGCCGACATTGTTGCCGGCATAGCTGACAAGCTATCCACTGACATGCCTCCTTGTCGCGGATGTGCAAGATGTCACCACCCTTCATACTTTCAATCCACATGGTGGGCCCATAACCCACAGGTCCACTGGATCGAAACCTGACTCTTCTTTACAACCCGGATTCTAATGTATCCTTTGCACCTGGCTTCGTATGTGATTCATGAGCTAAATTCTATACCATTATTCATCTTGGAATCAAACACCATGTTATTCTCGTTGTGCATTGCCCCCATTCCAGCTTCTGTCTAGGCACCGAATGATTGCCTACCCATTTGAAACTTTCGTACCATCGTATATTGCACTCAACGAATTCAGTGAAATACAACTCGTGGGGTACCTAGTGTATTTCCCATTGAGTTCACCGTCAGATGCCCAGCTTTGTAGAGATGCGTTCTTCCAAAGTTTCCCCCCCTTATCGCGTTCGTAGGACGATGAAGACCCCGGAGAAAGGATGCCGACTTGATCACGACGACTTGAAGCCGAGAAATGAAGACATCAATGAAAGGGATCAACCTCTTCGAAAGGGCAGCCAAGACCGAGAAGACTCGTTAGGTTTTCGCTACCATCCCTTCCCCCCCCCTACTCCACCGCTTAAATCTCGGGACGAGATTTGTTGAAGTGGAGGAGAATTGTGACGCCCGGATAGTTAAGCTACACTAACCCTCTGCTAATGACGACACGTCACCGCAATTACGGTTGTTAATCTCGTGTTAGTTGGAAACTCGTTTGAATTCAAATTCAAAATCAAGTCAAACAATAAAAGTTTTCAAACATTAAAAATAAAATGTTTTGGATGTGGCAAATAAGTCATAGGTATGTATGGTGAAGAAACCACATTTTTGTAAAATGATTAACTGCTCTAAAATAATTAATACAATAGGTAAAACAATTAAATAATTGCCGCTTGTATTTTATAAAATACTAAATTTAATTATTTGGGGGATAAACCTTTTTGTAGTAGAAGTGTAATTAGTGATACTATTACGGGTACAACTTTTATGTTTTGTAAAACTAAGATAAAACAAAACAGTAGAAGGAAAAAAAGGAGAAGGATAAGAAAAGGGAAAATAAAACAAAAGACAAAATAGCTAGAAAACGGGAAAGGGGGGAGAACCCTCTGGCCCAACTGGGCCTTGGCCCAGCTATGCTACCAGGCCGACCTCAGCCCCGCTCCCCTGTTCCCTGTCGTCGTGGCTCTAGCCGATGCCCGCCACGGCACCGGCCGGCACCGTGGAGGCCATCTGCCAGCACTCGCATCCTACTTAACTGCGGCCACCCCAAACCCTAACCTTTCCCCCCGATCCCCTTTCTCTCCTCGAGCCCGACGCCAGCCCACGCCCCTGGCGCCCGACACCAACGATGTTCGTCCTCGCCAGAGTCACCTCCGCGCCACACCGCCACCGCCGACCGTCTCCGTCGTCGTCCCCGTCTTCCCCCTCGACGGACTCCTTCGCGCCTCGCCGACCCCGTTTGACTACAACGTCGATTAGGCCCTGGCCTCGTCCTTCCCTTCCCTCTGACCGCCCGCGTTCGCATCTCGTCCCGGCCCTCGTCCCGCGCTCGCCCGCCTTCCTCCACGCTACCTCACCTGGCCGTCCTCTGCTGCAGTCCGCGTCGCGCTCGTCTTGTGGGACCAAACCCCCAGGCCAAATGGCCACCGGAGTGCCGATGCCGCGCTCGCCGTCGCCGCGTCTGAAGCTCTGCTCCCGCAGCCCCTCTCGCCCTTGGCCACTCCGCCTGCGCCGTGGCCTGCGTCCGGCCGAGCTCCCGCGCGTGCTCGCCGCGCCTCTGTTCGTCCTAGGCCGCGCCCTCGCGCATTGGCGTCTACCTAGCCGGCGCCCCTGCTCCTGCTAGCTGCCGCTGCTACTGCGTGCTGCCTTGCCGCCGCTACTACACTCAGATGCCTGCCGTTGCTTGCTCTACTACTCCGCCTGGCCGCTCCCCGCTCGTACTGGACGCGCCACACCCCTCCGCCCCGCCGCGTGTGCTCCGGCCGGCCGTGCTTGCCAGGCCGCGCTGGCTCCGCCCACCGTGGCTCGGCCCCGTCGGCCTCGCGCGCCGTCCCTGGGCCGCCTCACTGGCACCGCTCGCCAAGCCGCGGCTGGCCTGGTGCGGGCGCCGCACCCCTGCCTCGCCTCCGTCTACCGCCGGCGGCCGCTCCCCACGCCGGTCGTCTACCTCCACCGCGCTCTGCTCGCCCCCCCCCCCTCGAGCGGCTCCCCGCTCCGTCTGGGTTGGCGACCGCAGCGCTCGTTCGGGCCATGCCCGCACCCAGCGCCCGTTAGGCTCTCAGGGCCCCACGCCCAAAAAAAAGGTAAGTTAAAAAATAATTAAAATAAATAGATAATTAATTAATTAATTAATTAACTTAATTAATCAATTAATTAACTTAATTAACTTTGATTAATTAACCTAGTTACCCAATTAGGCTAACTAAATCTGTTTAACTAACTAGTCCATGACAGTGGGACCCCCCTGTCAGTTTGACTGGTCAACAAGTCAAAGTTGACTGCTGACATCACTCTGCCCTCACGCTGACGTCATAATTACATTTCCTAATTAAATTAATTCTGTTAATTCAAAGAAATGAATTAAATCTTTAAAAAAATTGTAAAATAATCCGTAACTCGGATGAAAATACTTTATATATGAAAGTTGCTCAGAATTTCGAGACGCATCCGAATACGCGGTCCGTTCGTCCGCCACACATCTCTATCATACCGAACATGCAACATTCCCCTTCGTTTCATCTGCCCGAAAATGCCTAACACCGGGAATACTTTCCCGGATGTTATTCCTCTTCGCCTGTATCACCGAGCACCGCGTTAGGTCACACGTAACACCGCCTTTTGCCATGTTATGCTTTGTGATGGTATTGTTTGCTCTGTTATTTATTTGTTTCCCCTTCGTTGCTTATTTTCGGTAGACTCCAATACTGTTATAGACCCCGAGACCATTGATGCTTCGGTGTTCGACTACGGCTACGCTTCCAAAGATTCCTTTCGTCTGCAGGGCTTCCAGGCAAGCCCCCCCTTTGATCACCAGATATCGCCTATTCTTCTTTCTACTGCTTGCATTAGAGTAGTGTAGCATGTTACGGTTCGGTTACTCCTATTCTGTTGCATAGCCTGTCATTGCTGCTACAACTGTTGATACCTGTACCTGCCATCCTAATGCTTACTATAGGATGCTAGTATTCCATCTGTGGCCCTTCATTCTTGTCCGCCTGCTATGCTATACCATCGGGCCGTGATCACTCGGGTGGTGATCACGGGTATATACTATATACATACTTTACATACACATGATGATGATTCGGAGATGGGGGCTGAAGGGGCAGGTGGTTCCACCCAGGTAGTGGTGGGCCAGGGTTCCCGACAGCCCCCTGATGGTTACTTTGTGGCAGAGCGACAGGGCGGGTTGCGACCACCTAGGAGACAGGTGGGTCTGGCCCTGGTCGTTGTCCGCGGTTATTTCATAATAACACATTTAACGAGATCTTGGCATTTGATCTGAGTCTGGCCATTGGCCTATACGCACTAACCAGCTACGTGGGAATAGTTGTGGGCACTCGACGTCATGGTATCAGCCGAAGCCTTCTTGACGTCAGCGACTGAGCGGCGCGCGCCGGGTTGGACCGCATAACGTAACTTCCTTAGTAATGGAAGTTGCTAGGTCTGCTCACCGGACGCCCTCACAACGTTCAGGTGTGCATTGGGCGATGGGCCCAGACCCCCGTGCGCTTAGGGTTTAGACCGGCATGCTGACCTCTCTGTTGTGCTTAGGTAGGGCTGCGACGTGTTGATCTTCCGAGGCCGGGCATGACCCTGGAAAGTGTGTCCGGCCAAATGGGATCGAGCGTGCTGGGTTATGTGGTGCACCCCTGCAGGGAAGTTAATCTATTCGAATAGCCGTGTCCCTCGGTAAAAGGACGACCCGGAGTTGTACTCTGACGTCATGACAACTAGAACTGGATACTTAATAAAACACACCCAGACAAGTTCTAGATACAACCCGGTGATCGCTTTCCCACAGGGCGACGAGGGGAGGATCGCCGGGTAGGATTATGCTATACGATGTTACTTGGTGAACTTACCATCTATTCTATTCTACTGCTGCAAGACGGAGGCTGCGAGAAGCGAGGATACTTGTTACTATTCCATCTACTCTCTCCTACTGCTGCAAGATGGAGGTTACGAGAAGCGTAGTCTTCGATTGGATTAGCTATCCCCCTCTTATTCTGGCTTTCTGCAGTTTAGCCCACAGATATTGCCCCCTTTACACTGATACCATTGCATATGTAGTGTAGATCCTTGCTTGCGAGTACTTTGGATGAGTACTCACGGTTGCTTTTCTCCCCCTTTTCCCCTTTGTCCCTTCTTCTCGGATGACGCAACCAGATGATGGAGTCCAGGAGCCAGAGGATCCCGAAGATGTTTCTACGTGGAGTTCGGCTTCGAGGAGTAGATAGGAGGTCCCATGCAGGAGGCCTTGCCTTTTCGATCATTGTTATTTTTGTGCTAGCCTTGTTAAGGCAAACTTGTTTAACTTATGTCTGTACTCAGATATTATTGCTTCCGCTGACTCTTGTTTATTCGAGCTTTTGTATTCGAGCCCTCGAGGCCCCTGGCTTGTAATATAAAGCTTGTATTATTTTAATTAGTGTCTAGAGTTGTGTTGTGATATCTTCCAGTGAGTCTCTGATCTTGGTCGTACACATTTGCGTGCATGATTAGTGTATGATCTAATCGGGGGCGTCACAGTTGACCAACTGCCAGATCTGGATATAATTGCAAAGAGCCAACGGCTCGAGGATCACCCCCACCCGGCTATCTGAGATCCTACGATGATCGTTCGGGGTATCCCGAACAGTCTGCCCCTTCCTAGTACGACTGGAGACCAATAGGGGTGCCTTAGGTGCGATCTTTGAGATGGCCCGACCATCAAATCAGAGGTCCTCCTAGAATAAGACAATAGCTCCATCATGAACCACCATCTTGGTGGAAGTGACGAACACTGCATGTTCATCTCACGAGAACTAGTGGTCGAGGCCCTCCAAGGGGCGGTCGGGATTAGTGCGCATCCTACAGAGACAGTGTACCGGGAGACTAATAGTCACCCTCTCGAGGTCCGAAACACCTAGCACGTCCAAAAGAAGGGGCCTAGACAACCGATATCAGTTGACGTGGCAGGGCCGTGTAAGATCCCACAAAACCTGCCATGTGAAATCCTCCAACCAAAATGGCTAACAAATCCACTGAGGTAAGCTAGACACCTTGTAAGATCCCGCATGACATGCCATGCACCGGAAACCACCGAAGATGTGATTAAGAACATGCACCGGAAAGTCATGTTTACCAGATTTCGTTATGACAACAAGATCAAACCCATGAACACACACATAATCATTAATGTGTCAGTGTTTAGACAAGTCACCAAGAACTCTGCTATTTCAAAGCATGTCTTCCGTGATGGGTAAGAACTTCCGCCTTTTAGGAGTTTTTTTTTTCTTTTTCGACGAGTGTGATTCAGATTTTCAAGATGTTGTAAGATCACAAAGCTTGGCCCAAGCCTCTTGTCATCTAAACCCACCTCCGAGCACCTGGTTCACCAAATGAGAGAGAAGTTGACAGTCATACACAGATTCAACTCCCCCTCCTCGATTCCATGGTTCTCGGGAGGGCACGAGCGTTTTGGGATAAACCTTCAAATGGCCTCCACATGCTTGAGATCCCTCACCGACATCTCGACCTCCTCATACATTCCTTTGAGGAAGCTACACCATGATTTTTCATATTTGAAGAGATTTGTGAATGTGAGACAGAAAGGATTTGAACGGATATATACTTGAGTGTACTCAAGGTTGTGCACAGCTTGATGTCTATTTCACATGGATGGCAACATAGTCTTGAGATATGCCCTTCACCCCCTTTGCCTTATTAGGCTTAGTTTCACTTCTCGTATGGCTCTTTGTATTTGTATTTGCCGATGTGATCATTTGTGTGGGTGTATTCATGATATCGATGTGCATCCTAATTATGCATAGGTTATGTGCTTCTTAGTTATGGTTGATATCTCCACAGTGTTACTCCCTCAGTTTCTAAATATTTGTTTTCTAGAGATTTCAATAAGTGACTACATACAAAGCAAAATGAGTGAATATACACTCTAAAATATGTCTACATACATCCGTATGTTGTAGCCTATTTGAATATTTGGGAACGGTGGTAACACTATGGAGATATCAACCATAAGCCGATGAGCTACCGGATTCAAAAACTGAAAAACCAGATGGACATGATTACATTACATATCCATTTTTAAGGACCAAGAAAATTCAGAGCGACATGGTTCAAGCAGAGCAATGGTGGCAGAAGCTTTATTCATTGGGAACCAGATCGAGCTCACTCTCGTCCGTCGACGGACTATAGATCAGGGATGGTCCTTGAGGAAGCCGAGGAGGAGGTCGTTGATCTGGTCCGGGAACTGCTCCTGCACGAAGTGGCACCCCTCCGGGATGTAGGTGATCTTTAGGTCCGGCGCGAAGGTGTTCATGACGCCGCTCCTCATGGCGGTCTCGAAACCAGGGAACTTGAAGCAGTAGTCCTTCTCCCCCATCACCATGAACACCGGGACCTGGAACTTGGGGTCCACGTGTTTCGTCATCCTGTGCAGAGCCCTGCGATCATGGAATGGAAGCAGTTGAGTTCGTCAGTCTGTTTCTTCTTCGTTGTAAATAATCGTGCCATGGGGGCACGAAGAACCTTCCGTTGACCTACCTGTATGGTATCTGGAGAGGGTAGCGGAAGCCGGACTTGTCGTAGAGCGCGGCGTAGGCGTCGAGGTCCTCCTCGGTGAACCACGGCGGCAGGGGCGTGGAGAGGTCGGCGAGGTCCATGATCTCCTGCCCTTCCTCCGCGATCGGGACGTCGCTGCGGGAGAAGAGGATGTAGATGGTGCGCACCACGCGCCGGACGTCGTGCCGGCCGAAGTCGGCCTCCGCCCTGTCGGGCTCGCGCCACCGCAGGACGTAGAACCCCTCCGGCATGGTGTCGAAGTTAAAGGGCACCGGGCTGAAGGGGATGCCCAGGCACATGACGCCGCGGGTGCGGTCCGGGTGCCCCAGCGCGAAGTCGTACGCCGGGATGGCGCCGTAGTCCTTGCCCACCAGGAACACCTGGAGGAGCACATGCACAAGATGGTCATGCCATGCCATGCCACGGAGTGAGCATGGCGGGCTACATACGTTTCTCAGCTGTTCACTGGGGTGGATGCGGCGCTTACCTTCTTGATGGAGAGGGCGTCGAGGATGGCGAGCACGTCGGCGACGAGGTCCTCCCAGGTGGCCTCTACGTCCTCCGGCGGCTGGTCGGAGAGCCCGTAGCCGCGGCTGTCGGGCGCGATGGCGCGGTACCCGGCGGCGGCCACGGCCAGCATCTGGTGGCGCCACGTGTACCATATCTCCGGGAAGCCGTGCAAGAACACCACCGTCCCAAGCTCATCTACAAGCCGCACAATGGACAGAACCACAGATCACACACATGACAAAGAACCGTCGCTCTGCTTCGCTCCATCAAGCTCAAGCTCCACTCACGACGCCGATGGCAAAAAGAAGGGGGGAAACGAAACGAGCCCTCACCTTTGCCTACTTGAGCGAGGTGGAGGTTGAGCCCACGGACGGCGAGGTTGGTGTGCTCAATCTGCTGCGCCATTGGTGCTTGCTTCCGGAGCTCCTAGTGCGAGATGCTTCACTTTATATAGCCAGGAGGAGAAATGAAAGGATGGAACAGGGACGAGAAATCTTTGGGTAGTGGGGAATAATCCGAGATGGCTCCCCAGTCCCCACTCTCTTTGACCCTGCCGTTTTGGCTTGATGCGCTCTTGGTGTTTCCTGCGGGCCGAGCTATAGACAACCACAGAGCTCCCTGGAATCCAAGACATAGCTCAGCGCAGATACCCTGAAATCCTACAAAGAAAAATAAAATCCGTGGATAAGAATCAGCACTACACCAGGGCCTTGCAAGGCCATTTCGAGCATCTGCTCAGATCTGGTTGACCTCTCAAGTCTAACTCACCCGGAATTGAAACTCTGCTCCGCTGTAACTGTCTGTTTGTGGGCTAATTTTGCCTGAAGAAATACAGTTACGGTGTGGGTGACTCGTGGGTCCTACAACCCTAGGTACTGCGCTTGATAAAATAGTCCAAGGCCTGGACCACGAGGGCTTTAGTTATATGGCCTTACCAGATGTCAGGCCGGCCTCGTGCTACTAATTTTCTTTGCAACCATCGGCTGTCGATCTTTCTGCAATAATGCATGCAATTTTTTGGAATCTAAACCCAGCCTTATCATGCAATAATGCATGCAATTTTTTGTCTCGTAGGCTGGTCACAATGGACAGGAACATAAGGTAGTAACATACACACTTATCTAGACTATGTTACTACCTCCACAGTGGGTAGGAACATGTAGGTAGTGTCATGCAACGATGTATTTATTAGCTTATAGACTCATTGTTTCTTGAAGTGTGTGATGTTTCGGTAACTTAGCTAGTTACCACAAGCACCTCACTCTTCATTAAATACGTGCCACATAAGCAATGTTGTATTGAAATATGTGATGTTACTCCTAAGGCTGGTCACAATGGGCAGGAACATAAGGTAGTAACATACACACTTATCTAGACTATGTTACTACCTCCACAGTGGGTAGGAACATGTAGGTAGTGTCATGCAATGATGCATTTATTAGCTTATAGACTCATTGTTTCTTGAAGTGTGTGATGTTACGGTAACTTAGCTAGTTACCACAAGCACCTCACTCTTAATTAAATATGTGCCACATAAGCAATGTTGTATTGAAATATGTGATGTTACTCCTAAGTTCCACCCCATTGTGACCAGCATAAGTTCCACCCCATTGTGACCAGCCTTATACTACGAATGATCCAAATATTTTGCACAGTAATCAAATAAATCATTAATAAGTATTTTTAGTTCCGATTTTCATATTATCAGTCCAAATATTTATGTTTCATATAATCAAATCTCATTGAAATATCTAGAGGGAAAGCTGGAAGGAATAGCCCTAGCCATGATATCATTTGCATCCCAAAGCACTCATTTTTATTCAATACAACACAAAAATGAGCATTATTACCAGAACCCCCTCACAAACATATTTCACAAAGGTCCAAGTTTGCGGAGTCAGAAACACTAAAGTTTACAAGGATATCAACCGCACCAAGCTAGTACATTTTACAGGGTAGATAAGAACACAAGTACTGCAGTACTACTTAAAACAGATTGTTTGGACTGACAGATCGCTGGCCCTACATAGATTGATGCTGGAACTCAAAGTTCATAGGCAGGGAACCTTGATTCAGAGGGGTTAACCATGTCTAAAAGAAGGTATGCCATCCCAGCCTTTCCTTCAAACAATGAAAACGGACGGTCACCACCATGCATGGCCTCCTCGGCAATCAACCGATCAGCATTTTCAAGCAGAAAGCAAGCAAAAGCCTTAGCCCGGTAGAGGTACTCAACATTGCCAGTTAGCCTATAAAGTGAGAGGAATACATAGGCATTCCCGCTTATACCGTGGCATATTCCAACTCGCTTGAGAAGACCACGGTTCCAGACAACTTCAGCAGCCTCTGCAGCGGACTGCTTGAAGTGATCGTCTTGGAAGACCTGAAACACAAACGGTTAGCTCATCAATGTGACCAAAGGGAAAGTTTAATAGAATGCTATTGCTTGGCAACTCATCAGTCACAACTAAAACTTATGCCTAAATACCCTAAAAAAAAAACTTATGCCTAAACCTAATTGGTCAACAGTAAAGAAAACTACTGCTGAGGCCTGAACAAACTTGCCTATGTGGACATGCATGCACAACTTCCCAGATGGGTATGCATATTTTTTTAGAAAAGGGGTATTCCCCGGCCTCTGCATCAAACTGATGCATACGGCCAAGATGGGTATGCATATGTGCTCCGAATGAGGTGCATACATGCTCAGGAAGATCCTATAGAAAAACTCTATACAGATGCAGCAATACCTGATATGCCTTAGCGAGCGTAAGAGCAACACCAGGGGCACCATGGCACCAATGCATCAGGCGATCGGATTCGCTGTCTTCACTCGAGGGATAGTTTCCACTAGGAAACCGGTTACTGATCATGTACCGCAGAGTATTCTTCACGTCATCCTGCTCATCCAGCTTCAATTCAGTGTGCATGAGGACATGCATGATTCCAGCAAGTCCATGGGCAGCACCCCAGTACTTCTTCCCATGCCACTCATACATCAGCGGGCAGCTCCCCTTGTTGGACAGCTTCCTTCCCTCCCTAATTATGTCCTTTGCCACAGAACTCTGCATCATTGCAGCGGTTTTGCATGATTAGATAACTTGTACCTTTCACATTGTTCTACAGAAACAAATAATGTGAAAAGAGGATCAGAATCAGTGTCAACATACAATGTGTTCGGCAGGAATTGTCTTGTCACTGAGATGCTCATTCAGGAACAAACAAGCCCACAAATAACCCGCCCTTCCATAAAGCAGCTCGTTTGGCACTTTCTCTGTGATAATTATCTACAAGATCACAAATGTAAGACAACTCTGCCAACAACACTAGGTATACCATCCATGGTTCTACAACCATGTAGCAGAATAGCAGGGAAATTAACATACTGACTCAAGAACCGAAATTACGCTTAATAGGAGCTTCACCTCATCAAACGAGCTCAGATAATTGGTCACCATCAACTGATCATTGCAATACTTCGCGATCACTGCTCCGAGAGCGCAGACGCCGGCCCTCCCGCATATGAAAGTCAAGAACCTGCGCCTTGCAACCAGACGATCATTTCACATGGATTAAAAACGAGCGGAACAATCTAACCAGGATAACTACAAAACTGAAACAATGAGAACTTGAGAAGGAGTCGCCATCGTACGGCAGGCCAAGCGACGCGGCATCGCAGGCTTGGACGATGTCGCTGGCGAGGTTGAGATCACGGCGGTCGCCTGTGACCTGGAAGGACTTGAACAGCAGGAGTGCCGTCCCGAGCGCGCCCGTGTAGAGCGTGTAGTCCGTCACATGGCCCCCCGTCCTAGTCCATGTCTCTTGCACGACCTGCAGGACACAAACAATCAGTCGAGCACCTCGCGCGCGCGCCACGAGATCAAACCACAACACAAGCAATGAAGCAAAGACGCCCCGTGCCTTGTCTTTGAGCCGGAGGGCGGCGCGGAGGAGCCGGTCGGAGAGCCTGGGGTAGGGGAGCGAGAGCAGGCCGCGGAGCCCGGCGGAGGGAGGGTCGCCGCCGTCGGGTGCCTCGGCGACGAAGTCGGGGAGGTCGTTGGGGAAGAAGCGGTCGGCCATGGCTACTGCCGCGCCGTGCGCGCGTCGGCGCTTCGTGGCGTGGCGGGAGGAGGGAGAGGAGGAGGAGGAGGAGGAAGACTCGCCGTGCGGGGGCTGCCGGGCGTGGTGGAGGCCTTCCACCTTCTCGTCATCGCCATTTCCCATATTTTTCTGCTGGGTTCCTCGGCGACGCTGGCACGTCTGTGGTGAGCTTGGACGCGTGGAGTACGGCTGTCTCTTTCTTCTAGAGCATGGAGCTGCTCACCGCTTCAATGTCAGGAGCCAATCTGTCTATAACATTTTAAGAATTAGGAACATTTACGTTCAAAAAATTTTTTAGGAATATTTAAAGAGTGAAGAACATGGCAACAATGTTTGCAATATTTCAAACTTTGCTTCGGGTACACCCTTAAACAAGTTTACATATTTCAGTGTAGATTAAAGGGTAAAGATTAGAAGTTACCTATTCAATAAAAATCTTTTGTATCCAAATCACATTTGATCTACAGGCTAATATGACGATAGCCTTAAGTCACTTTAAGATTCATGTAAACTTTTAAGGGAGGGTGTATGAGAGCAAAACTTTTCAATGAGATTTGATTGTATGATACATGAATATTTGGGGTAATATTGCGAGAAATAAAACTAAAAATACATATAATTTATTATGTTTAATTATTTTTAGCTGTGAAAACCGGTTAAGACTCATGTCTGGACACGGATACGGCAGCCATTCATCCAACCCTATACCGCAAATGTTCGTCTTAGAAAAATAGCAAATGAGATTTGTAATTTGCTTAATAGCTAAACTACTAGTTTCGACAAATGCTACTCATATTTCTGCCAAATGAAGCTACTAAGCTCCGCCTAATCTAGCAATACCGACTAATCAAGTATAATTAACACCTTCTCCCAAATGCACAAGCGTCTTCCACATTACCTTCCGCCAAATGTAACACAATTAGCACAAAGTCTTCCGCCCAAAGCTAGCCATTCTGAGCGGACGCAGAGTAGAGATGGTACGTGATGCCTTTTGGTTGGCCAGACGGATGTCTGGACTTCCGCAACCCCCCCCCCTCCCGGGTTGGTTCCAGTTTGTCAGAAAAACATGGTACGAACCGCTCAGCGGACCGACACATGACCGTGTTAGATGGCAAATTGCGTTCGGACAACGCGATTTGGACGCTTGCGCGAGATTTGAGGGTCCGCCTTGGAGATGCCCTAACAATTTAGATATGGAAGGCCGAACTAGTACTAGGCTTGGTTTACAACTATTTTTTCATGTATAAGTATAAACTAAGCACGACACAATACAATTCAATAACCATATATCGCTTTATTAAAGAGGATTTCTACCAACTTTGCCAAGACTTTTGGGAAGGTAAAGTGAACCTAGACTGTTTAAACACCTCACTCATTACCTTGATCCCGAAGAAACTGACCCCAGAAATGGTGAACGATTATAGACCGATTTCCTTGTTGAATTGTGTGCTCATAGTCATCACAAAGATTTTAGCGGAAAGACTCCAACTCTGGATTCTAAAAACAGTTCACCGAAACCAATATGGCTTTATTAAGACTAGGACAATACAAGATTGTCTCGGTTGGGCATTCGAATATCTACATCAATGCAAGCACTCTGGAAATGAGATTGTCATTTTGAAACTTGACTTCGCAAAAGCGTTTGATACGATGGAGCATGAGTTCATTTTGAAAATGCTTAAATGCAAAGGGTTTGATGATAGATGGTGCATGTGGATAAAGATGCTGCTCGATTCAGGCTCCTCTTCAATTCTTCTTAACGGTATATCTGATAAGGAGTTCAAATGCAAGAGGGGGGGGGGGTGAGACAAGGGGATCCGATATCCTCTTTATTATTTGTGCTGGCGGCGGATTTGTTACAATCCCTAATCAATAAAGCCTGGACTGAAGGCCTAATTAATTAGCCAATTAATCAACCTGCATTAGAAAACTTCCCAGTTATCCAGTATGCGGACGACACCTTAATTGTTCTCCCGGCCAATGGTGAAGATCTGATCACAATTAAAGCCATCCTAGACTCTTACACTCGTGCTACCGGCCTGAAAATTAAATATTCCAAGTCACAACTAATGCCAATCAATGTGGAGGAGCAAAAAGTTGCTGACTTAGCCAGGGTTTTTGGGTGTCAAGTTGGAACAATGTCGTTCACGTATCTTGGTCTACCACTCGGAACAACTAAACCCACAGTTAAGGAGTTGATGCCATTAGTGGACAGAATCGAGAGAAGATTAACGGGAACTACCATTTGGTTATCATATGGAGAACGTGTGCAACTAATCAACTCAACGCTCTCCTCGCTTCTCTCATTTGCAATGTGTGTCCTAAAACTACCACTCAAGTTGATTGAAATCTTCGACAGAGCTAGAAGACATTGTTTATGGAGAAAGGAAATTGACAGAGATGCTAAAACTCATTCACTCGCTGCCCGGGACCTTGTTTGTCGTCCTAAGAAGAAAGGAGGGCTTGGTGTCATCAACTTCCAAATTCAAAACAACGCCCTGCTGATTAAATACCTACACAAGTTTATGCATAATCATGATACTCCATGGGTGATGATTTTATGGGACGCTTACTACTCTGATGGAATCCCTCCTCACGCCAAACCAATCTGTGGCTCTTTCTGGTGGCATGATGTGTTCTCTCTGATGGATGTGTATCGTGGGATTACAACTTGTGTACCAACGGCGGGGGACACTATTCTTCCGTGGAAAGACGTTTGGCCGGAGGAGCAACCTTTAATAAACACTCATGAGCATCTGTTCTCCTTCACTACAAATGAGGACAATTCTACAACAACAGTTTGCCAGAAGATAACTTCATGTTACCATTATCTTTGGAGGCCAGGACAGAATTGGATAATCTTCAGGCAACTTTGACTGGAATATCTCTGGAGCAGATGGCCACAGATGAATGGATTCTATGTTGGGGGGACACAAAGTACAAACCAAAAAAGTTCCATGACTTCATTTTCAGGAATGTGCAAGCTCCTCACGTCGTAACTTCGATATGGAAATCCAAGTGTATCATGAGACACAAGGTTTTTGCGTGGCTAATGCTCCTTGACAGAATAAACACCAGAGATTTATTGCAAAGACGACACTTCAATATTGGTGATGATCATAACTGCCCTCTATGTGAGCATGTTGTACTTGAAACAAACAACCACCTATTCTATGAATGCCCTTTTGCTATCAGGTGCTGGGAGATATTGGGTATTGAATGGGCTAACCATCTGGATATGCAAGCAAGACATGATCAAGCCAAAGAGAGATGGCATAGACCATTATTTAAAGAAATCACCACCCTAGCTTCCTGGAATATATGGAAACAGAGAAACAAGCTAATTTTTGAAGGGGAGGTGGCCATACATCTTGATTGGCTGAGGAAACTGAAAGAGTACTTCATGATTTTAGGGTATAGAATAAATCCTCATAGCTTGACATTCTTGGAAGGATACAATAATTCTCTCACAACAGTAGCACACACCTCTATATAATTGTCTCTGTATATATTTCTTTTTAGAGTGCTACCCAAAGTGGCTAGCCCCAACCCTTTTGTAATGCTTCTTGTAAAACCCCCCTGAGGTGCTCATGTTAACCCTCGGTTAACATTTAATAAAATATAACAGTGGGAGCTTCTCTTGCTATTTTTCATTGTCAAAAAAATAACCATACATCGCTCCTTGGCACTTCCTCCGGTCGCCAAGAGAGGGCGTACAGAAAACTTTGTTTTTTTAGAAAGAAGGGCGCACATGATTATTAGCAGTGAATTTCCTAAAATACCCCTTCCACCGTTACCGACCTCTTTCTTTATCAAGGCAGTTATTGTGCACACGATTACGCAAGGATGAAATGGTCACATGCAGGTAAATTAGGAAGTTTCGCTGGCATTGTGCTCCTCCTTAATCTACAAGCCGAAATAATTATCTGCTATTTTCACGGTTGGAGGGAGTAGTTGAGTAATTATAAATTATGTATCTTATTTATCAAAGATATTAGTATCGCTCATCTCAAAGAATTCTTAGTTCTTCTCTGAATTTTCAGGGCATAAGGTATGAACACGTCATTTTTTCAAGTAACTCATTAGAACGTCATGGCTAAGATAGTAGATTCCTAGAGGGACTGAGATCGCACACGAGATTGACAAAGGCATCACTCGCACCTTTCTTATCAAACATGGTGTTTGATCCCTAGTGGGCTAGGGGTACAGCCATCCTCCTGACCTCCCTAGTGATTCTCAAAAATCATGTATAACTTTGATGAAACTAATTATGGAGCGGAAGATAAATAGTCGTTTCCTAACACCCTCTAATTAACCGGTCAACCTTGTGGATGTCGCCTAGAGGGGGGCATGAATAGGAGCTTTAAAAATAATTATGGTTCGGGCTTGAACAAATGCGGAATAAAACTAGTGTTTAATTTGTCAGGCACAAGACCTAAATCAACTAGTATGTGCACCAACAACTTATATTAATCAAGATAAACAACTAGGTGATAACAAGATGTATATCATGAAACACTATGGATAACACAAAGTAAAGGGCTTGGGTAAGAGATAACCAAGGCACGTGGAGACGATGGTGTATTCCGAAGTTCACACCCTTGCAGATACTAATCTTCGTTTGGAGCGGTGTGGAGGCACAATGCAAAATTCCTCTAGGGCCACCGTAATCCGCACACAATGCAAGATGTCGTGATTCCACCAAGGGACCCTTGAGGGTGGTCACCGAACCCATACAAATGGCAACCCTTGGGGGCGGTCACCGAACCCGTACACTTTGACAACCCTTGGGGATAGTCATCTGAACTCGTACAAATTGCTTGGGGCAATCTCCACAACTTAATTTGAGACCCCGAAGCTTGTCTCAAAGCTTTCCATCACAATGACTAAGCTCCGGGACACCAATCGTATAGGGCACCAAAGTACCCAAGAGGAACAAGCTCTAGGGTTCCCAAACACCCAAGAGTAATAAGATTCTCACCTTTCACTTCCACGTATCACCATGGAGAACTCAAACCGATGCACCAAATGCAATGGCAAGGGCACACGGAGTGCCCAAGTCCTTCTCTCCCAAATCCCACCACAACAACTAATGTTATGGAGGAAGATGAGAGGAAGAATGAAGAAGAGAACACAAAGAGCTCCAAGATCTAGACAAAGTGATTGGTGGAAATGTAGATCTAGATCTCCTCTCTCTTTTCCCTCAAGAACTAGCAAGAATCATTGAAGGGATTGAGAGATAGCAAGCTCGAAGAAGGTCAACAATGGGGGCACGAGCTCAAGAGATAGGGACAATTGGGGAAGAGGTCCCCCTTAAATAGGCCCTCCCAAATCCAACTGTTATGCCCACAAGTCATCCTCAAGCGGTACTACCGCTCGGGTGAGCGGTACTACCACTTAGCACGGTCAAAGTACCCCAACGAGACAAAAAAGTTCTACCAGAGAGGTACTACCGCTCGGGGAGGTAGTACCGCTTATAAGAAGCACTACCGCTCGAGGAGGTACTACCACTTATAAGAGGTACTACCGCTTATAAGAGGTACTACCGCTCTCTACAACCGTGAAATTTGTGACGAGTTCCAGAAGCATAAATATGAGCGGAAGTAGCTGGCCAGTAGTACTGCTTATAAGTGATACTACCACTCTACTACCGCTTATAGGAGGTACTAACTATCGGGGAGCAGTACTACTACGTAGGGCTAAAAAAATTCCCAAGAAAAACAGAAGGCTCCAATACTGAAACTGCTATGACTACTGCAAACAGAAGGCTCCAATACTGAAAGTTGTTCCTCATGCTTGAAGGTATGTTCTTTTGTCCGACTCAATCAGAGTTGTCGACTCATATTCTGACTGTTAACTCATCATGTTTTGTCCGTGTAGAATTTTGCCAGAACTTTGAGGAGGAGACTGGGTGGATCGAGACGGGTCTGGATCCCACCAATTCCCTCGTCAAGGATGATGTTGCGATGGACATCTGGCAACTGGAGTCTCGCCTCACCAGTGCCACCGGCTACCTTGCTTGGCTGAAGGCGGTGATGTCCCGGATCAACACTGCGCTCTGGCAGGGGGTGGTGCTTGAGAATTACCACGAGTCTCCGATGACTTGACTCAATGAGATCCCCGGTCGAGTGCAGGAGTGGAAGAAGTCATCCGCCCGGTGTGGTGCTGACGTTGCGTTGTCTCTGGTCCGTGTGCACTTCAAGGAGGTGAAGGAAGAGAGGCTGGCTGCTCTTAAGGTTGCCAACACCAAAAAGCTCCATTTCCAATCATTCATGGAGACTTTCCTGGAAGCCGCCACTCGCATTGTGATACGTCTCCAATGTATCTATAATTTTTGATTGTTCCATGCTATTATTCATGAAGTCTTAGATGTTTAATGGGCTTTATCATTCACATTTTTGGGACTAACCTACTAACCCAAAGGCCCAGTCCAGATTGCTGTTTTTTTTGCCTATTTCAGGGTTTTGCAGAAAAGGAATATCAAACGGAGTCCAAATGGAATAAAACCTTCGTAGGAGATATTTTGGGAGGAAATCACGCGAGATAAACTTCGGGCCCAAGCCAGAGGACAGGGGGCCCACCCTCGAGGTGGGGGGCGCCCCCCTTCCCAGGGCGCGCCCCCTGCCTCGAGGGCAGGCCCGGTGGACCCTGGTGCCCCTCTTCCTCCTATATATGCCTACGTACCCCATAAACTCCATATGTAGAGAGAAAACCCTAATTCCACCGCCGTAGCTGCTATTCCCATGGAGATCCCATCTTGGAGCCTGTTCCGGGAGGGGGATCCATCACGGAGGCCTTCATCATCATCATCATCGCCCTCACCATGAGTTGTGAGTAGTTTACCACAGACCTTCAGGTCCATAGCTAGTATCTAGATGGCTTCTTCTCTCTCTCCGGATCTCAATACAAAGTTCTCCTCGGTCTTCAAGGAGATCTATTCGATGTAATCTCTTTTTGCGGTGTGTTTGTCGAGATCCGATGAATTGTGAGTTTATGATCAAGGTTATCTATGAAAGATATTTGGTTCTTCTCTGAACTTTTTATGTGTGCTCATAATATCCTTGCAAGTCTCTTCGAATTATTGGTTTGGTTTGGCCTACTAGATCTATAGTTCTTGCAATGGGAGAAGTGTTTGGTTTTGGGTTCAATCTTGCGGTGTCCTTTCCAAGTGACAGCAGGGGCAGCAAGGCACGTATTGTATTGTTGCCATCGAGGATAAAAAGATGGGGTTTTCATCATATTGCTTGAGTTTATCCCTCTACATCATGTCATCTTGCTTAAGGCGTTACTCTGTTCGTATGAACTCAATACACTAGATGCATGTTGGATAGCGATCGATGTGTGGAGTAATAGTAGTAGATGGAGGCAGGAGTCGGTCTACTTGTCTCGGACGTGATGCCTATATACAATGATCATGCCTAAATAGTCTCATAATTATTCGCTTTTCTATCAATTGCTCGACAATAATTTGTTTACCCGCCATAGAATATCACTATCATGAGAGAAGCCACTAGAGAAAACTATGGCCCCCGGGTCTATCTTTATCATATTACTTTCCCGTCAATTTCTATTGCCGTTGTTTATTTGCTGTTTTATTAAACCAAAAATACCAAAAATACCAAAAATATAAACTATCATCTCTATCAGATCTCACTATCGTAAGTGACCGTAAAGGGATTGACAACCCCTTATCGCGTTGGCTGCGAAGTTCTTATTTGTTTGTGCAGGTGCGAGGGACTGGCGCGTGGTCTCCTACTGGATTGAAACTTTGGTCCTCAAAAACCGAGGGAAATACTTACGCTACTGTGCTGCATCTCCCTTTCCTCTTCGAGGGAATACAACGCAAGCTCAAGAGGTAGCAAGAAGAATTTCTAGCGCCGTTGCCAGGGAGGCTTACGCAAAAGTCATATACCAAGTACCTATCACAAACCCTTATCCTTCGCATTACATTTATTTGCCTCTCGTTTTCCTCTCCCCCACTTCACCTTTGCCGTTTTATTCACCCTTCTTCCGCTGTGTCTTTCTCGTTCGCTTGCTTCTTGTTTGCTTGTGTGTTGCGTGCCTGCTTGCCCTCATGTCTAAGATGGGGGACAATTTTATCGAGAATGGTAGCAATGTCAAGGGCAACGTCCATGTTGACCCCCGGATGAAGCTACCACTTTACGTGTTAAGAAGTTCCGGGTCGGTAGTGGCAATATTATTGGAAAAGGGGTTCTTCAAGACTTCTTTACTTGTGCCCGTGCTTTGCCCACTATGGGTGGCTCTATTCTTCACAGAACTAGTAGCCTTGCATATGCTGTATCTATGATCATAGTAGAAATTGAAAGGCAATTTATCCATATGATCCCTGTATTTAGAGAGTATTTTTGGAGTTCTCCAATATTGAGCATTCTTCCGTTAAGCGTGCTGCTACTATCTTTTTGGCTCATGAATTTAGATATATTATGAAAGAGTCCAGAGAAATTTTTGCTCATTACGGAGTAGATGCCGGTCGACCTCCTATAGAGGCTATCTTGTTCAATCAAGAAGACCTTATGCGTTTGCGATCTCCTAATCATGTTGATTTTAATGAAAACCTTAGAAAAAAGGTTCCTGTTGAGATCTTGATTGATAGAATTTCTGAGATAAACGATGACCTCGCTATTCAAAATAATGGGTTAGGCCCCTTCCTTGAGCGAAGGTTATTGGCCTTCTGCTAAAAGAATGCCTATAACGATGAATTGGTCATCCACTACAAAGGGCCAAAGGAGGAACCTGTTCCTCCCGAGATTGATGTAGGGGACTTTTGTCCCATTAAATTTAGCCCTTTTGATTACTTTTGCTTACCACAAAGGAAGATTGCCGCCGAACGTAGGGAATATGAGATGAGCTTTCGCGACATATCGTACCACTATGGCAATACCTAGATCTATCTTGTATCGTGCCTAGCTAGGGGCGTAAAACGATAGCGCTTGTTGGGAGGCAACCCAATTTTTTGTTTTTGTTTTTGTTTCTGTTAGGGAATAAATATTGCATCTAGCCTCTGATTAGATGTGTTTTCATGTTTTGCTTAGTGTTCGTGCCAAGTAGAACCTTTGGTAAGACTTGTGTGAAGTTTATATGATCTTGCTGTGAAAAATAGAATCGTTAGCGCTCGCTAAAATAGTATTCATATTTTACTGGAGTGTGATTTTTAGTTGATTATTTTTTATTCTGATTGATAGACAAATTGTGCAAATTTACCAATTTAGTTTGAATTTTTTGGAGTTCCAGAAGTAGGCGAATCCAGCAGATTACTATAGACTGTTCTGTTTTTGACAGATTCTGTTTTTCGTGTGTTGTTTGCTTATTCCGATGCATCTATGAGTAATATTGGAGGATATGAACCATAGAGAACTTGGAGTACAGTAGGTTTAACACCAATATAACAATGAATGAATTCCTTGCTTTACCTTTAAGTGGTGGTTTGCTTTCTCATACTAATGGAGCTCACGAGAATTTTTGTCTAAGTTTTGTGTTGTGAAGTTTTCAAGTTTTGAGTATTGCTTTGATGGACTATGGAACAAGAAGTAGCAAAGGCCTAAGCTTGGGGATGCCCATGGCACCCCAATTAAATTCAAGATAATCAAAAGCCTAAGCTTGGGGATGCCCCGGGAAGGCATCCCTCTTTCGTCTTCATCCATCGGTAACTATACTTGGAGCTATATTTTTATTCGCAACATGTTATGTGTTTTGCTTGGAGCGTCTTGTATAATTTGAGTCTTTGCTTGTTAGTTTGCCACAATCATCCTTGCTGGACACACCTATTTGAGAGAGTTAAATATGCCCTAGAAATTGTTAGAACACTCTATATGCTTCACTTATATCTTTTGAGTTGAATAGTTTCTGAGTGCTTCACTTATATCTTTTAGAGCACGGTGGTGGTAATATTTTGTAGAAATTGTTGAACTCTCATGCTTCACTTGGATCTATTTGAGAGTCTATTAAAACAGCATGGTAAAGTGTTTAGGCTAAAGAAACTAGTCTTCACATGATAAACATCCAATGTCAATGTAGTAAAAAAAAATCACACCAAGCGCATTGAGTAGAAGGAGATGTTCGATGCTTGATAATTGTTTTGAGACATGAGGATAGTGATATTAGAGTCATGCTAGTGGAGTAATTATGAAATTGAGAAATATTTGTGTTAAGATTGGTGATTCCCGTAGCATGCACGTATGGTGAACCGTTGTGTGACTAAGTTAAAGCATGAGGTATTTGCAGAGTGTCAACCTTTGTGTGGAGGTCGGGGGCGCGCAGTGGTTAACTCCTACCAACCTCCCCCCTAGGGGCATGCGTTGATTGCTTTGTTTTGATGACTCGTAGATTTTTTCAATAAGTATATGAGTTCTTATGACTAATGTTGAGTCCATGGATTATACGCACTCTCACCCTTCCACCATTGCTAGCCTCTCTTGTATCGCGCAACTTTCGCCGGTGCCATAAACCCACTATATATCCTTCCTCAAAACAGCCACCATATTGTTCCTCAAAACAGCCACCATACCTACCTATCATGGCATTTCCATAGCCATTCCGAGATATATTGCCATGCAACTTTCCACCATTCCGTTTATATGACACGCATCATATTGTCATATTGCCATTGCATGATCATGTAGTTGACATCGTATTTGTGGCAAGGCCACCATGCATAATTTTTCATGCATGTCACTCTTGTTTCATTGCACATACCGGTACACCGCCGGAGGCATTCATATAGAGTCATACTTTGTTGTTGTAGTATTGCGTTGTAATCTTGTGTTGTAATGAAAGTGTGATGATCATCATTTATAGAGCATTGTCCCATGGGAGGAAAGGCTGAATCTATAAAGCCCCTCCGCAAAAAAAGGCCAAAGAAAAAAAAGAAAGGCCCCAAAAAAGAGAAAAGAAAAAAAGGGACAATTGCTACTATCTTTTTCCACACTTGTGCTTCAAAGTAGCACCATGTTCTTCATTGTAGAGAGTCTCATGCTTAGTCACTCTCATATACTAGTGGGAATTCTCGTTATAGAACTTGGCTTGTATATTCCAACAATTGGCTTCCTCAAATGCCCTGGGTCTTCGTGAGCAAGCAAGTTGGATGCACACCCACTAGTTTCTTTGGTTGAGCTTTCATTCATATTTAGCTCTAGTGCATCCGTTGCATGGCAATCCCTACTCACTCACATTGATATCTATTGATGGGCATCTCCATAGCCCGTTGATACGCCTAGTCGATGTGAGACTATCTCCCTCTTTTTGTCTTCTCCACAACCACCTCTATTCCACCCATAGTGCTATGTCCATGGCTCACGCTCATGTATTGCGTGAAAGTTGAAAGGTTTGACAAGATAGAGCATGAAAACAAATGCTTGGCTGAAATCGGGGTTGTGCATGATATGAATATTTTGTGTGATAGCAAGGGAGCATAGCCAACACTATATGTTTTTGTAGGGATAACTTTCTTTAGCCATAGTATTTTGAGAAGATGTAATTGCTTTGTTAGTATTGCTTGAAGTATTGTTATTTCTTATGTCAATATAGACTTTTATCTTGAATCTTTCAGATCTGAACATTCATGCCACAATTAAGAGAATTACATTGAAAAACTATATTGGTTAGCATTCCACATCAAAAATTCTTTCTTTATCATTTACCTACTCGAGGACGAGCAGGAATTAAGCTTGGGGGTGCTTGATACGTCTCCAACGTATATATAATTTTTTATTGTTCCATGCTATTATTTATGAAGTCTTAGATGTTTAATGGGCTTTATCATTCACATTTTTGGGACTAACCTACTAACCAAAAGGCCCAGTCCAGATTGCTGTTTTTTGCCTATTTCAGGGTTTTGCAGAAAAGGAATATCAAACGGAGTCCAAACAGAATGAAACCTTCGCAGGAGATATTTTTGGAGGAAATCATGCGAGATAAACTTCAGGGCCAAGCCAGAGGACAGGGGGCCCACCCTCGAGGGTGGGGGCGCGTCCCCCTTCCCAGGCCGCGCCCCTTGCCTCGAGGGCAGGCCCAGTGGCCCCTGGTGCCCCTCTTCCTCCTATATATGCCTATGTACCCCAGAAACTCCATACGCAGAGAGAAAACCCTAATTCCACCGCCGTAGCTGCTGTTCCCGTGGAGATCCCATCTTGGAGCCTGTTCCGGGAGGGGGATCCACCATGGAGGCCTTCATCATCATCATCATCGCCCTCACCATGAGTTGTGAGTAGTTTACCACAGACCTTCGGGTCCATAGCTAGTATCTAGATGGCTTCTTCTCTTTCTCCGGATCTCAATACAAAGTTCTCCTCGGTCTTCGAGGAGATCTATTCGATGTAATCTCTTTTTGCGGTGTGTTTGCCGAGATCCGATGAATTGTGAGTTTATGATCAAGGTTATCTATGAAAGATATTTGGTTCTTCTCTGAGCATTTTATGTGTGCTCATAATATCCTTGCAAGTCTCTTCAAATTATTGGTTTGGTTTGGCCTACTAGATCTATAATTCTTGCAATGGGAGAAGTGCTTGGCTTTGGGTTCAATCTTGCGGTGTCCTTTCCCAGTGATAGTAGGGGCAACAAGGCACGTATTGTATTGTTGCCATCGAGGATAAAAAGATGAGGTTTTCATCATATTGCTTGAGTTTATCCCTCTACATCATGTCATCTTGCTTAAGGCGTTACTATGTTCGTATGAACTCAATACACTAGATGCATGCTGGATAGCGGTCGATGTGTGGAGTAATAGTAGTAGATGCAGGCAGGAGTCGGTCTACTTGTCTCGGACGTGATGCCTATATACAATGATCATGCCTAGATAGTCTCATAATTATTCGCTTTTCTATCAATTGCTCGATAGTAATTTGTTTACCCGCCGTAGAATATCGCTATCATGAGAGAAGCCACTAGAGAAAACTATGGCCCCCGGGTCTATCTTTATCATATTACTTTCCCGTCAATTTCTATTGCCGTTGTTTATTTGCTGTTTTATTAAACCAAAAATACCAAAAATATAAACTATCATCTCTATCAGATCTCACTATTGTAAGTGACCGTAAAGGTGTTGACAACCCCTTATGCGTTGGCTGCGAAGTTCTTATTTGTTTGTGTAGGTGCGATGGACTGGCGCGTGGTCTCCTACTGGATTGATACCTTGGTTCTCAAAAACCGAGGGAAATACTTATGCTACTGTGTTGCATCTCCCTTTCCTCTTCGAGGGAATACAATGCAAGCTCAAGAGGTAGCACATTGCCGACGGAATCGACCTGGATGAGTACGTCGCGCCTGCAAGTCCTCCTCCTGAAGAGTGAACAAACTTTATGCTCCGACTCAACTTTATGCCGAGTGATTTTTTAACCGTTAAACACTTGCGGGCTCGATGCCCGAGTACTTCTACCCGAATCTTGCGGGTCTTTATCTGAACTTGATTTCCTTTGGAATATGCATGCCTTGCTTCTGATGCCTTTAGATCTTTTGGTTCTGAGTGGACATTGTACTTATGGCGTAGCTCGGAAGGCCAAGGTACGTTGTATTTGTGGCGTAGCTCAGAGGGTTGAGCCACATTGTATTTGTGGCGAAGCTCGGAGAGCCAAAGCATATTGTACTTGTGGCGTAGCTCAGAGATCTGAGCCACATTGTATTTGTGGCGTAGCTCGGAGAGCCAAAGCACATTACACTTGTGGCGTAGATCGGAGAGCCAAAGTACGTTGTACTTGTGGCGTAGCTCGGAGTGCCACCGAGTCTCCGAGTGAGAGGGTTGCTCTTCACTCGGATTGTTTTTGAAACTTAGGCAATTATGGGGTCGCAGCTAAGCCCTCGAGTGAGAGGGTTGCTCTTCACTCGGAGTATTTTTGTAACTTAGGCAATTACGGGGTCGCAACTAAGCCCCCGAGCGAGAGGGTTGCTCTTCGC
>LR738709.1:375372044-375387117 GCA_902687465.1 Secale cereale | reverse complement strand
TGCTCTTCACTCGGAGTGTTTTAGTAACTTAGGCGATCACGGGTTCGCAGCTAAGCCCCCGAGTGAGAGGGTTACTCTTCACTCGGAGTATTTTTGTAACTTAGGCGATTAGGGGGTCGCAGCTAAGCCCCCGAGTGAGAGGGTTGATCTTCACTCGGAGTGTTTTCATAACTTAGGCGATTACGGGGTCGCAGCTAAGCCCCCGAGTGAGGGGGTTGCTCTTCACTCGGAGTGTTTTTGAAACTTAGGTGAATCGGATTCACGGCTAAGCCACCAACTGGGGGATTTGAGAACATGTGCCTTTGGAACAACAATCATTATGGAATTGTCGCAAAGTTGTCTTTGAAAAACAAACTGGAGGATTCTTATTACAACTCGTGTGGTCGAGTGCCTTAAGTGTAAAAGCGGCGGAGCAAATCCGCATTCGATGAGCGTGGCTCATCTTTTTTCTTGGCTATGTTGTAGAGGTGGTACGCCCCATTGTGGAGTACTTTGGTGATGATGAAGGGGCCCTCCCAGGCTGGAGCAAGCTTGTGAGGTTGTTTCTGACGTACTCGTAGTACAAGATCTCCTTCCTGGAATGCTCGGCCTTGAACATTGCATGCGTGGAATCGACGCAGGTCCTGCTAGTATATGGCCGAGTGGATTAGGGCCATCTCGCGCTCTTCTTCCAGGAGGTTGACTTCATCTTGGCAAGCTTGTTCTGCTTCTGCTTATGAGAAGAGCTCTACCCGAGGGGCGTTGTGCAGCAAATCACTCAGAAGTACGGCCTCGGTGCCATACACCATGAAGAAGGGGGTCCGATCAGTCGACTGGTTCGGGGTTGTCCTCAGTCTACATAGAACAGATGGCAGTCCAGTCACCCAAGCACCAGCAGCGTGTTTGAGGTCGCGCATCAGCCGCGGTTTCAGGCCTTGAAGGATCAATCCATTCGACCTTTCTGCATGTCCATTCGACTGCAGATGTGCTATAGATGCGTTGTCGACCCGAGTACCTTGGGAAGAACAGAATGCTCTGAACTCGTCTGAATCAAAATTGGAGCCATTATCTGTGATGATGCTGTGGGGGACTCCATATCTGAATCTCAGTTCCTTGACGAAGCTGATGGCGGTGCTGGAACTGAGGTTCTTGATGGGCTTGGCCTCGATCCATTTGGTGAACTTGTCGACTGCCATGAGCAGATGAGTGAAGCCACTCCTGCCTGTCTTGAAGGGCCCGACCATGTCCAACCCCTAAACGACAAACGGCCAAACCAATGGGATAGTCTTCAAGGCAGACGCATGTTTGTGAGACATGTTTGAGTAGAACTGACAGCCCTCACATTTGTTGATGATATCTTTCGCCATCTCGTTCGCACGGGCCCAGTAAAACCCGACTCGGTATGCCTTGGCCACAATGGTCCGGGAGGAATCATGGTGGCCACAGGTTCCCGAGTGAATCTCATTCAGGATCATTTGACCTTCCTCGGGGGTGATGCAACGCTGAGCGACTCCCGTGACACTTTCTCTGTAGAGCTAACCCTGTATCACCGTGAAGGCTTTGGATCGACGGGCGATCTGACGAGCTTCATCCTCATCCTCTGGGAGTTCCTGCCTAAGCAAGTACGCTATGTATGGCACTGTCCAGTCGGGTGTGATCACCAAGACTTCCATGATTAGGTCGACCACGGCTGGGACTTCAATTTTAGTCAAATTGGACGCACTTATCGGTTGCGGGGCTCCTCTGTGAAGGGGTCTTCTTTGACTGACGGGGTACGTAGATTCTCCAAGAACACATTCTTGGGGATAGGTTTCCGAGTGGAGCCTATCTTCGCGTGATCGTCAGCAAGCTGATTCTTGATTCTGGGCACGTGGTGGAGCTCAAAACCTTCAAAGTTCTTTTCTACCTTCCATACTGCACTGGAATAACTGGTCATTGCTGGGCTCCTGACGTCCCATTCCTTCATTACTTGATTGACCACTAAGTCCGAGTCGCCGTATACCATTAGGCGACGGACGCCGAGTGAAATGGCCATACGCAACCCGTACAAAAGCGCCTCATATTCAGCTTCGTTATTCGAAGAATCAAAGTGAATTTGTAGGACAAAACTGAGCTTGTCACCTCTGGGGGACACCAAGACCACACCTGCACCGGATCCATTTAGCATCTTGGATCCATCGAAGAACATGGTCCAATGATCCGACTGGATCTGAGTCGGCTGCTCCTGTTCGATCCACTCGGCAACGAAATCTGCTATTGCCTGAGACTTGATAGCTTTCTTTGCTTCAAACTTGATATCCAATGGAAGGAGTTCAAATGCCCATTTAGCCACTTGACCGGTTGCATCCGGATTGTTCAGAACTTCAGATAATGGAGCGTCGCTGATGACTGAAGTTGAATGATCTGAGAAGTAGTGTGCAACTTTTGTGGCGGTCAAGTAGATCCCATACACAAGTTTCTGATAATGCGTATATCTCTGCTTGGAAGGAGTCAAGACTTCGGAAATGTAATAGACCGGGCGTTGGACTTTGTAGGCTTTTCCTTCTTCTTCCCTCTCGACCGTGAGTACTGTGCTGACAACTTGTCTAGTGGCTGCGATGTACAATAATAGAGGCTCTTTGCTGACAGGGGCAGCAAGCATCGGCTGGGTGGAAAGCAGGGCTTTGAGTTCCTCGAACGCTGCTTCAGCTTCAGAATTCCACTCGAACTTTTCATACTTCTTCATCAGTTGGTAGAGAGGCAATGCCTTCTCACCGAGACGAGAGATGAATCGACTCAATGCAGCCAAACAACCAGTAAGCTTTTGAACGTCGTGTATACGCACGGGGCGTTTCATTCAGAGAATAGCACTGACCTTTTCTGGGTTAGCATCGATCCCTCGTTCGGAAACGAGGAAACTGAGTAACTTGCCGTCCGGGACTCCGAATGTGCAATTTGACGGGTTGAGCGTGATATCATAACTTCTCAGGTTTGCGAATGTTTCAGTGAGGTCAGTCAGTAGGTCGGAACCTTTACGTGACTTGACCACTATGTCATCCATGTACACTTCCACATTCCGACTGATTTGCTTTAGCAGACACTTTTGGATCATGCGCATGAAAGTTGCGCCAGCATTCTTGAGACCAAAAGGCGTGGTAACATAACAAAAACACCATAATTGGGTGATGAAGGCCGTCTTTATTTCATCGGGTCCAAACAGTCGGATCTGATGGTACCCGTAATAAGCATCCAGAAAAGACAAAAGCTCACACCCCGTAGTCGAGTCGACAATTTGATCGATGCGAGGGAGAGGGAAATGATCTTTCGGGCAGGCCCGATTGATATGTTTGAAATCGATGCACATGCAGAGCGACTTGTCTTTCTTGGGGACCATAACCACATTGGCAAGCCACTCGGAGTGGCAAATCTCGCGGATGAACTCAGCTGCCAGAAGCCGAGCCACCTCCTCGCCAATTGCGTTCCTCTTCTCCGCGGTAGACCGCCGGAGATGTTCCTTCACAGGTTTCACTTTTGGATTAACCCGCAAACGGTGCTCAGCCAGTCCCCTGGGTACACCTGGCATGTCGGATGGTTTCTATACGAAGATGTCCTAGTTCTCACGGAGGAACTGGATGAGCGCTTCTTCCTATTTGCTATCGAGTGTGGTTGAGATGTGAGTCAGAGCGGCATTGGGGTCGGTAGGATTAATATGCACATGCTTCGTCTCTCCTGCCGACTGGAATGCTGACTCGGAAGCAGGCTTCTTAGCACGCAACAAATCACTCGGATCCACATTCTTCTGGTATTCTTCCATCTCTACTGCTGCCATCTGCTCATCAACAATTTTGAGCCTTTCTGGAAGCATTCTTATCCTTTCTGACGATCTCCGGTGACAGTGATCACGCCCTTGGAACCTGGCATCTTCAATTTGAGGTATACATAACACGGTCGAGCCATGATACGGGCATAGGCGGGCCTGCCCAGAATTGCGTGGTAAGCACTGTGGAAGTCCACCACCTCGAATGTCAACTTTTCTTTGCGGTAGTGAGTCGAGTCACCGAAAACCACATCAAGGGTGATCTGACCAAGTGAGTCATCCTTCTTCCCAGGGATGACTCTGTGAAATATCATGTTACTCTCACTCAACTTGGACATCGGAATGCCCATTCCTAGGAGGGTTTCAGCGTACAGGATATTCAGACCACTGCCGTCATCCATCAGAACTTTAGTCAACCGCATACCATCGACAACTGGGTCGACCACCAACGCTTGTCGTCTCGGGGTAGTAATGTGCGTGGGGTGGTCGGATTGGTCGAATGTAATGGGAGTCTTAGACCACTTTAAGTACGTCTTCGTTGCCGGAGCAACCATGTTGACTTCTCTGTTGATAACTTTCAGTTGACTTTTGCTTTCAACATCAGCGAAAATCATCAAGGTGGAGTTGATCTGGGGGTAACCTCCATCCCCTTCTTTGTCTTCGGTCTCCTCAGATTCTTTCTCCTTCTCAGCAGGCTGGTCCTTCTGGAAGTTCTGAATCAGGAGTCGACATTATTGAGTGGTATGTTTGAGGTAAACCAAGTTGCCCTCTTCATCCTTCTTTGTGTGAATAGGACACGGTAAATCAAGCACGTCATTCCCTGCTTGGTCTTTTAATTTCTTGGGGATCCAAGGACCTTTAGGTTTCCCTTTACCTTTCCCCTGGGTAACAACCACAGCCTCTCCTAGAACTGCAGGTCCTGCTATTTCCCCAATCTCCATCATCATGGTTTCCGGCGGTGGTCTGGCGTTGGGCCGCGAGATCCGACTCAGGGCGCTCGTTTTCATCACCGACGACTCCGCCTGGCTCCAGGAGGCCCCCCTCGACGTTGAGGCACTTCCCGTCCGTGGAGCAGCGCACTTCCGTGCTAGTGCTTGCGGCGTCCTTCTTCGGCAGCCGCCGACTCAGTATCGGTCGGCTCCTTCATCGTCTGTTATCCCCGCTGGTCGCCGCTGCAAGCGATCCGGTAGGTCACGGCTCGAGCGGTGGGTGAAGCACGCGGTGGCCCGCCAATCGGCCACCCCCAAGTCGCGGCCATCGAGCCCGACGAGTACCGCTACAGGCCTGTCGACTGGTTCCGTAGACATGCTTTCCGAGTGCGGGAGCAGTTACCCCGCAGCAGAGGTCCTCATGGTCGACTCACGACACAGTCCACCAGGGTACACTCGTGGCGGAAACGACGGCAGCGACGATGGTCAGTCATACGACCACGACGGGTACATACCCGAGCCCCTCACTGCCGAGCAAAGGGAGGAGCTTTGTCGCTGCAACGAAGATGCACTCTATACCCCCATCTTGGGGGAAACTCCAGAAGCCCGAGCTATGGAAGCCATGCGCCTGGCCATTGTGGCCAAGCGCGCGCTGCTGGAGAACCTCCAACGTTCGCTCGATGATCGAGCCCGTCGACTGATTCCTGAATCCAGTCGGCGGCCATGGCAGTTGTTCCTGCGCGAACCTCAGGTATTCCGTACTCTGATTCAGAACCTCGCGGCTGCGGCCCACATCGCAGAATCGATCCAGCCGTCCCAGTCGGAGGCTGGAAGAGGTCTGCAGCAGATTCGGGCACTGCTTCGAACGGCTGGGGAGCAGAATGCAGCCGTTTCCCAGTCGCACAGCAAGATTCACAACAGATCAGTGGTGGTGGACACTGTTTGGTCGGCCCATAGCCCAAGATTGCCTCCGCAGCGTGAGGGTCGTGGACCTCGTCAAGAGCAACACCTGGGTCGGAACTATGATCAGTATGACCGTCGACTCGGTCACAATGATCGCCGTCGAGTGCATACGCCTCCTCCGGGAAGTGGATCATACTCGCCCCAGCGACACGACGACAAGCGTTTGCATGGTGACGAGCGAAGAGTCCCTGTGGATCCCCGAAGACCTGGCTTTGATGCGAGATCGATTCTTGTGCAAGGCCTGGTCGATAGGAACCGGGCGTACCGAGAAGGACAAGACAAAGATCATCCGAGTGGCAGCAGAGCATCTGTTTCTTGGCCCGAGTGTTTCAGCAATGCCATCAGGGCCACCGAGATTCCCCCCAACTTCAGATTGGCAGTGGGAGTGAGCAAGTTCACCAGCGAGTCAAAGCCAGATACTTGGCTAGAAGATTACCGAGTGGTTGTGCAGATTGGTGGTGGCAATGATGATGTGGCTATGAAGCACCTCCCCCTGATGTTGGGGGGCTCGGCCAGAGCTTGGCTGAATCAGTTGGCCCCTCGGAGCATTTTCAGCTGGGATAAGTTGGCCCAAGTGTCCGTCAGGACTTTCGAGGGCACCTGCAAACGGCCCGCCGGACTGGCAGAGTTACAACGTTGTGTTCAGAAACCAAATGAGACTCTGAGGGATTACATCCAGGGGTGGACCACTCTGCATCATACAGTGGAGAACGTGTCCGAGCATCAGGCAGTCTGCACTTTTAAAGAGGGTGTACGGTATAGAGAACTCAACCTGAAGTTCGGTCGTACAGATGATATGTCTTTGACTCGGATGATGGAGATAGCCGGTCGATATGCTAACGGAGAAGAAGCAGATCGACTTCGTAGTGGCAAGAAACCAGTCGGCCAAGATGATCAGAATTCCAATCGGAAGCCGAAGCGTAAAGCAAAGCCTGCAGTTCCAGGAGAGGCTGCGATTGTTACCCACGGGAAAGGTAAAGGGAAACTGATACGTCTCTGTCGTATCTATAATTTTTGATTGTTCCATGACAATATTCTACAACTTTCATATACTTTTGGCAACTTTTTATACTATTTTTTGGGACTAACATATTGATCCAGTGCCCAGTGCCAGTTCCTGTTTGTTGCATGTTTTTTGTTTCGCAGAATATCCATATCAAACGAAGTCCAAACGGAATAAAAATGGACGGAGATTTTTTTTTGGAATATATGTGAATTTTGGGAAGCGGAACCAACACGATACGATGCCCGAGTGGGCCACGAGGCAGGGGGCGCGCACTGGGCCCTCATGGCCACACCGTACGACAGTTGATGCCCTTCTTTCGCCGCAAGAAAGCTAATATCCAGATAAAAATCGTGTCAAAAACTCAGCCCAATCGGAGTTACGGATCTCCGGGAATTTAAGAAACGGTGGAAGGTCAGAATCTGAGAACACAGAAACAGAGAGAGACAGAGAGACAGATCCAATCCTGGAGGGTCTCTCGCCCCTCCGCCACCATGGAGGCCATGGACCAGAGGGGAAACCCTTCTCCCACCTAGGGAGAAGGTCAAGGAAGAAGAAGAAGGAGGGGGGCTCTCTCCCCCTCGCTTCCGTGCCACTGGGGCCATCATCGTGTGACGGCGATCTACACCAACACCTCCATCATCTTCACCAACATCTCCATCACCTTCCCCCATCTATCTACAGCGGTCCACTCTCCTGCAACCCGCTGTACCCTCTACTTGAACATGGTGCTTTATGCTTCATATTATTATCCAATGATGTGTTGCCATCCTATGATGTCTGAGTAGATTATCGTTGTCCTATCGGTGATTGGTGAATTGCTATGATTGATTTAATTTGCTTGTGGTTATGTTGCTGTCCTTTGGTGCCCATCATATGAGCACGCGCGTGGATCACACCATAGGGTTAGTTGTATGTTGATAGGACTACGTATTGGAGGGAAAGAGTGACAGAAGCTTCAACCTAGCGTAGAAATTGATGCATACGGGATTGAAGGGGGACCAATATATCTTAATGCTATGGTTGGGTTTTACCTTAATGAATGTTAGTAGTTGCAGATGCTTGCTAATAGTTCCAATCATAAGTGCATAGAATTCCAAGTAAGGGATGACATACTAGTAGTGGCCTCTCCCACATAAAACTTGCTTTCGGTCTAGTAACGTAGTCAATTGCTTAGGGGCAATTTCGCAACTCCTACCACCACTTTTCCACACTTGCTATCATTAAATTTATTGCTTCTTTATCTTAACAGCCCCTAGTTTATATTTACGTGCTCCTTATATTCTTGCAAACCTATCCCACAGAAACCACAAAGTACTTCTAGTTTCATAGTTGTTCAAGGTAAAGTAAACGTCAAGCGTGCGTAGAGTTGTATCGGTGGTCGATAGAACTTGAGGGAATATTTGTTCTGCCTTTTGCTCCTCGTTGGGTTCAACACTCTTACTTATCTAAAGAGGCTACAACTGATCCCCTACACTTGTGGGTTATCAAGACCTTTTTCTGGCGCAGTTGCCGGGGAGCAATAGCATGGAGTGAATATTCTCGTGTGTGCTTGTTTGCTTTATCAAGATTTTATTTGCTGTTCTAAGTTGTTCTCTATCTTTAGTTACGGATATGGAACACGAAATACCAAAAAACTTAGGTGTACTTGCTACTCATGGAGATGGGGAACCTCATAAAACCCTCGATGCTCATTATGTGAAAGATATTATGTACTACTTTGATAATCCTGAGAAAACCCCATTCAACTACGTAATGGGAGTAACGTTGGATCAACGTGAATACTTTAGGGATTATCGCTTGACACAAAAAGGGAAACTGTTATGGGATCAAATTCATTTGTTGCATTGGTATGCTCGGCAACTATGCTTGAGATATGATTATACTTGTTGCTCTAGGATGAAGGCTCCACCCCTTCCCTTTTCATGCAAATTTAATGATAATGAAACCTTAGCTTCTTATGCTAATGGCATATATGATTATTATGATGTGGAACAAATAGAAGAATTCGTTGCTTTTAAGGGTGCTTATGAAATTGAATCTTTGTTTAAAAAGAATGATGCTTTTGATGATGATGTTTCTAGGCCTGAAAATCTTGCTATATTGAAATATTGCTATTTGAATTATGAATATAACTCCAATATTGATGCGTTTATTGAGAAAGTCTCCGCTGTCCAAGAAGAGACTAATATTTTGCAGGAGTGTATGGAAGAAGAAACTGATGACATTGTGAACTCATTTGATGAAAAAGATGACGAGAAGAGCGAAGAACAAAAAGGAGGAAGAGCGGATTAGCTACCCGTGCCCACCTTCTAATGAGAGTAACTCTTCAACTCATACATTGTTTAATTTCCCTTCGTGCTTACCGAAGGATGATTGCTATGATCCCGTTGATTCTTTTGAAATATCCCTTTTTGATGATGCTTTCTATGCTTGTGGCGAAGATGCTAATATGCATTATGCTTATGGAGATGAACTTGCCATAGTTCCTTATGTTAAACATGAGATTGTTGCTATTGCACCCACGCATGATAGTCCTATTATCTTTTTGAATTCTCCAAACTACACTATATCGGAGAAGTTTGCACTTATTAAGGATTATAATAATGGGTTGCCTTTTTCTGTTACACATGATGATTTTGATGAATATAATATGCATGTGCTTGCCGATCCTACTTGCAATTATTATGAGATAGGAACTACATCTCCGCCTCTCTATGTTTCCAACACGATAAAATTGCAAGAAACTGCTTATACTATGCATTGGCCTTTACTTGATATGCATGAATTGTTCTTTTATGACATGCCGATGCATAGGAAGAGAGTTAGACTTCGTTGTTGCATGATATATATCACTTTGTGCTCACTACTAAATGCCAAATCATTGTTAATTAAAATTGGCTTTGATATACCTTGGGATCCGGGTGGATCCATCACTTGAGCACTATATGCCTAGCTTAATGACTTTAAAGAAAGCGCTGCCAGGGACACAACCCGGAAGTTTTAGAGAGTCATTTATTTTTGTTGTGTGCTTTTATAAAGTTTAAAAACAAAAACAAAATAAAGAGGGGAACCTAAAACTTTTCAAAAAGAAAAGTTAAAGTGAGATAGACGAGCATTGTGAAAGTGGGGGACGTCCTTGAACTTTGTTCATGCCCATGGAAACTTTGTGAATCTTAATTACAGAAACTTTTCAACAAAATAATTGTCCCCTTGTACAATTCCTTTTTATTATAAAAATAATGTGCCAAGGTTTGCCTTTAGGATGTTTACAATGCTTGTTGGTTTGTGCGGTGCAGGACAGAAACTTTGGCTGTAGTGCGCGATTTTACATTTTTGCTGGAATGTCAAATGGTTCTGAAACTCTTTGCAGTGTCTTTCTACACAAATTGTTTTTTTTCTAATTTTGTCAGAATTTTTCAATTATCAGAAGTATGGTGAATGTTCAGATTATTACAGACTGTTCTGTTTTAGACAAATTCTGTTTTTGATGCATAGTTTGCTTGTTTTTGATGAAACTATCAATTTCTATCAGTGGATTAAGCCATGCAAAAGTTATATTACAGCAGCTACAATGCAAAAACAAAATATTAATTGGTTTGCAACAGTACTTAGAGTAGTGATTTGCTTTATTATACTAACGGATCTTACCGAGTTTTCTGTTGAAGTTTTGTGTGGATGAAGTGTTCGAAGATCGAGGAGGTCTCGATGTGAGGAGAAGAAGGAGAGGCAAGAGCTCAAGCTTGGGGATGCCCAAGGCACCCCAAGTAAATATTCAAGGAGACTCAAGCATCTAAGCTTGGGGATGCCCTAGAAGGCATCCCCTCTTTCTTCAACAAGTATCGATATGTTTTCGGATTCGTTTCATTCATGTGATATGTGCAGATCTTGGAGCGTCTTTTGCATTTAGTTTTCACCTTTTCTTATATGCACCATGCTGGTATGAGATAGTCCTTGGTTGATTTATATAATTCTCTTTGCACTTCACTTAGATCTTTTAAGTATGGCTTTATAGAATGCTTCATGTGCTTCACTTATATCATTTGAAGTTTGGATTGCCTGCTTCTCTTCACATAGAAAACCGCCATTTGTAGAAGGCTCTTTTGCTTCACTTATAATTGTTAGAGCGTGGGCATAACTTTTGTAGCAAATAATTAAAACTCGCTTGCTTCACTTATATCTATTTAGAGAGTTGACAGGAATTGGTCATTCACATGGTTAGTCATAAAATCCTACATAAACTTTTAGATTGCTGAATATGATATGTTTGATTCCTTGCAATAGTTTTGCGATATAGAGATGCTAATATGTGGGAGGAACTAGTGAATGATTATGGTTTAGTTAAAATATTGGTCTTAAGGTTTGTGATTCCCGAAGCATGCACGTATGGTCTCCTAACTATGTAACCAAATTGGCGCGCATTGTATTTTGATTGTTTATCTTTGCGTGAAGGTCGGGGCGCGCGATGGTTAACTCCTACCAACCTCCCCCCTAGGAACATGCGTCGTAGTATTTTTGCTTCGAGGGCTAATAGATTTTTTGCAATAAGTATGTGAGTTCTTTATGACTAATGGATTATACGCACTCTCACCCTTCCACCATTGCTAGCCTCTCTTGTACCGCGCAACTTTCGCCGGTACCATACACCCACCATATTCCTTCCTCAAAACAGCCACCATACCTACCTATTATGGTATTTCCATAGCCATTCCGAGATATATTGTCATGTTACTCCACCATTCCGTTTATTATGACACGCACCATCATTGTCATATTGCCTTGCATGATCGTAAGATTGCTAGCATGATGTTTCCATGGCTTGTCCATTTTTTGATGTCATTGCTACGCTAGATCATTGCACATCCCGGTACACCGCCAGAGGCATTCACATAGAGTCATATTTTGTTCTAGTATCGAGTTGTAATATCGATTTGTAAGTAAAAAGAAGTGTGATGATCATCATTATTAGAGCATTGTCCCAAATAAAAAAATAAAAAAGAAGAAGGAAAGGCCAAAGAAAAAAAAGAAAGGCCCAAAAAAAGAAAAAAAAAGGAAAAACGAAAAGAAAAGAAAAGAAAAGGGACAATGCTACTATCTTTTTCCACACTTGTGCTTCAAAGTAGCACCATGATCTTCATGATAGAGAGTCTCCTATGTTGTCACTTCCATATACTAGTGGGAATTTTCATTATAGAACTTGGCTTGTATATTCCAACGATGGGCTTCCTCAAATGCCCTAGGTATTCATGAGCAAGCAAGTTGATGCACACCCACTAGTTTTCTTTTGAGCTTTCATACACTTATAGCTCTAGTGCATCCATTACATGGCAATCCCTACTCACTCACATTGATATCTATTGATGGGCATCTCCATAGCCCATTGATACACCTAGTCGATGTGAGACTTTCTCCCTACTTTTGTCTACTACCACCTTCTATTCCACCCATAGTTCTATGTCCATGGCTCACGCTCATGTATTGCGTGAAGAGTTGAAAAGGTTCGAAAAAGTAAAGTATGAAAACAATTGCTTGGCTGACACCGGGATAAGCATGAGGGGTACCTTGTGTTAAGAAAAGGGAGAATAAAAGACTATATGATTTAGTAGGGATAATGTTCTTTAGCATTGATATTTTGACATACTTGATTGTTTGTTGGGATGCCAGAGTATTAAATTCTTTTATGTCAAATGATAGACTATTGCTTTGAATCACTCGTATCTTAATATTCATGCCATGACTAGATTACATGATCAAGATTATGCTAGGTAGCATTCCACATCAAAATTTATCTTTTTTATCATTTACCTACTCGAGACGAGCAGGAATTAAGCTTGGGGATGCTGATACGTCTCTGTCATATCTATAATTTTTGATTGTTCCATGCCAAAATATTCTACAACTTTCATATACTTTTGGCAACTTTTTATACTATTTTTTGGGACTAACATATTGATCCATTGCCCAGTGCCAGTTCCTATTTGTTGCAAGTTTTTTGTTTCGCAGAATATCCATATCAAACGGAGTCCAAACGGAATAAAAATGGACGGAGATTTTTTTTGGAATATATGTGAATTTTGGGAAGCGGAACCAACATGATACGATGCCCGAGTGGGCCACGAGGCACGGGGTGCGCCCTGGGCCCTCGTGACCACACCGTAAGGCGGTTGATGCCCTTCTATCACCTCAAGAAATCTAATATCCGGATAAAAATCATGTCAAAAAATCAGCCCAATCGGAGTTACAGATCTCCGGGAATTTAAGAAACGGTTGAAGGCCAGAACCTGAGAACGCAGAAACAGAGAGAGATAGAGAGACAAATCCAATCTCGGAGGGGCTCTCGCCCCTCCGCCGCCATGGAGGCCATGGACCAGAGGGGAAACCCTTCTGTAGGATCGAAAGTATGTCTAGAGGGGGGGGGGGTGATTAGACTACTTGACAATATAAAAAATCTGCCTTTTGATCATGCAATGTTTTTGGCAGTTTCACAATTAAGATCAATTCAAGTAACACCCTACACATGCAATTCTAGAGTATAAGCAGCGGAAAGTAAATTGCACATATAGTAAAGAGAGGTGGAGAAGATCAAACGCAGTTTGGAGACACGAAGATTTTTGTCGTGGTTCCGATAGGTGGTGCTATCGTACATCCACGTTGATGGAGACTTCAACCCACGGAGGGTAACGGCTGCGCGAGTCCACGGAGGGCTCCACCCACGAAGGGTCCATGAAGAAGCAACCTTGTCTATTCCATCATGGCCTACGCCCACGGAGGACTAGCCTTACTCGGGGTAGATCTTCACGAAGTAGGCGATCTCCTTGCCCTTACAAACTTCTTGGTTCAACTCCACATCTCAAGACGGAGGCTCCCAAGCGACACCTAACCAATCTAGGAGGCACCACCCTCCAAAAGGTAATAGATGTTGTTGATGATGATGAACTCCTTGCTCTTGTGCTTCAAATGATAATCTCCCCAACACTCAACTCTCCTCACTGATATGGCTGTGGTGGAAGAAAGGATTGAGTGGAAAGCAACTTGGGAAGGCTAGAAATCAAGTTTCATATGGTAGGAATGGAATGACTTGATCTTAACACAAGGGTAGGTGGTTCTCTTCTCAGAAAGTGTATGGTAGGAGTGGTAGACTTTCTGATGGCTCTCTCCACGAATGAAGAGGGGGTGGAGGGGTATATATAGCCTCCACACAAAATCCAACCGTTACACACATATTTGAGCAATCTCGGTGAGACCGAAGTGAAAACTCGGTCAGACCGAAAGTTCAAATATAGTGAACGTTGGGATTTTCGGTGGGACCGAAAATACCATCTCGGTGTGTCCGATGTGAGTCAAAAGGTGGGAGCTTGCCATTCTCGGTGGGACCGAAATTAACAACTCGGTGTTGGAAATATGCCCTAGAGGCAATAATAAAAGAGTTATTATTATATTTCCTTGTTCATGATAATCGTTTATTATCCATGCTATAATTGTATTGATTGGAAACTCAAATGCATGTGTGGATAAATAGACAAACTTTGTGTCCCTAGTAAGCCTCTTCAGGACTAGCTCGTTGATCAAAGATGACCGCAGTTTCCAGGTCATAGACATGAGTTGTCATTTGATAACGGGATCACATCATTAGGAGAATGATGTGATGGACGAGACCCAAACGTTAAACATAGCTTTTGATCGTATCAGTTATCGCTATAGTTTTCTGCATGTCAAGTATAAGTTCCTATGACCATGAGATCATGTAACTCACTGACACCGTAGGAGTGCTTTGTGTGTGCCAAACCTCGCAACGTAACTGGGTGACTATAAAGGTACTCTACAGGTATCTCCGAAGGTGTCTGTTGAGTTGACATGGATCGAGACTGGGATTTGTCACTCCGTGTGACGGAGAGGTATCTCCGGGCCCACTCGGTAATACGTCATCTCAATGAGCTCAAATTGACTAAGTAGTTGGTCACGGGATTATGTATTACGGTAACGAGTAAAGAGACTTGCCGGTAACGAGATTGAACTAGGTATAGAGATACCGACGATCGAATCTCGGGCAAGTAACATACCGACGAGACAAAGGGAACTGTATACGGGATTGCCTGAATCCTTGACATCATGGTTCATCCGATGAGATCATCGAGGAACGTGTGGGAACCAATATGGGTATCCAGATCCCGCTATTGGTTATTGACCTGGGAGTGTCTCGGTCATGTCTGCATAGTTTCCGAACCCGCAGGGTCTACACACTTAAGGTTCGGTGACGCTAGGGTTGTTAGTGAGAACAGTGCATGGTTACCGAAGGTTGTTCGGAGTCCCGGATGAGATCCCGGACGTGACGAGGGTCTCCGGAATGGTCCGGGGACGAAGATTGATATATAGGATGAGAGTGATCGGAGTCCGGAAGTGTTC
>LR738709.1:375343198-375372034 GCA_902687465.1 Secale cereale | reverse complement strand
TGACGGAGAGGTATCTCCGGGCCCACTCGGTAATACGTCATCTCAATGAGCTCAAAGTGACTAAGTAGTTGGTCACGGGATTATGTATTACGGTAACGAGTAAAGAGACTTGCCGGTAACGAGATTGAACTAGGTATAGAGATACCGACGATCGAATCTCGGGCAAGTAACATACCGACGAGACAAAGGGAACTGTATACGGGATTGCCTGAATCCTTGACATCGTGGTTCATCCGATGAGATCATCGAGGAACGTGTGGGAACCAATATGGGTATCCAGATCCCGCTATTGGTTATTGACCTGGGAGTGTCTCGGTCATGTCTGCATAGTTTCCGAACCCGCAGGGTCTACACACTTAAGGTTCGGTGACGCTAGGGTTGTTAGTGAGAACAGTGCATGGTTACCGAAGGTTGTTCGGAGTCCCGAATGAGATCCCGGACGTGACAAGGGTCTCCGGAATGGTCCGGGGACGAAGATTAATATATAGGATGAGAGTGATCGGAGTCCGGAAGTGTTCCGGGGAGCACCGGGAAGTCGGCGGATGACCGAAAGGGGTTTCGGGGGTCCCGGAAGGAGTCTCGGGCCTAATGGGCCACAAAGGGGGGACACAACAGCCCTCATAGGGCTGTGCGCCCCCCTGGGCCCTCTCCTCATGCGCCAAGGGGGCTGGCCCCCCCTAGGGCTGCCGCACCCCCTGAGGCTTGGGGGGCAAGGCACCTGGGGGGGAAACCCTAGCCCCAGGGGGCGCCGCCCCCTTCCCATCTGCCCTGGCCGCCGGCCCCTAGGGGAAACCCTAGGGCGCCCCCTCCCCTCTACTCCCCCTATATAAAGAGAGGCAGAGGGAGGGCAGCCACACACGTTCGTGCCTCGGCGCTGCCCTCCCTCTCCCACAACAATCTTCGTTTTCCCGCGGTGCTTGGCGAAGCCCTGCTGGAATCCTCCACCACCATCTCCACCACGCCGTCGTGCTGCCGGTGTCTCCATCAACCTCTCCTCCCCCCTTGCTGGATCAAGAAGGAGGAGACGTCCCCGAGCTGTACGTGTGAAGAACGCGGAGGCACCGTTGCTTCAGTGCTAGGATCTTCGGCGATCTGAATCGCGGCGAGTACGACTCCATCAACCGCGTTCTTGAACGCTTCCGCTTAGCGATCTACAAGGGTATGTGGATCCAACTCTCCCCTCGTAGATGCATCTCCTAGATTGATCTTGGTGAGCGTAGGAAAATTTTTTGTTTCCCATGCAACGTTCCCCAACACTCGGATATTCCGAAGTGATGTCAATTGGTTACAGAAGGTTGGCAGTCCAGTTTCGGTGAGACCGGAACTCAAAATCGGATGGACCGAGAAATTAGGGTTTGGAAGAATAACTGAGGTGGTTCATCTCGGTGGGACTGAGTTTGCAGAATCGGTTTGTCCGAGATTACTTATGAGTGTGTTAAGTAGTGAAAGTTGCTGATAGTTGAGGGAGCTAGATCACTAAGCACTTGAGCAACCAGATCATCAACACAACCTCATCCCCTTTTAATAGTATTGGCTTTTCCTATAGACTCAATGTGATCTTTGATCACTGAACCAAAAATAGAGTCTTGAGCTTTTGCCAATGCTTGTCTTAGCATTTTGAGGGGTCCACTTCTTCAGACATTTCCATACCCATATCATCGAACTTCTCTGAAATGATTCTCAAGTAAATATTAGTTCAATGATATATATGTTGTTATTAATTACCAAAACCACCCGGGGATTAGTTGCACTTTCAATCTCCCCCTTTTTGGTAATTGATGACAACATATAGATCAAAGCTTCGACAAAATATATAATCAATGAATAATATCGTCGCTTTGAGAAGTATGTGATAAACAAGAGCTCCCCCTAAATTTGTGCATTATTTAAAATTTGCGTTTGAATGCAAATGCACAATCGATTAGGATTATGGGTCACTCTTCCATGTCACATACATCTTGGTGGAGCGCACAAAATGATAAGAATGAATAACATGCACTCAATCACCAAGACAAGAGTAAATATCCATACAATAAGGAATAGCCTATGATAAGCATTAAGCACACATTAAAGCATAGTATGACCAAGCACTCATTAAGGTAGCATCAAACGTAGTAGCAAGCACACTGAAAGTTTCAAAAGACCAAAAGAAATCAATGTATCTCAAAGAAACCGGCAAAAGAACGAAAGAGCACTCTCTCTCTCGAAGCCCTATGATCTATACAATTTCTCCCCCTTTGGCAACAAGTTACCAAAAAGTTCGAAAAGGTATAGAGCTAAGCGTCACTGCGGGCTCTGCTGGCGGCTCCCGTCTGGGTAGATGTCGGTGTAGAAATGACTGCATCGGCGAAGACTTCTGCTGATGTCTGCGCTGGAGGAGTGGATGCTGGAGCTGGAGTAACTGCTGGAGCTATGGCTGGTGCTGAAGTGGTAGCCCTGGAGTCAGTCACTGGGATAGCTGCAGAACTGGATCCTCTGGGAACCTGAGCAGTCTGGCGATGAGAGTCCTGGACTAGATCATCCTGCATGAGCTCTGCTCTCTCCTGCCTTGCTTCCTCCATGTCTGCCTCAAGCTTGTTGACAGACACCTGAATCTCTGTCAGCTTCACGTCCAGAGCGTGGATCTTGTCCTCAACAATCCTCTCTAGGCTTTCCTGAGATTGCTCAATGCTGGCCAGGCGTTGTTCAATCCTCTGGGTAGCTTCAAGAATCTGCTCTCCGAAGCTCTTTGGCTTAGCTGCTGCTGCTGCTGCCTCTTTGTCAGCTTTAGCTTTCTTCGCAGCTTCAATTTTGGCTTGTCCTTCAACTGAGGTTGGATCCTCCTCATCCATCACAACTACGTTATCCTCATGCTCTGGCTGTAGTGGCAAGTGCTTCCTATCCAACATGAATTTGCCCGTGCCAAACTTGGCATTGATGAGCATCTGAATCTACGGGGCAAACCCACACGACCTCTTCTGGTCACCTGCAGTCCTCTTTATGGTCTCTACCATTAAGTCCATCACCTTGAAAGGTGCCTTCTCATCAAGAATGTGCAGCATGTTGATAGAATAGCCTCGAATCATGCGGTGGTCTCCAGACTTGGGCATCAAGGTATGCCTCAAAATAGTGTTAGTGGTGGTCAGACCTGCCTGGAGATAGTACACTGAGCCAAGCTTCCACCCTTCCAAATCAGCAGCGGTGATCTCCTTGTACATGTTCTTCATGGAATCATGACTCTTCTTAGGAATCCCATAGACATCAATGTCGTCCTCTCTCTGCACTGGAGCATTCAGAAGTTCTGCCCATTCTTCAACAGACAAAGAAAACCTTTGACCTTCAGTCATCCAGGTGATCTTGCCATCAGGATAGAAGTGGGCTGTGGCGTAGAACTGCATGATCATCTCGTCATTCCAAGCTGTCAGCTCTTGACCCACAAAATCAGCAACTCCACATGCAGTAAAGCTCTCATGCACATGGGGAAAGAAGTCTCGGTGCTCTTCACTGTCAATGTACTTCCAGTCAACATACCTGGTGTCAGCAACAATGGGCTTCTTATCCATCAGCACGGTCTCATAGAAATCCTGCTGCTCTCTGGTGTGGAATCTGGGGTCCACAGCAGTCCTTCTCCTCACAGCATATGGATCAGACTGTCTCCATAGCCTGATACCTTTATCCTTCCTTGCCTTCATGTCCTCAGCTTGAGGATGAGCATCATTGTGGAGTGGCAACTTGGGACGGAGCTTAAGCAACACATGCTCTTCATCTGATTCAGACGGTGGCATCTCACCTTTGTTCTTCTCAGAAGCTGGAATGCTCCTGGTTGTTCTCTTGGGCTTGGCTGGAGCTGCCTTGGCTTGAGCAGGCTTCTTGGGCTTAGAGGAGGCTTGAGCCCTAATAGCATCACCCATGAACTTAGCTTTCTGAGGAGGAGGCTGGGGTGCATCTTCTTCTTCTTCTTCTTCAGCAGCTGCATCAACTTGAGGTTCAGCATATACTACCCTCTTCCTCTTGGAAGTTTTTTTCACCTTACTTGGAGCTGGCTCTTCCAAGTTGAGCTTCTTTGCAACAGCTGACTGCTTTACCTTGCTTGTGCCTTTCCTTGACTGCTGCCCTTGGTGCTCTTTGGCAACCACATTCCTCTTTGGCTTGGAGGTAACTTCCTCAGCAACGAAGTCAGAGTCCTCATCATCAGAATTTCTCTTCTTCCTGGTTCTGGTGACTGCAGGAGGCAAACCACTAGGGGTGCTCCTCTCACCATCATCACTGGAACTGCTAGCCTCAGGACTTGTATCTGCCTCTGGAATCTCAGCAAAAGGTGACTCAGACCTGTTCTGGCTGTCACTGACATCTGACATGGCTGACAACCTGTGAAAAGATAAGGTATAGGCAGAGTAGAAGAGTTATCACAACTGCAGAGGTTTTTGCAAAAAAATGAGTTCAAGTCTTAGTTTTGAGTTTTCACAGAATGCATTTCGGTCAAACCGATTTTAAGTTTCGGTGAATCCGAAGTGTATACAGAGGCCTACACACCACTTTCGGTCAGACCGAAATGGGTTTCGGTCCTGCCGATAACCTAGGGTTTCACTGAAACTAAGTTTCGGTCACACCGATTTGCACAACTCGGTTAGACCGAATGATGCAGTGCAATGGCCAGAGGCCAAATCGGTCATTCCGAGTTTCAAAACCGGCTTCACCGAGATGCGTTCTGTGGAAACCTAAACCTAAGAATTTCGCTCGAAACTAGAGGATCTGATATGATGTTTAGGGAATATCTCAAACGTGGATAGATTCATGGCAAACCATTCGTGCAAGAGTCAGATGGGGAGCACGAAAGGGATCGGGACTCACCCTAACTTGGTGGAGTCCCTCTACGGCGGCAACGGCGCGGAGAGGATTACCGTTGACGGCGGCGGAGACCTGCGGCGAGGGCGCACAGGCGACGATGGCGACGATCCGTAGACCAGGGCGACGGCAGCAGGGGACTTGGGGGCGAACGGTTTGAAGAGTTAAATCACGCGCAGCCCTCAGGTATATATATCCCCATACTGTCGGTGGGACCGAGTTGAAAAACTCGGTGTCACCGAAATGTATAACTGTTGTGCAGTTACGCATATCGGTCAGACCGAGATTTTGAACTCGGTTTCACCGAGATGAAACCTAGATCAGTCTAAGCGTTTCGGTTGGACCGAGATGGAAAAGCCGGTCAGACCGAAATGGACTTAGAAGGTTTTGGAAGTCAGCCTTAGACGGATCGGTGGCTCCGAGTGCTCCTCACTCGGAGAGTCCGAAAATGACTTGTTCAAAGTTGTGATATGAGCATGAATAGAATTTGAGACAAGAAAGCATAGATAGCTAGGGAAAGTGCTTAGGCATTCTTGTCCATCCATTTGGCCAGAAAAAAAACAAAACAATCAAAACAACAAATGGATGTCCTTGAATGGATAAAATCATGCATTCAACATGCTCACACAATAAGATAGCAACTGAAATATGTGTCAAACATGCACAACCAACACTCTAGCTACTAGCACACAATTTGTCGATGACTAGGTCATCTATATATGAGTATTTTGACTTAGGAGCCAAATGAGAACATTTGATCATAGGTCATACTCATCGTTTAAGCACAAGTGGGGTTACCACTTTTACATAAAGCATTTATGTGTTCACATCATTTGGAGATGCTTTAGCTCAATTTTTAGAGCAAAGCTCCCCCTAGATGTGAGAACCCCTTTTAAAGGGTCAAACTAACCTTGGGTTGTCGTAGAAGACTTCATGTAGATGTTGAAGATGTGGATGCTCAATGTTGATGTAGATCATCAAGAGTTGGGAGCTATCCTTTGGATTAGGGCACTTTCAATACCTACATGGGTTAGTCCCACAAGGAACAAACAAGGATATCCATGGACATAGATTGAAGTTCACAATAGATGATGTCCATGAAAGCAATGATTACCTTGTCCCTTGACTTACCAACAAGAGGGTTTGTGACTCCATGAACTAGTGCATGATGTGGAAGTTGATTGCACAAGTTCTTGCCAAAATGAATATGAGTGAAGTTTGTTGGCGGAGTCACCCTCAAGAACCTTCTAGTTCTTCTTCTTTGGGATCCACATCATCTTGATGGGAATCCTTGGAGTTGTAGTTGAGCTTGACGAAGTAGAACTTGATGTGTCCTTGGGAACCCACTTGACCATGGCTTGAGGTGCTTCAATGAATGCATCAATCTCCTCTTGAAGCTTGTCCTTGGCCTTTAGCTTGTGGTCTTGTGGTGGAAGGTCATCTTGAGCTTGTTCCACATTGGAAGAAGTAGGATCATACTTCTCCTTTTGTGAAACAAACTGTGGAGTAGGGTATTGACCTTCTTCCCACTCAACACCTTCGGCGTTGAACTTTCGCTCAAAACCAATCCCTTGATTCTTCCGGTGTCTTCCTTGTTTGCGAACAATCTCCTCAAAGTTCTTGCTTCCGGCAAGACTCTTGTAGACATCTTTCTCTATGATTTCCTTCAATAAGCTATTTTCTTGCTCAAGTGTAACTTGGCTTGAAACATTGTTAGTGGAATCAAGAGAACTACTAGAAGCAACAATATTGGATTTAACATTGTTATTGTTACTACTAGAGGAAGAATTTTTCTTATGCTTGTCATGCTTAGTCTTAATAGGTGGCAAGAAATTAGACAAGAGAAGTCGTTTGGCAAGATATGAAGAACTCTTCTTTCGAAGATCGTCATTGATCGCTTTTAGAAACTCATGTTCTTGCTCTAGAGTGAGCTTCTCGAAGCGTAGCTTCTCATGAGATCTTAGGAGCTCTCTATGATCTTCTTGAGTTGTTTCATGAGCTAACTTAAGAGTGTTTAGTTCTTTAGTTAGACGCTCAATCTCCTTCATAGCATTGTCATTTGACTCTTCTCGACTATAAAGACTACTAGCATTTTCATCATTACTAAGCTCACTAGATTTATCATGCAAGAGCTCATCTTCACCAAGCAAGTCATCCTCATCACTATCAAAGTCAATGAATTCAGGGTGTGTTACCTTGGGGCCTTTAGCCATGAAGCATCTTCCAATTCCCTCATTTGGTGAATCAAATAAGTCGTAGGAGTTGGAGTTGGAGGATACGAGTGCAAGTCCGGCAACACCTTCATCTTGACTATAGTCGGAGTCAGAGTGATAGCTTCCATTGGATTGATTGTCGGAGTCGGAGCCGGAGACCCATTCACCTATATGAGCTTGATGTCTTCTTCTTGTGTAGCTCCTTGATGACTTGTCTTTCCTTTCCGAATCCTTGCTTCTCCGAGAGGGTCTTCGTTCATAACGATCATCTCTACTCCTTCTCTCTCTCCGAGGTGACTCATCTCTTGCTCTTCTTCTTGGAGATTCTTCTCTTCTCTTGTGGGGAGCCGTACACTCATTTGATAAGTGTCCGGGTCTTCCACAATTGTAGCAGTTTCGATCACGACTAGAAGATCTCTTTTCATCATATGATCTAGACTTTGAGCTTCTTTCTTTGCCTCTATTCTTGTAGAACTTGTTGAAGTTCTTGACCATTAGGCTTATCTCTTCATTGGAAATTAGCTTGTCACTTGAGGTAGTAGGAGCATCACTTGTAGCTTTGTAAGCACCACTTGACTTATTGTGAAGCTCTTCCTTATCCTTAAGTGTCATCTCATGAGCAACAATTCTTCTAATGACTTCAGTTGGCTTGAGAGTCTTGTAGTTTGGCATCATTTGGATCAAAGTGCACACGGTGTCATACTTTCCATCCAAAGCTCTGAGAATCTTCTTAATGATGAATCGGTCGGTCATTTCTTCGCTTCCTAAGCCGGCAATCTCATTTGTGATGAGAGCAAGCCTAGAGTACATTTCAGCGACTCCTTCACCATCCTTCATCTTGAACTTGTCAAGTTGTCCTTGAAGAATATCTAGCTTTGATTCCTTCACAGATTCAGTACCTTCGTGCATTTCAACCAAAGTATCCCAAATCTCTTTAGCATTCTCAAGACGGCTGATTTTGTTGAACTCCTCGGGACACAAAGCATTGAAGAGAATGTCACAAGCTTGAGCATTGTTTTGCAACATCCGCAACTCTTCCGGTGTAGCTTCGCGATCCGGAACTTTTCCTTCTTTGAAAAAAACACCTTGCATACCAACACAAATAATGCCCCATGCGGCTGGGTTATGACCAAAAATATGCATTTTCATTTTATGCTTCCAACTAGCGAAATTTGTACCATCAAAGTAAGGACCTCTACGATAATTACCCTCACTAGACGCCATACTCTCCTAGGTTGTGAAACCAAGCTTATGGAGTCCAATGCAATGAAAACCAAAACAATGGAGACCAAAGCTCTGATACCACTTGTAGGATCGAAAGTATGTCTAGAGGGGCGGTGATTAGACTACTTGACAATATAAAAAATCCGCCTTTTGATCATGCAATGTTTTTGGCAGTTTCACAATTAAGATCAATTCAAGTAACACCCTACACATGCAATTCTAGAGTATAAGCAGCGGAAAGTAAATTGCACATATAGTAAAGAGAGGTGGAGAAGATCAAACGCAGTTTGGAGACACGAAGATTTTTGTCGTGGTTCCGATAGGTGGTGCTATCGTACATCCACATTGATGGAGACTTCAACCCACGGAGGGTAACGGCTGCGCGAGTCCACGGAGGGCTCCACCCACGAAGGGTCCAGGAAGAAGCAACCTTGTCTATTCCATCATGGCCTACGCCCACGGAGGACTAGCCTTACTCGGGGTAGATCTTCACGAAGTAGGCGATCTCCTTGCCCTTACAAACTTCTTGGTTCAACTCCACATCTCAAGACGGAGGCTGCCAAGCGACACCTAACCAATCTAGGAGGCACCACCCTCCAAAAGGTAATAGATGTTGTTGATGATGATGAACTCCTTGCTCTTGTGCTTCAAATGATAATCTCCCCAACACTCAACTCTCCTCACTGATATGGCTGTGGTGGAAGAAAGGATTGAGTGGAAAGCAACTTGGGAAGGCTAGAAATCAAGTTTCATATGGTAGGAATGGAATGACTTGATCTCAACACAAGGGTAGGTGGTTCTCTTCTCAGAAAGTGTATGGTAGGAGTGGTAGACTTTCTGATGGCTCTCTCCACAAATGAAGAGGGGGTGGAGGGGTATATATAGCCTCCACACAAAATCCAACCGTTACACACATATTTGAGCAATCTCGGTGAGACCGAAGTGAAAACTCGGTCAGACCGAAAGTTCAAATATAGTGAACGTTGGGATTTTCGGTGGGACCGAAAATACCATCTCGGTGTGTCCGATGTGAGTCAAAGGTGGGAGCTTGCCATTCTCGGTGGGACCGAAATTAACAACTCGGATATTCCGAAGTGATGTCAATTGGTTACAGAAGGTTGGCAGTCCAGTTTCGGTGAGACCGGAACTCAAAATCGGATGGACCGAGAAATTAGGGTTTGGAAGAATAACTGAGGTGGTTCATCTCGGTGGGACTGAGTTTGCAGAATCGGTTTGTCCGAGATTACTTATGAGTGTGTTAAGTAGTGAAAGTTGCTGATAGTTGAGGGAGCTAGATCACTAAGCACTTGAGCAACCAGATCATCAACACAACCTCATCCCCTTTTAATAGTATTGGCTTTTCCTATGGACTCAATGTGATCTTTGATCACTGAACCAAAAATAGAGTCTTGAGCTTTTGCCAATGCTTGTCTTAGCATTTTGATGGGTCCACTTCTTCAGACATTTCCATACCCATATCATCGAACTTCTCTGAAATGATTCTCAAGTAAATATTAGTTCAATGATATATATGTTGTTATTAATTACCAAAACCACCCGGGGATTAGTTCCACTTTCACCTTCTCCCACCTGGGGAGAAGGTCAAGGAAGAAGAAGAAGGAGGGGGGCTCTCTCCCCCTCGCTTCCGGTGGCACCGGAGTGCCACCGGGGCCATCATCGTGTGACGGCGATCTACACCAACACCTCCGTCATCTTCACCAACATCTCCATCACCTTCCCCCATCTATCTACAACGGTCCACTCTCCTGCAACCCACTATACCCTCTACTTGAACATGGTGCTTTATGCTTCATATTATTATCCAATGATGTGTTGCCATCCTATGATGTCTGAGTAGATTATCGTTGTCCTATCGGTGATTGGTGAATTGATATGATTGATTTAATTTGCTTGTGGTTATGTTGCTGTCCTTTGGTGCCCATCATATGAGCGCGCACATGGATCACACCATAGGGTTAGTTGTATGTTGATAGGACTACGTATTGGAGGGCAAGAGTGACAGAAACTTCAACCTAGCATAGAAATTGATGCATACGGGATTGAAGGGGGACCAATATATCTTAATGCTATGGTTGGGTTTTACCTTAATGAACGTTAGTAGTTGCGGATGCTTGCTAATAGTTCCAATCATAAGTGCATAGAATTCCAAGTAAGGGATGACATTCTAGCAGTGGCATCTCCCACATAAAACTTGCTATCGGTCTAGTAACGTAGTCAATTGCTTATGGGCAATTTCGCAACTCCTACCACCACTTTTCCACACTCGCTATCACTAACTTTATTGTGTCTTTATCTTAATAGCCCCTAGTTTTATTAGCGTGCTCTTTATATTCTTGCAAATCTATCCAAAAAACTACAAAGTACTTCTAGTTTCATACTTGTTCTAGGTAAAGTAAACGTCAAGCGTGCGTAGAGTTGTATCGGTGGTCGATAGAACTTGAGGGAATATTTGTTCTGCCTTTTGCTCCTCGTTGGGTTCGACACTCTTACTTATCGAAAGAGGCTACAACTGATCCCCTACACTTGTAGGTTATCAGAAACCTAAAGGTCCTTGGATCCCCAAGAAAGTGAAAGACTAAGCAGGGAATGACATGCTTGATTTACCGTGTCCTATTCACACGAAGAAGGATGAAGAGGGGAACTTGGTTTACCCCAAACATACCACTCGACAATGTCGACTCCTGATTCAGAACTTCCAGAAGGACCAGCCTGCTGACAAGGAGAAAGAATCTGATGAGACCGAAGAAAAACGGCATGGAGGTTACCCCAGATCAACTCCATCTTGATGATTATCGCTGATGTTGAAAGCAAAAGTCGTCTGAAAGTTATCAACAGAGAAGTCAACATGGTTGCTCCGGCAACGTCGACGTACTTAAAGTGGTCTAAGACTCCCATTACATTCGACCAGTCCGACCACCCCGCGCACATTTCTACCCCCGGGCAGCAAGCGTTGGTGGTTGACCCAGTTGTCGACGGTACGCGGTTGACTAAAGTTCTGATGGATGGCAGCAGTGGTCTGAATATCCTGTACGCTGAAACCCTGCGAGGAATGGGCATTCCGATGTCCAAGTTGAGTGAGAGTAACATGAGATTTCACGGAGTCATCCCCGGGAAGAAGGCCGACTCACTTGTTCAGATCACCCTTGATGTGGTTTTCGGTGACTCGACTCACTACTGCAAAGAAAAGTTGACATTCAAGGTGGTGGACTTCCATAGTGCTTACCATGCAATTCTGGGCAGGCCCACCTATGCACGTTTCATGGCTTGACCGTGTTATGTATACCTCAAATTGAAGATGCCAGGACCCAAGGGCGTGATCACTGTCACTGGAGATCGGCAGAAAGCAGAAGGATGCTTCCAGAAAGGCTAAAAATTTGCTGATGAGCAGATTACAGCAGTAGAGACGGGTCTGCGGTGAGGGTCCTAGCGCACTCTATATAAGCCACCCCTCCTCCAGTACAAGGGTTCGCACCCCTTGTAACACATACACACATACATATTCCAGTCGACCACCTCCGGGCACCGAGACGTAGGGCTGTTACTTCCTCCGAGAAGGGCTTGAACTCGTAAACACCTTGTGTACAACCTCACCGTAGCTAGGATCTTGCCTCCTCCAACGTACCCCCTATTCTTACTGTCAGACTCAGTACCACGACAGTTGGCGCCATACATGGGGTGGCTAGGGTCCTAGCGCACTATATATAAGCCACCCCCTCCTCCGGTACGAGGGTTAACAACCCCTGTAACACATACACACATACATATTCCAGTTGACCGCCTCCGCGCACCGAGACGTAGGGCTATTACTTCCTCCGAGAAGGGCCTGAACTCGTAAACACCTTGTGTACAACCTCACTGTAGCTAGGATCTTGCCTCCTCCTACGTACCCCCTATTCTTACTGTCAGACTCAGTACCACGACACCTACCAAGCTGCGGCAGTTGAGAACTCAGATGCCAAGGGCTTTGCCTACCCTCCCAAGGCCATTCCGAAGAAGAAGAAGCAGCTGTTCGCCCTGGGGCCTCACGAGGAAGCAACACCCAACGGTCGCGTGATACGTCTCCAACGTATCTATAATTTTTTATTGTTCCATGCTATTATATATTCTGTTTTGGATGTTTAATGGGCTTTATTATACACTTTTATATTATTTTTGGGACTAACCTACTAACCCAAGGCCCTATGCAGTTTTTTTTGCCTATTTCAGGGTTTCGCAGAAAAGGAATATCAAACGGAGTCCAAACGGAATGAAACCTTCGGGAGAGTTATTTTTGGAACCGTATCTACCCAGAAGACTTGGAGTACACGTGAGGGAACGAAGGAGGTGGCCACAAGGGTCCAGGGCGCGCCCCCTCTCCCTGGGCACGCCCCCACCCTCGTGGGCCCCCTCTAGCTCCCCCGACGCCCTCCTTCCTCCTATATATATCCATGTACCCTGAAAATATTGAGGCAACAGAGAAAACCCTAATTCCACCGCCGCAACCTTCTGTTCCCGTGAGATCCCATCTTGGGGTCTGTTTCGGAGCTCCGCCGGAGGGGGGATCCATCACGGAGTGCTTCTACATCAACGCCATAGCCTCACCAATGAGTTGTAAGTAGTTTACCACAGACCTTCGGGTCCATAGTTATTAGCTAGATGGCTTCTTCTCTCTTTTTGGATCTCAATACAAAGTTCTGCTCGATCTTCGAGGAGATCTATTCGATGTAATCTTTTTGCGGTGTGTTTGTCGAGATCCGATGAATTGTGGGTTTATGATCAAGATTATCTACGAGAAATATTTTATTCTTTTCTGAAATATTTTATGTATGATTATAATATCCTTGCAAGTCTCTTCGAATTATCGGTTTGGTTTGGCCTACTAAATCTATAGTTCTTGCAATGGGAGAAGTGCTTGGCTTTGGGTTCAATCTTGCGGTGTCCTTTCCCAGTGATAGCAGGGGCAGCAAGGCACGTATTGTATTGTTGACATCGAGGATAAAAAGATGGGGTTTATATCATATTGCTTGAGTTTATCCCTCTACATCATGTCATCTTGCTTAAAGCATTACTCTGTTCTTATGAACTTAATACTCTAGATGCATGCTGGATAGTGGTCGATGTGTGAAGTAATATTAGTAGATGTAGAATTGTTTCGGTCTACTTATCACGGACATGATGCCTATATATAATGATCATGTGTAGATATTCTCATAACTATGCGCTTTTCTATCAATTGCTCGACTGCAATTTGTTTACCCACTGTAGAATTCTGCTATCATGAGAGAGGCCACTAGTGAAACCTATGGCCCCCGGGTCTATTCTCAACATATTAATCTTTCATCTACTTTACTTTGCTTTATTTACTTTCTGTCCTTATAACCAAAAATATTATACTATCCTATCTATCAGATCTCACTTTCGTAAGTGACCGTAAAGGAATTGACAACCCCTTATCACGTTGGCTGCGAAGTTCTTATTTGTTTGTGCAGGTGCGAGGGACTCACGCATGGTCTCCTACTGGATTGATACCTTGGTTCTCAAAAACTGAGCGAAATACTTACGCTACTGCGCTGCATCACCCTTTCCTCTTCGAGGGAATACAACACAAGCTTGAGAAGTAGCAAGAAGAATTTCTGGCGCCATTGTTGGGGAGGCTTACACAAAAGTCATATACCAAGTACCTATCACAAACCCTTATCCTTCGCATTACATTTATTTGCCTCTCGTTTTCCTCTCCCCCACTTCACCCTTGCCTTTTTATTTGCCCTTCTTTTTGCCGTGTGTTTACCGTTCGCTTGCTTCTTGTTTGCTTATGTGTTGGATTGCTTGCTTGTCACTATGGCTCAGAACAATACCAAATTGTGTGACTTTTCCAATACCAACAATAATGATTATATTAGCACTCCGATTGCTCCTATTACCGATGTTGAATCTTGTGAGATCAATGCTGCTCTGTTGAATCTTGTCATGAAAGATCAATTTTTTGGCCTTCCTAGTGAAGATGTCGCTACCCATCTAAACAACTTTGTTGATTTGTGTGATATGAAAAAGAAGAGGGATACGGATAATGATATTGTTAAATTGAAGCTATTTCCGTTTTCACTTAGAGATCGTGCTAAAACTTGGTTTTCCTCTCTGCCTAGAAATAGTATTGGTTCATGGAATAAGTGCAAAGATGCCTTTATCTCTAAGTATTTTCCTCCTACTAAGATTATCTCTCTTAGAAAGGATATTATGAATTTTAAGCAACTATATCATGAGCATGTTGCACAAGCTTGGGAGAGAATGAAATTAATGATACGTAATTGTCCTACACATAGTTTGAACTTATGGATGATTATACAAAACTTTTATGCTGGCTTGATTTTTGCTTCTAGAAATCTTTTAGATTCGGCCGCAGGAGGCACCTTCATGGAAACTACCTTAGTAGAAGCTACCAAACTCCTAGATAATATTATGGTTAACTACTCTCAATGGCACACCGAAAGATCTACTAGTAAAAAATTGCATGCTATTGAAGAGATTAGTGTTTTGAGTGGAAAGATGGATGAACTTATGAAATTATTTGCTACTAAGAGTGCTTCTTCTGATACTAATAATATGCCTTTATCTGCGTTGATTGAAAATAATAATGAATCTTTGGATGTGAATTTTGTTGGTACGAATAATTTTGGTAACAATGCTTATAGAGGAAACTTTAATCATATGCCTTTTCCTAGTAATTCCTCTAATAATTATGGTAATTCCTACAATAACTCTTATGGAAATTTTGGTAAGGTGCCCTCTGAATTTGAAACTAGTGTTAAGGAGTTTATGATTTCGCAAAAGAATTTCAATGCTTTGCTTGAAGAAAAATTGCTTAAGATTGATGAGTTGGCTAGGAACGTGGATAGAATTACTCTTGATGTTGACTCTTTGAAACTTAGATCTATTCCACCCAAGCATGATATCAATGAGTCTCTCAAGGCCATAAGAGTTTCCATTGATGAATGCAAAGAAAGAACCGCTAGGATGCATGCAAAAAAAGAGTGCTTTATGAAAGCGTGTTCTTCTAGTTATCATAAAAATAAAGATGAAGATCTGAAAGTTATTGATGTGTGTCCTATTAGATCCTTGTTTTCTAGTATGAATCTTGATAAAGATGGGAATGGAGATGAGTCTACTTTAGTTAAAAGGCGTCCCAATGATTCGAAGTTTTTAGAATCTTGATGCTAAAATTGTTAAAAGTGGGATTGAAGAGATTAAAACTTTGCATAGTGATGAACCCACTATTTTGAATTTCAAGGGATTCAATTATGATAATTTCTCTTTGATAGATTGTATTTCCTTGTTGCAATCCGTACTAAATTCTTCGCATGCTTATAGTCAAAATAAGGTTTTTACCAAACACATAGTTGATGCTTTGATGCAATCTTATGAAGAAAAACTTGAATTAGAAGTTTATATCCCTAGAAAGCTTTATGATGAGTGGGAACCTACTATTAAAATTAAAATTAAAGATCATGAATGCTTTGCCTTGTGTGATTTGGGTGCAAGTGTTTCTACTATCCCAAAAACTTTGTGTGATTTGTTAGGTTTCCATGAGCTTGATGATTGTTCTTTGAATTTGCATCTTGCGGATTCTACCATTAAGAAACCTATGGGAAGGATTAATTATGTTCTTATTGTTGCCAATAGAAATTATGTGCCCGTAGATTTCATTGTTCTTGATATAGATTGCAATCCTTCATGTCCTATTATTCTTGGTAGACCTTTCCTTAGAACGATTGGTGCAATTATTGACATGAAGGAAGGAAATATTAGATTCCAATTTCCATTAAGGAAAGGCATGGAACACTTTCCTAGAAAGAAAATCAAATTACCTTATGAATCTATTATGAGAGCCACTTATGGATTGCCTACCAAAGATGGCAATACCTAGATCTATTCATGTATCGTGCCTAGCTAGGGGCGTTAAACGATAGCGCTTGTTGGGAGGCAACCCAATTTTATTTCCTTTGTTTTTGCTTCTGTTTAGGAACAAATATTGCATCTAGCTTCTGTTTAGATGTGGTTTTGTGTTTTAATTAGTGTTTGTGCCAAGTAGAACCTTTGGGAAGACTTGTGTGAAGTTTATATGATCATGCTTTGAAAAACAGAAACTTTAGCACTCACGAGATTAGCCACCAGATTTTACTGGAGAGTGCTATTTAGTTGATTCTTTTTGTAGATGATTGATAGACAAATTCCTCACGTTTACCAAATTGTTTCAATTTTTTTGGAGTTACAGAAGTATACGAAAGCTACAGATTACTACAGACTGTTCTCTTTTTGACAGATTCTGTTTTTCGTGTGTTGTTTGCTTATTTTGATGAATCTATGAGTAGTATTGCAGGATATGAACCATAGAGAAATTGGAATACAGTAGGTTTAACACCAATATAAACAAAGAATGAGTTCATTACAGTACCTTTGAGTGGTGGTGTGTTTTCTTATACTAACGTTGCTCACGAGATTTTTGGCTAAGTTTTGTGTTGTGAAGTTTTTAAGTTTTGAGTATGGCTTTGATGGACTATGGAACAAAGAGTGGCAAGATCCTAAGCTTGGGGATGCCCAAGGCACCCCAAGGTAAAATTCAAGGACAACCAAAAGCCTAAGCTTGGGGATGCCCCGGGAAGGGATCCCATCTTTCGTCTTCATCTATCGGTAACTATACTCGGGACTATATTTTTATTCACCACATGATATGTGTTTTGCTTGGAGCGTCATGTATGATTTGAGTGTATTTTTAGTTTGCCACAATCATCCTTGCTGGACACACCTTTTGAGAGAGATAAATAGGATTTAAAATTTGTTAGAATACTCTATGTGCTTCACTTATACCTTTTGAGCTAGATAGTTTTGCTCTAGTGCTTCACTTATATCTTTTAGAGCACGGTGGTGGTTTTATTTTGTAGAAATTGTTGAATCTCTCATGCTTCACTTATATCCTTTTTGAGAGTATCTTAGAACAGCATGGTAATGTGCTTTGGTTATAAAACTAGTCCTAATATGATAGGTATCCAAGATGAATATAGTAAAAACTTTCATATAAAGTGCATTGAATCTGATGAGAAGTTTGATACTTGATGATTGTTTTGAGATATGAGGATGGTGATATTAGAGTCATGCTAGTGGAGTAATTATGAATTTGAGAAATAATTGTGTGAAAGTTTGTGATTCCCGTAGCATGCACGTATGGTGAACCGCTATGTGACGAAGTTAGAGCATGAGGTATTTGTTGAGTGTCATCCTTTGTGTGGAGGTCGGGATCGTGCATGGTTAACTCCTACCAACCCTTCCCCTAGGAGCATGTATATGAGTTCTTTATGACTAATGTTGAGTCCATGGATTATACGTACTCTCAACCTTCCACCATTGCTAGCCTCTCTTGTACCACGCAACTCTCGCCGGTACCATACACCCACCATATACCTTCCTCAAAACAGCCACCATACCTACCTATCATGGTATTTCCATAGCCATTCTAAGATATATTGCCATGCAACTTTCCACCGTTCCGTTCATATGACATGCTTCATCATCAGTCACATAGAGTCATATTTTGTTCTAGCTTCGAGTTGTAATCTTTGAGTTTTAAGTCAATAAAAGTGTGATGATCTTCATTATTAGAGCATTGTCCCATGTGAGGAAAGGCCAAAAAAGAGATGGCCCAAAAAAATAGAGAGGGGCTAAATAAAAAAAGAGAGAGAGAAAGGCCCTCCAAAAAAATGAGAGAAAAGAGAGAAGGGACAATGCTACTATCCATTTTCACACTTGTGCTTCAAAGTAGCACCATGATCTTCATGATAGAGAGTCTCTTGTTTTGTCACTTTCATATACTAGTGGGAATTTTCATTATAGAACTTGGCTTGTATATTCCAACGACGGGCTTCCTCAAATGCCCTAGGTCTTCATGAGCAAGCAAGTTGGATGCACACCCACTTAGTTTCTTTTGATGAGCTTTCATACACTTATAGCTCTAGTGCATCCGTTGCATGGCAATCCCTACTCACTCACATTCATATCTATTGATGGGCATCTCCATAGCCCATTGATACGCCTAGTCGATGTGAGACTATCTTCCTCCTTTTTTTGTCTTCTCCACAACCACCACTCTATTCCACCTATAGTGCTATATCCATGGCTCACGCTCATGTATTGCGTGAAAGTTGAAAGGTTTGAAAAAAATTGAGTATGAAAACAATTGCTTGGCTGAAACCGGGGTTGTGCATGATATGAATATTTTGTGCGATGAGGAGGGAGCATAGCCAGACTATATGATTTTGTAGGGATAACTTTCTTTGGCCATGTTATTTTGAGAAGACATAATTGCTTTGTTAGTATGCTTGAAGTATTATTATTATTGTGTCAATATAGACTTTTGTCTTGAATCTTTCGAATCCGGACATTCATGCCACAGTAAAGAAATTACATTGAAAATTATGTTGGTTAGCATTCCACATCAAAAATTCTGTTATTATCATTTACCTACTCGAGGACGAGCAGGAATTAAGCTTGGGGATGCTTGATACGTCTCCGATGTATCTATAATTTTTTATTGTTCCATGCTATTATATATATTCTGTTTTGGATGTTTAATGGGCTTTATTATACACTTTTATATTATTTTTGGGACTAACCTACTAACCCAAGGCCTAGTGCAGATTGCTGTTTTTTTGCCTATTTCAGGGTTTCGCAGAAAAGGAATATCAAACGGAGTCCAAACGGAATGAAACCTTCTGGAGAGTTATTTTTTGAACCGTATCTACCCAGAAGACTTGGAGTACACGCGAGGAAACGAAGGAAGTGTCCACGAGGGTCCAGGGCGCGCCCCCTCCCCCTAGGAGCGCCCTCACCCCCGTGGGCCCCCTCTGGCTCGCCCGATGCCCTCATTCCTCCTATATCTATCCATGTACCCTGAAAACATCGAGGCAACAGGGAAAACCCTAATTCCACCGCCGCAACCTTCTGTTCCCATGAGATCCCATCTTGGGGCCTGTTTCGGAGCTCCGCCAGAGGGGGGATCCATCACGGAGTTCTTCTACATCAACGCCATAGCCTCACCAATGAGTTGTGAGTAGTTTACCACAGACCTTCAGCTCCATAGTTATTAGCTAGATGGCTTCTTATCTCTTTTTGGATCTCAATACAAAGTTCTCCTCGATCTTTGAGGAGATCTTTTCGATGTAATCTTTTTGCGGTGTGTTTGTCAAGATATGATGAATTGTGGGTTTATGATCAAGATTATCTACGAGAAATATTTGATTCTTTTCTGAAATCTTTTATGTATGATTATAATATCCTTGCAAGTCTCTTCGAATTATCGGTTTGGTTTGGCCTACTAGATCTATTGTTCTTGCAATGGGAGAAGTGCTTGGCTTTGGGTTCAATCTTGCTGTGTCCTTTCCCAGTGACAGCAGGGGCAACAAGGCACGTATTGTATTGTTGCCATCAAGGATAAAAAGATGGGGTTGATATCATATTGCTTGAGTTTATCCCTCTACATCATGTCATATTGCTTAAAGCATTACTTTGTTCTTATGAACTTAATAATCTAGATGCATGCTGGATAGCGGTCGATGTGTGGAGTAATAGTAGTAGATGCAGAATCGTTTCGGTCTACTTATCACGGACGTGATGCCTATATATAATGATCATGCCTAGATATTCTCATAACTATGCGCTTTTCTATCAATTGCTCGACAGTAATTTGTTTACCCACCGTAGAGTTCTGCTATCATGAGAGAAGCCACTAGTGAAACCTATGGCCACCGGGTCTATTCTCAACATATTAATCTTTCATCTACTTTACTTTGCTTTATTTACTTTCTGTTCTTATAACCAAAAATATTATACTATCCTATCTATCAGATCTCACTTTCGTAAGTGACCGTAAAGGGATTGACAACCCCTTATCACGTTGGCTGCGAAGTTCTTATTTGTCTGTGCAGGTGTGAGGGACTCGCCCGTGGTCTCCTACTGGATTGATACCTTGGTTCTCAAAAACTGAGGGAAATACTTACACTACTGTGCTGCATCACCCTTTCCTCTTCGAGGGAATACAATGCAAGCTCGAGAAGTAGCATCGCGCCTTAGGATCTGCGCCCATGAACGGGGCACCTTCCTCCCTCGCATAGGAAGACGCGCCCAGCGCCCCTCTCGGGCTAGGCTCGAGGGCTCTCCTCTGAGGGGCCTCTAATCTAGCCAACACCACGAGGGAGGCACTCGGGCACCATCTGGAGGCGTGCTTCAGCACACGTTTCCTCGAAGAGGTCACAAGGCGCGAGGCGCTGGGTGCTTAGGAGTTCATCACCCAGATCATCGAAGACCTGTAGGTGCCAAGGGCTACGCGAGGCAAACATTGCCCCACACCATCGAGTGCAGCTGCCGCCCCAAGCTCGGGAGGCAAGCTGCGCATCTGCGTTAATATCGCAGGGCTCAACAAAGTCGCGTCCCAGGAGCTCTACAGGTCGCCCCCCTCACAGCTATGTTCGCATGCCTTTCGGCCCGCTGAACCGTGCTGCCTTGCACCAGCGCCGTATGCAGGACGTCCTGGTGGCTCACAAGGCCAGGCATCAGTAGATCCTCCGCAAGCTCCCTGAACCTTAGGAGCCTCGCGAGGTCCCGGAGCTAGGCGACTCATGAGGAGCGACTTTTACGGCACGCGTCTTCAGCTACTCCAACACTTCTCCCGCAATGGTGCCAGGTGACATTTTCCGTTTGGTTCAGTTGGGAGCGCCCATCGAGCTGCATCATCCCCAAGCCGTCTAGGTCCATCCCAGCAGCGTGTATCGTCTTTTCGTTTAAGTTCAGTTGGGGTGCTCCTCGGGCTGCATCATCCCCAGACTGTGTGGATCCGTCCCTCCGTCATGTATCGTTTCCACATCTATCAGAACTTGCCTTACACTTGCCTGAGTTATCCCGTGGTTATCACTGGTGACCCGACACCCCTTGCGGCCCCTGCTCGCTGCTCACCTGCCAGTTTCTCATTCCAAGGAACCACTGGCACGGTGCCTATGATTGGGTCTGTCCCTGCAGCACCGAAAAACCTGAGAGACTGAGCTCTGGCTCGTGGCCAGCCCCGTGCACATCACCTCGCCAGGTCCTCAGTGCCTTGGCATTCTACGGGAAGATCAATGACATCATGGCAAGCGCTGCCGCGTGATGTGACCTCTTTCTCAGTCTGATTCACAGGAACCTCCAAGCCGGACTAGGAGTGGCCCCGCATGCCACTCCCCCCGATGCAATCAGCTTGCGCTAAAGGGGGTGCTCCCGAGCATTGCGTCTCAGGAGCTCCTACTAGCTCTCGAGCCCTCACCCCCTGGCCTTGACAACGGCGTCGCGACCTAGCATACCAGCGACGGCTGTGCTTCGCTCGAGGGACGGGACCCGAGGGTGTAGAACACCCATGTGAGCTAAAGGGGGAGTGACCAGCGTGGGCCCTTGATACGTCCAAAACATATCTATAATTTCTGCTTGCTCCATGCCTCTTTTGTGTGATATTGCTATGATATTTATGCACTTCCATAGACTTTTGATCATATTTGGACTAACCTATTAACTCAGTGCACCCCAGTGCCAGTTTCTGTTTTCTGCTGTTTTTGTATTTCAGGTTTTCCCATTACTTAAATTGCCAGAAAAATTCCGGGAAAAATATATAAAAAATCAGTGCTCCAGAAGCTTCCACGCGGCAGAAGTGGGGCCAGAGGGGAGCCAGGGGCAGCCCAGGCGGCCTGCCCATGCGGCCCCCCTCCTGGCCGCGCCGGGGGGCGCCTGGGCCCCCCTTACCTCCTCTGGTGACCCCCTTTGGCATATATTTACACCGCGTCCCAAAACCCTCGAGGACGGAACCCTTTTTCGCGATCTCATCTCTGTTCCGTCGCCGCCGCGCTTCCAAGACCGGGAGCACCAGGAGAACTCTTCCCGGCACCCTGCCGGAGGGGAGAACCACCACTGGGAGCTTCTCCACCACCATGGACGCCTCCCGGATGAGTTGTGAGTAGTCCCCCTTGGACCATGAGTCCATGACCAGTAGCTATGTGATGTTCTCCTCCCCTCTTTGTTCTTCATCGATTAGACCTCGTGAGCTGCCCTACATGATCGAGGCACATATGTAATCTTTATGCTGTTGCTATGCTGAGTTTGCTGGGATCCGATGGATTATGAGATTATGTTCAGATTGTGTGTCAGTAATATATTTGATTCACCTCTTTTATATTTATGTTCTTGAGTAATTCTTGCATGTTCTCCGTTGCTGTTTATTGCTTTGGCCAAGTAGTAGGTAGTAACTCCAAGAGGGAACGTTATGCTTGATTGTGGGTTCATGCCCCTCGATGACTAGCTTGAGTGACAGAAACATGAGTCTAGGGGATGTGCTGTTGCCACAAGGGGGAAAACAACGGTGCTTGTACTTGCGGTGCAAGGATTGTTTACTTTACGCAAAGTTCTTTTAATGCAGTTGTCTGTTGCTTTGAGTTTACACTATGGGTGGGACTCGCAACTTAATACCAGCGAGATGTTCTGGATAGATATCTCAAGGTGGATGATTATTAGTAGATGCAGATGGATTTCGGTCTACTTGCCTTGGCGTACCGCCCATGCTTTTGAGCCTCTACCTTTCTTTACAGCATAGTTAGCATTGGTTTGCGCACATAATCCTGTCAATTGCCCAACTATAATTCGTTTACCTCGCTTAGCTGTTTTATCGTCTTTTGGGAGAGAGACATCACTAGTGAACATCATGGGACCCCGGTCCATATTACCATCACTGATCACACCCGCTATTTACTTACTGTTCTTATTTACTAGTTGCAGTCATACCTATCACTATTATCTCTTGCGTTTGATCCTTTGTAAACGACAAGGCCGGAGGGATTGACAACCTCTCTGTACTCGTTGGGAGCAAAGTTATTTGTATCTGTGTGCAGGTCCTGTCAAGCAAAATTCTCTGGCGCTATTGACACCTTCTTGTTGACCCTCGGAGTCTCATGGGATTCGATCCTTGGTATCTTTGCCAAGGGAAAACTACCGCTACGCTACATCTCAAACCTTCCACTTGGGGTAACCAATGAGGGGCGAGAAGCCATCAAGCAAAGTTTTCTGGCGCCGTTGCCGGGGACTCCACTCTTCAAGATAGGGGAGTTGCACGCTATCTTTTATCTTTGCTTTTTAGTCTTGTTAGTTTACCTTTCAGTTTTTGCTTTAGTGTCCTTTATCAAAAATCACAAAAATAGTTATCTTTCTTGCTTGCTGCTATGGGTTCCACCGAGAACACCAAGTTGTGTGACTTCACTAGTCATAACAACGATGACTTTATCTGCACGCCTATTACTACACCTGCCACTTCAGCACCTTCTTATGAAATTAAACCTGCTTTACTGAACCTAGTTATGAAAGATCAATTCTCCAGTGCTGGAGATGATGCTGCTTTGCACTTAAATAATTTTGTTGAACTCTGTGATATGCAAAAGTACCAAGAAATAGATGGTAATATTGTTAAGCTTAAGCTTTTTCCTTTCTCCTTGAGAGGAGGAGCTAAAATTTGGTTTCAATCCTTGCCTAGGAATAGCATAGATTCTTGGGACAAGTGCAAGGATGCCTTTATTGAGAAGTACTATCCACCTGCTAAAATTATCCAACTAAGGAGTAACATAATGAATTTTAAACAATTGGATAATGAACACGTTGCCCAAGCTTGGGAACGCATGAAATCTCTTGTCAAGAACTGCCCTACTCATGGTTTGACTACTTGGATGGTTATCCAAACTTTTTATGCAGGCTTGAACTTTACCTCGCGGAACTTGTTAGATTCGGCCGCGGGAGGAACCTTTATGTCAACTACACTTGGTGCTGCCACGAAGCTTCTCGATGAGATGATGACCAATTATTCCCAATGGCACACCGAACGCGCTCCAATAGGTAGGAAGGTAAACTCTGTCGAGGAGATTTCCTCCCTAAATGAAAAAGTTGACTTGATCATGTCTCTACTTTCCAAGCAATCTTCTATTGATCCTCGTAATGTTCCTTTAAATTCTTTGCTTGCTCAAGATCAAGTAGATGTGAACTTTATCTCTAGAAACAATTTCAATAACAATGCTTATAGGAGTAATTTTGGTAGCAACCCTAGACCGTTCCCCTCTAATTCCTATGGGAACAACAATGCTTATCCTAACACCAAGAACTCCACTTCTGAACTAGAGATTATGCTTAAAGATTTCATCACTACCCAAAAGGCCTTCAATAAGAGTGTAGAAGAAAAAGTAAACAAACTAGATAATCTCTCTTCGAAGGTAGACAATTTAGCCCATGAGGTAGAATTGCTTAAAATTAGAACTTCCCCTCTTGAGGAGAGGAAGACCACTCCTATGAATGCTATTCAAGTGCAAATTAATGAAAACATTAGGATGTTGGCTAAACTTAAAGAGAGATGGGCTAGAGAAAAGGAGGAAGAAGATAGAATTAAGAGCCTTCCTACCCACCACACTGTTGCTACTATCCAAGTTGTTGAGGATATCCAAACTCTTAGCACCCAATGCACTCCTGGTCCCAGTGAACCTATTAATGGTGATGCTATGACCTCAACCGTAGAAACTCCTATGACCATGGAAGCTACCAAACAAGTGAGCCTGAAGGACACCACTACCACCTTACTTGATAGTAGTGACCTTGATTTTGATAATTGCACCCTTTCTGAAGTTATTGATTTTCTTCACAAGATGTCTAGAGATCCCCACACTAGCACACTCAACCTTGCCTTCACGGAGCATATCACTAATGCTCTCATCCAAGCTAGGGAGGAGAAACTTAGGGTAGAAGCCTCCATACCTAGAAAGCTAGAAGATGGTTGGGATCCTATGACTAAAATTAAGTTGAATAACTTCTCTTGCTATGCTTTATGTGATGTTGGAGCTAGTACCTCCGTTATGCCCAAAAGAATATATGATATGCTTAAATTGAAACCTTTTGATTCTTGTTCTTTTGGTGTTCGTCTTGTTGATTCTTCCATAAAGACACCTTTGGGGAGGATCGACGATGTTCTTATCACTGTCAATGACAATTATGTTCCCGTTGATTTTACTATTATGGATATTGAATGTGAACCTTCTTGTCCAATTATTTTGGGACGTCCTTTTCTTCGCACCGTTGGTGCTATCATTGACATGAAAGAGGGGAATATAAAATTTCAATTTCCTCTCAAGAAAGGGATGGAACACTTCCCTAGAAAGAAGATTAAGTTACCTTTTGAGTCCGTTATACGGGCTAGCTATTCTTTTACTCTTGATAAAACTTGATCTCATTGCATTATGCCTAGCTTAAAGGCATAAAAGAAAGCGCTTTTGGGAGGCAGCCCACAATGAATAAAGTTTTATTTTGCCTTTGTTGTGTCTTGATGTTTGTTACTACAGTAGCATCATCATTGTATCTTTACTTTTCAGCTTTGTGCCAAGTTTAGCCTCTGATTGCAAGAAAGTTCAAAAGTTGTGACGTGCTGTCCAGGAAACAGATTCTGTCCTTGGACAGAAAAATTCGTATAAAATCACCAGATCATCTTTTTGGTCTGAATTTTTTCTACAGCGTGCTCTATACAATGGCTTTCAGGCGTCTGTTCTGAGTTTTTTTATTTGAGTTGCAGAAGTGCCCGAAAAAATTATTTACTACCTGCTGGTCTGTTTTTCACAGATTCTGTCCTGTTTTGCCTTTTCTTCGTTTTGCAAACCTTGAGCTTGCTTTTTCTTTGAAAAAACCTTTTGGCAATCTTGAGAAACAGTAGATCTTCAAGATTATCTTTATTTCCAGCAAGGAAAAATTATTTTATTATGGGTACTAACCTCACTAATCAGATTATGATGAGTTATGTATGAAGGGAGTTTTCAAGTGTGCGAGGGAAGATGATAAAAAGATTCAGGAGTGTCAAACGCTCAAGCTTGGGGATGCCCCCGTGCACCCCCAAGAAATATTCAAGAAGACTCAAGCGTCTAAGCTTGGGGATGCCCCCGTGCATCCCCTTCTCCATCAACAATTATCAGTTCGTCTTTCGTTCCACTATATTTTAATCACTTCATGCGTTATGTGCTATGCTTGGAGCGTCGTCCTCTTAGTTTCCTTTTTAGTTTTCTTTAGCTTTGCTTGCTGTTCATAACGAGTTAGAACCCAGCTTTCTTTGTGTGGGAGAGAAACACGCTCCACTTCAACCTAGAACACAACATAGGATTTTCATGCTTATCTTTGTTGTGTGCGTTCTTTGTCTTTCCATAGCTACTGTCATGTTTAGCTCTTAGTTTTCATGCTTTTCTTTTTAAAGAGCTTTTGTTTAGTTGGTTGCTGAACTCTCTTGAGTTTTCATGTTCATCTTGTTAAGAGAGTTTGTCTGTTGTACTGAGTTGTGTGTCTTAAACTTAAAGTAGGTAATTGAGGTTGCTATTTAATTTTAGTAGTAACTTGCAATAGTTTTGAGGTATTGCCATGAGTAATGTCTGAACTTTTGGTGTCAAGAGCTTTATCCTATTAGTGATAGATGTCGTATTTTGGGCAATCCGTGTTTATTTTCGAAAACCTACAAAATAGTTGAGAACTTTAGCTACTAAATGGATCACTAATCTTTGGAGGGATCGAATATTAGAGTACACTCACGTACCATGGGTCGAGGATGAGCAAGGGTAACCAAACCCCCATACACACCTCCTCGGGGTACTTGTCTCTTTGTGAACCTCCTAATTAGATTGAGAGTTACCGATAATAAGTGCATGAGTTCTTCGGACTAATGTGAGTATTCGAAAGTTGACACTTCCACCTATCCATATTTTTCTAGCCTCTTCGGTACCGTGCATTGCCCTTTCTCACCTCGAGAGTTGGCGCATACTTCGCCGGTGCATCCAAATCCTTGGCACGATACGCTCTGTCATCATAAGCCTCATTATATCCTTCCTCAAAACAGCCACCATACCTACCTATTAAGGCATTTCCATAGCCTTTCCGAGATACATTGCCATGCAACATCCATCTTCTCATGACTTGATCTTCATGTCATACATGCTTTTTGCTTGATCGATGAGCCGCATGCTAGTTGGGCCTTGCCCTAATCATTGCTACATGACGCGCTAGTATCATTGCATATCCTGCTACACTGGCAGAGGCATACATTTGCATACATCATGATAGTTTCATTTTCTTTATGTTGAGTACTTTTGTAAAGTGGGAAAGATCTTCTATACTCCTTGTAATACATAGAGTGTTGCCCCTAAAGTGAGGAAAAGATCCCAAAGAGGACAAATCAAAAGATCCCAAAGAGGACAAAATCAAAAGATCCCAAAGAGGACAAATGAGAGATAAATAGAAAGAGCCATTGAGGCCACAAAAAAAAAATAAAAAAAAAGAGAAAAAGAAATAAAAAGAGAGAAGGGGGCACACTACCATTTCTTTTGAGAGATCCACACTCGTACTCCATCTTATACCTTGTACTCCATAGAGATTATCATTCATGCATATAGCTATGTGGGGACCTTCACACTATAGAACTTGGCTTGTATATTCCAATGATGAGCCTCCTCAAAAGAGCTCTAGGTCTTCTTGAGCAAGCAAGTTGGATGCACCCCCACTAGTTCCATTGGAGAGCTTACCTTAGCTCATATGTGCATCCGTTGCATGGCAATCCCTACTCCTCGCATCATATCTATCATTTGGCTTTCTCTCGCCGATGATTGTCCTCATTGATGTGAGCCTTTCACACCTTTCTTTGTCTTCCCCCTCTATCATTTCTCTCTTTGCCATCCTAAGTGTCGACTTTCTTGCTTACGCTCATCCATTGCATGAGTGCTCAAAATATCGAAAGGGAGTGGATCATTTTGACTTGTACCTGGCTGACGGTCTGGGGATGAGTCAAGATAAGATTCCAAAGAAGACCAAGTGTGAAATTTTAGTAGATTAAGTTCTCAACAATACAAAAATTATGTTTTACTCTCTCATATATCCCTATCCCCTTTCTTGCACGCAAACACCATTTGGAGACATTCGAGTCACGGACAGCGAGAGCTCTTGCACCTTTATGTTCTTATGTTACTTGTTACAATTCTAATATAGACTCTTTCTTGTTATGACTTGAATTGAATTACATGCCTTGATTGCTTTACTTAAAAGTTCTTATATGGTCGATAGCATGTCACCACAGAAATTATGCTTGTTATCATTTACCTACTCGAGGACGAGCAGGAATTAAGCTTGGGGATGTTGATACGTCCAAAACGTATCTATAATTTCTGCTTGCTCCATGCCTCTTTTGTGTGATATTGCTATGATATTTATGCACTTCCATACACTTTTGATCATATTTGGACTAACCTATTAACTCAGTGCACCCCAGTGCCAGTTTTTGTTTTCTGCTGTTTTTGTATTTCAGGTTTTCCCATTACTTAAATTGCCAGAAAAATTCCGGGAAAAATATATAAAAAATCAGCGCTCCAGAAGCTTCCACGCGGCAGAAGTGGGGCCAGAGGGGAGCCAGGGGAAGCCCAGGCGGCCTGCCCACGCGGCCCCCCTCCTGGCGGCGCCGGGGGGGGGG